>CM050172.1:108101050-108151050 GCA_027410445.1 Discoglossus pictus | reverse complement strand
GAAAGTTAAAACTGCCAGTGTTTTTGATCAAGATTAATGAAAATCTCATTAGTTTAAAAGATCGGGCTGTCCTGAGAAAGTAGCAGACCTAATCTGTTTCTAAGATTGTTTTGTCCATTCTCATGTTTAGTTATTCAAAACTGGTCCTTTAAGCAAAATATATATATATATATATATATATATATATATATATATATATATATATATATATATATATATATATAGGCTGCAGCAAAGCATGCCCCCTTTTCCCCCAATCTAAATTCCATGTCTATATAACTACTTGCTGGCTCAAATGCAGACAACTGGAAATATTATCAGACAGACACATAGTGCATATATATATATATATATATATATATATATATATATATATATATATATATATATATATATATATATATATATATATATATATATAGGGTAAGAGATGAAAGGGTGATCTCTAAACTTGCCTGAAGATGTTGTACTGCAGCTTTAAGAGTATGAAAGAAACATGGGGTTACCTGTCCTGATCCTATAAATACCCGGAGGTGTCAATGAGATACAAACACAATGAAGCTGGAGGGTTGCAAATACCTAATTAACCCTTTCTTGGGGTGACAAGTTATAGTCTCCTCTGGTTTGTATTTTTGGCATTTTGATGGAGGACACAATACAAGAGGCTGGAGATAGTTTTCCAAGTTTTACTAAAAATGTAACCAGTGATACAAAAATAACAATCAGAACTAATCAAAGAAAATAATAGTCCTAACCTTCACTGAGCATGACCTTAACTGATATACAGTCCCTCACTAATCAGCTGTCATCCAGCTAAACCTGGGAGGAGCAAAACAAACAGTCCAATAGTTTGCACAATCAATGTCCTGTATAGTCTTCAGATTTCTAGGTCTCCACTCTGCTCCAAACAGTCACAAGCTCCAGGCTGCTGTCTCAATATGTGATTCTCCCTCCAGGTCACACAAACCACAAACAATCAGTCCATAAGCAGCCCCTTCACATACTCCAGAAGCAGGCTTAAATCATGTCTGTCCATGTGCAGCTAACTAAATGAGACGGACCATTAGGACCCCTAAAGTCCTTCTGGGAGATGAGAGCTCTGTAAAATCTGTGACTCACATAAACTTCTTGGATAACTCCGTCACATTGTTCACAAAGATCTCCTTGTTTTTTTTTTATATCTTCTTTCTCATTTTCTTACGTTATTATCACGTGCTCCTTATCTCTCTCTTTATCTGTTCCTCCTCACTCTATGTCCCTCTCACCCTCTCTATATCACACATATCATTTTCTTGGTAACCCTTTACTTCATCATAAGACCCTCTGCTTCTGCCCTTATCAGACACAGTTAAGGTGTCTGAGATAAGGACATTCAGCGGATTGATTAAGCCAAGCTTTTATGAAGAGAGAATGGGCAGGCTACATGGGCACGCTACATCTATGTTTCTATCTGTTCCTCAACCTTAGCCTCAACTTCTTAACCTCACTCAACCCTCATCTCTTCATCTTCCTCCTATCTCTCCGCCACCCTCTAGCAACCCTTACAATACTATCTCCAACAATACAATCTCCAAACCTACTTACCATCCTCTCTTCCTTGGACTCCTTCCCCAGCTCAGCCTCTCTTGCCATGTTCTGCTCTTCCTCATCTCCTCACACTCTTCCTCCATCTCTAACAATCTTGCCCCATTGGCACGTCCCACATTTCCCTCACACAACTTGCACTCACTCAGTCAGTAAACTCCCCCATTACCCCGATCTCTCAAGGGCACATAGCTTTATAGTTAAGCCCTGTAGTCATGGTGTATGGAGGCATCCATGATACTTTGGTGATGTTTGTGAGTGAGAGGGGAGTTTGCAGGCCGTCAATATCAGTGTAGGTGTCAAATATAAGAAATCCTCATCAACTATCCCCTCCCTCCACTGATAGTTATAAAGCATACCCCTCATGCTCTAGCTTTCAAGATGTGATAAAACAAAGGAAAGACACACTTGTCAATAATAAACAGTCTTCGAGCTTTAAATAAATCCGGAATAAAACCTTGGAAAGCAAATTTCAACCAATCGCAATCAGAACATAAAATAAAGCAATTTTTTTTTTTAAAATCAGAAACAACCTTTAAGAATATTGTTATGCTGCTTGCTTGTTCTCTCCTCTCTTGCCAGTTCTCCTTTACAATGTGAATGCCATGTTGACTTTCATCCAATCACAGGTGAATCCCAGGATGTCTTTTTCCCATGTTCTCCTGTAAATGGCTGTAGATCATTGCTGAGATATACAGCATTGTTTTTGCTTAATGTGCGGCTCAGTATGCTAATATGTTACTCTAAGTACTTGATATGTGGGGGGGGGGGGGGGGTGGAACCTGGATGACAACATTGGAAATTATTGTTTTTGCAGTACAAGGACAGATAAACAGACTAATTAGCACATCAAAGCAGCTAATTAATATTTGGGAGCTGCTCATTTACATAAATCTACAGCACAAACAATATGGAATTTCTCGGGAATTATTCACTTTAGAAAAAAAGGCTAATAATCTGTAGCCGGTTAATAAAAATAACTAGATCTTTGGGTGACGAGATTGTTTAAGAAACGTTACAAGAACAGCTCCCAGGAGTTAATTACCGATTAGCTTCAAAGTCGACTGTAGGTGAAACATACAGTGATGAATATTGAAGCACAGAGAGTCCTGGCAAGTGTTTCATTATGATAAGAAAACAGCTGAGGAGAGAATATGGGAGAGGTCGAGGACACAAAGGAACGCTCGGTATTTGTGTCTGAGGAGCCGAGATCCTCAGAAGAAGACAACGAGGTTCAAGGCTCAGGCTTGGAGTGGAAGCACAAAAATATTATAAAAGCAAATAATCAGCATTACAGATAGATGTAAATAGCGAAACCGGTGGGAAATGCGAGAAAAGGAGACTGTAAAAGCTACAGGGACGTCTGCTGCAGGCTTTGCCACAGTATGAAAAAGATGGGATGTGCTGCAGCCTATGGATTGTTTCTAAACAACATGGCACCCTCAGCAATGAGATAAGTTTGATGTGTGATCTGCAAAAAATGGACATAGACGGTTCCTGCATTCCTTCTAGATATCCCTGCATATCTCTTTATTTACTTTTTTAAGAAGCACTATAAGCTGTTTTTACTGCCTAAAATCCCACAAATAGTCTTTGCATGGGTCTGCCTTCTGCAGCACATGAAGACACAGACTCTGTAGAACTTGCTGTGCTTTTTCATACTAACCAGTGACCCATCTGAGCAACAATCTGAAACATACATGTTTAGATGTGGTCCATGACAGGCTAGAACACTACACTACACATCCAGGCCAACAGAGTATGTGTGTGTATGCGCTGCGGAGGGCAGTCCCATACGCAAAGATATACAGTTGTACATAAAGGCGCCACCATGGCGATCCTGTGACTGGAGCGCTGTGACCTCATAACCAGCAAAACTCCACTTTAATCAATATTCCCTATTGGACGGAAGTGATACATTATATGCTCACCACAAATTATAATAATACATTATTATCGCGTCGCTGTGACAGATACAGTGTAGCGCAATATGTTATTATCTGCTCTGTGCCAATCTATGACCCTATTAACCGTTTCACATTATAGTGATAACTAATGGGATTTTATGGAAGTCTTTATCCGATTGTCCATGAGTAACCCTGTAATTAAATATAAAGGACAACTAAAAGGACATGGAAAAGGCGCAATAAATAATATTTTAATTATTTAAATGCTATATTAACGCACCAGTTATAAGCTGAGCGATTGCAGCCTGTGGACTACTTCCACTAAGCGCATGGGGTCTGATAGTAATGTAAAGCGGAAAAAAAAAAAACTAAGTCAGAGGCGCTCATCAGAGAACAAACCAACCTTAATAGGTTAGTTCTATGGCCATGATAAGCCACTCTGAGAGCAACCTCTTTTAGCCACTTGTGCCCTTCACAGAGAGAAATCTCCTGTAGTATATCAGTCTGGTCCCACTCAAGAGTGACCCAGCCCCGAAATACCAGGCAATTCTACCCTGAACAGGAGACACAGCAAACCATAGACGCGTTTCAGCCTTCATGGGCCTCGTCAGTGAGGTGCAGCTGAACAGTATGCAAGGGGTCCACGTCTGGAGTCCCCTATTAATGTAATGTAAAGTGTGCCATCCCAGGAACTGATTTATGAATCATTACTACAACTTGCTAACAAGCCCCTGAGGAACATCCCAAGGGGGCGGGGGGAATCCATTTTTCTCTATGAGCAGGTTTATTACTGTTTGCTAACCATATGATGAGCCCCTGAGGAACACCCCATGGGTGGAAATCCAATTTCCTCAATTGGCATGTTTTTATTACAGTTTGTTAACAATGTTATGAGCCCCTGAGGAACATCTCAAGGGGGGGGGGGTCCATTTTTTTTACCATGCGCAGGTTTTATTACAGTTTGTTAAAAATAGTATGAGGAACATCCCACAGAGCACAGTTCTACTGGAGGAGAGGGAGGGCAGAATAGGCAAAGCAGCAGACATGTTCTGGTGGTAGGGGACTCTATTATTAGGAAGGTAGGCAGGGTAATTTGTCACCCAGATCCCAGCAATCGAACAGTTTGTTGTCTCCCGGGTGCTCATGTTGTGGATCGGGTGGATAAATTATTGGGAGGGGCTGGTAATGAACCGGCGGTCTTGGTACACATTGGTACCAATGACAAAGTTAGTGGAAGATGGAGTGTCCGAAAGAATGATTTTAGAGAATTAGGGAATACGCTTAAAGCAAGGACCTCCAATGTAGTATTTTCTGAGATACTACCATTGCCACGTGCTAGCCCAGGGAGGCAGAAGGAGCTTAGGGAGGTTAATGCGGGGCTAAAAAAGTGGTGCAGTGCAGAGGGTTTTGGGTTTTTAGAGCACTGGGCTGACTTCTCACTTGGGTACAATCTCTATAGCAGGGATGGATTGCACCTTAATGATGAGGGCGCTTTTGTAATAGGAGATAGGATGGGGGAGTTTTTAAACTTGAGGGTGGGGGGGGGACTATATAGAAGTATTGGGGTAAATAGGGTAGAGAGGGAAAGGGATGAATTAGTTACCCATGGGGGAAGAGAAGGGGGGAGGGTTACAATAAACAGTAGGGAGATATTAATAGGGGCCTCAAATACAGTGGCAGGCACTTCACAACAGCAGAGCCATAGCAACATAAAGTGTATGATTGCAAACGCAAGAAGTTTGCTTGGGAAAATGGATGAGCTAGAAATATTAGCAGTACAAGAAAAATGGGGCTTAATAGGCATTACTGAAACACGGTGGGATGAATTTCATGACTGGACTGTTAATCTGGATGGTTATAACCTATTTAGGAAAGATAGGGGAAATGGTAAAAGAGGATGAGGGATTTGTCTGTATGTTAAGCCTGAATTTAAGCCTATAGTCAGAGAAGATATTTATGCTGGCACTAACGGCATCATTGAATCCTTGTGGGTTGAGCTAAATAGTGGAGGAGCTAATTCTAAACGCATATTGGTGGGAGTATGCTATAAACCCCCAAATATAGCTGAAAGTGAGGAAATACAATTATTGTTACAGATTGGAAATGCAGCTAAGCATGGGCAAGTTCTAATAATGGGAGACTTTAATTACCCTGATATAAACTGGATAAACGAGACCAGCAGCTCAGCTAAGGGGAGCAGGTTCTTGAGTACACTCAGGGATCATTATCTGGCCCAGGTAATTCAAGAACCTACTAGAAATGGGGCCATCTTGGATTTAGTCATCACAAGTAAGATTGATATAATATCAAATGTTAAAATTGGGGAACCCTTGGGGAACAGTGATCACAACACAGTCTCATTTGAGATTGAATACAAAAAACAGAGTTGTAAGGGGCCAACAAAAACTCTAAATTTTAAAAGAGCTAACTTTAATTGGCTACGGGAAGCAATACAACATATAGACTGGGACAAAGAACTTACAGGGAAGAATACTGAAAATAAATGGACAACATTCAAATCCTTACTAAATAAACATACTCATCGGCATGTACCATGTGGAAATAAAATGAATAGGAGTAAATCACATCCCATGTGGCTTAACAATAACTTAAAGATCATGATGAGGAAAAAGAAATATGCATTTAAATTATACAAGAAGGAGGGAACAGAGGCAGCTTTATGTGACTATAAGGAAATCAACAAGGCTTGCAAAAGGTCTATTAGACTGGCTAAAATAGAAAATGAGAAGTCAGTTGCAATGGAAAGTAAGACTAACCCTAAAATAGTTTTTAAATATATTAATGGGAAGAAGGCCAGGAAGGAAGCTATAGGACCATTACAATGTGACACAGTCTGATAATTAGTGACCAGGAAAAGGCAGATGAGCTAAATAGGTTCTTTTCGTCGGTATACACAAGGGAGGTACCAGTGGTTGGGACACCGCAACATAATGGGGCTACACTACCTTCACCAAATAATTGGTTAACGCAGGAAGAAATCCAAAAGAGATTGGAGAAAATAAATGTTAATAAAGCCCCGGGTCCTGATGGAATACATCCAAGGGTACTGAGGGAGCTGGGCTCTGTAATAGCCAAACCATTATATCTAATCTTTCAAGACTCACTCACTACAGGGTCTCTACCAGATGACTGGAGAAAAGCAGAGGTGATATCTATATTTAAGAAGGGATCTAGAGCAAATCCGGGGAATTATAGACCAGTGAGCCTCACTTCTGTAGTTGGGAAGCTTTTAGAAGGGTTAATAAGGGACAGAATACAAGAATATGTCTATTTGAACAAGATCGTAGGTAGCAGTCAACATGGATTTATGAAGGATAGGTCATGTCAGACCAATCTAATTAGTTTTTATGAGGAGGTTAGTAGGAACTTGGATCAGGGCTACTCAGTGGATGTAGTCTTTTTAGATTTTTCAAAGGCATTTGATACAGTGCCACATGGAAGACTAGTGAGCAAACTAAGGGATACAGGAATTGCAGTAAATATCTGCTCATGGATCGAGAGCTGGCTAAAAGACAGGAAGCAAAGTGTTGTTGTGAATGGAACATGCTCCGATTGGTCTAATGTGATAAGTGGGGTTCCTCAAGGTTCAGTATTAGGTCCTCTCCTTTTTAGCATATTTATTAATGATATAGAAGTAGGACTCGAATGTAGTGTCTCCATTTTTGCTGATGACACTAAGTTGTGCAAGGTAATAAAATCAGATAATGATTACTTTCCCTACAAAGGGATTTGCAGAAATTAGAGAAATGGGCGGCTAAATGGCAGATGAGATTTAATACAAATAAATGTAAGGTTATGCATTTGGGAAGGAACAATAGCCAAGCAATCTATAATCTTAATGGAGCAAATCTAGGGGTATCAGATATTGAAAGGGATTTGGGAGTGCTTGTGGACAACCACCTAGGTAACAGTGCTCAAAGCCAAGCAGCGGCTGCAAAGGCAAATACAATATAAGCATGTATTAGGAAGGGTATAGAAGCCAGGGAAGAAGATATAATTCTGCCACTATACAAATCTCTAGTACGCCCTCATTTGGAATATGGAGTACAATTTTGGGCACCACTTCATAAAAAAGACATTTTAGAGCTGGAAAAAGTACAGAGAAGGGCTACAAAACTAATAAGGGGAATGGAGGGGCTAAGTTATGAAGAAAGACTAACCAATTAAACTTATTTTCGCTAGAAAAAAGGCCCCGAAGAGGAGATATGATTACGTTATATAAATACATCCAGGGTCAGTATAAAGATTTGTCAAGTGAACTTTTTGTAGTAAGAGATTTTCAACTGACAAGAGGACATCCTGAGGTTAGAGGAAAAAAGATTTCACCTTAAACAAAGAAAAGGGTTCTTCAAAGTTAGGGTGGTTAAACTGTGGAATTCGCTACCAAAGGAGGTGGTAACAGCAAATTCGATATATAACTTTAAAAAGGGGTTAGATATATTTTTAAATAAAGAGGGCATTCAAGGCTATCCTAGATAACTAGCGAATGAATATTGATCCAGGGAGAAATTTGATCGCCAGTTCCTGGGGTCAGGAAGGAATTTTGCTTTTCTTTTACCTTATGAGACAATTGGCAAAGTTTCAGTGTTTTTTTTTTTCTGTTTGCCTTCCTCTGGATCAATTAACAATTAATAATAAATAGTGCACATTAAAAAGATCAATAGAGATCTAAAAAGGTTGAACTTGATGGACTAACTCTTTATTCATCCTCCAATACTATACTATTAATAATTATTAAATCAACAAATTAATTAATAACTAATCCGCATATTGCAGATCAGAGGAGATCTTAACAGGTTGAACTTGATGGACTGAAAGTCTTTTTTCAACCTTAATTACTATGGGCCTCATTCTATTATCGGCCGTAAATCGGCCGCAAGGCTGCGATTCCTGTTAACTCGCGATTCTATTATACGGCCCCGCAAGGATCTCCTCTTACGGCCGGCCGCATATCTTGGAACCGGCCGTAAGCTCTGAAATCTAAAAACTCAAAAATAAATTCAAGCCTGCACTGTACAGCTCTGTAAATGCTAGGGATCATATTGGGGGACATGAGGATTAAAAGTAACCCACTCTTAAGCTTGCACATCAGCCCAAACCCGAGTTCAAATTACCTGTTTATTTTCCGGCTGCGGCGTGGGCGGGTCTGAGGTGCTCCAAGCACTCTGGACTTTTTACATGGATATTTTACGTATATAAAAAAATATATATTTTACGGATTTGAGTATAGGGGAATGTTGTGCTATTTAACACCTAAAATCACTTTATAGTCTTCTCAAAGTGCAGGATGGCTTTATTTGAGCTATTTTATGTGCTTAATTGGTGCTAGCGGGACCTCTTTCCTGCAAGTAAGCTGCGGCTCGGTTTTAGCCTTGCAGAGAGGGTTCCCGGAGCAATTGAATTGCAAATAGGATTTTCTTACGGCCGATTTCCTTGCGGCCGTTTTAGATCAAAGGATATCCTCCGGCGCGAGCGGCCTCAAGGGATAGCAAGGCGCCTGCCGGAATCCCCGGCCGGAGGGGAATAGAATAGCAGAATAGCTTGCGGCCGGTCCTTGCGGCCCCGCAGCGGCTGCGGCCGGTAATAGAATGAGGCCCTATGTAACTATGGAATGCAATTTTCTCAATGGGCAGGCTTTATGACAATTTGCTAGCAATGTTATCAGACAACCTGAAAAACATTCTCAGAGGTAGAACTGCCTAAAATACAAACTTAATGTCATGTTCAACAAGTCAACACTATTCAAATGTAAGTTGTCATGACCTGTTCTAGAAGACATATTTTCATTTAAACCATCTGAATCACTAAATATCAACGAAAATATGTTTTAATTCATAGAACTGAACTCCCCAAGAACAGGAGAAACAATCAATTTATCCCTTAGTATAGAAATATTAATTTGATAGTAGATGTAGCCAATAGGCCATTCACCTATCAATCCTGGGACTCCATAGCCTTATCTATCCCACTTATCCATCACCATCTAGTACTTGGCATATTACCACTGAATTGGCCACTTTCCCCCTTGAAATCATGACCTCTTGTAGTATTAATGTCTTTATAAAAAGGTTACTAAAATACTGATGAATAATTTTACATAATATATAAATTGGACTTCAAATCAAATACGTTATTTATAAATCAACTTTTAAAATGTATATCAGGCAATGTAGAAGGAGCTAAGTGCTTTACTCACTGTATTCACAACTGAAGTGGTCACTGGTCAAATTTGTGTTATTTGTAGGTCACTTGCCCTCTTTAAAGGACCACAAAAGTCCCCTATATGTGCTCTGCACCATTTGATAGATGGTGAAAAAGCACATGGAAAAAGTGTTTTTATTTTCAAAAATTGATGCTGAATTCATGGAGTTATGATCAATAGAAGTCAGGCTAATTCACGGTGTTGCCTCTGCCTGAATGAGTAATGAGCTCTGTACAGCATGGAAAATGAATTAATTAATTAGAATCAGTTTCAGAATCAGAAGGTTTGAATGAAGCAGTGGCTGAGTCATTGTAACTACTTCATTATATTATAAATAAAACACAAAAAAATCGTTGTTTACAGACAATTATTATTCATAGATAAATTGAACCTCCATAGTTGCTAAATTAATATTAAAATAAAAAAAGAAGAAAGGACAGCCCTTTGACAAAGCGATTATTCCGCGAAACGCGCGTTACTGATTACATCCCACTTTATCACTACCTCGTGCTGACTTTTTGTAGGTTATATATTTATTTTATATCCATTTTAATTTGATATATTAAAAGTACATTTTTATATTTTTTTAGGATTATGGTTCACTTATTGTAATGTCATCTTTCTGAAAAAAATAGGTCAGTTATGATTTTGATGACATTGACCATGGATGTGATTATTTTTACACACCTGGGTCATCTTATGAGCTGATCTTTTGATGTTCTCCCTTCCTGAAGCATTATCCCTAAGTCTAATTGCTGTAGTAGTTATCTTTTGTATCTTTTCTCACAGTAGCAATTGAACTCCTATTTTTAGTTGCCTGTCCTTTCTCCCTTTTTTTTATATTTCATTATATTATAGTAGAGAGTGTAACAGCTGAGACTGTGGAACACAGCTAGTGTTTCTGGGTTCAATTCCCACCAAGAGTCATTTTTTCTTTAGTTTATATAATAAAGCCTCAGATCAATTTTGTGAACTAATGTGTGTATATATATATATATATATATATATATATATATATATATATAT
This sequence comes from Discoglossus pictus, assembly GCA_027410445.1. Taxonomy (NCBI): domain Eukaryota; kingdom Metazoa; phylum Chordata; class Amphibia; order Anura; family Alytidae; genus Discoglossus; species Discoglossus pictus. The sequence continues at coordinate 108,140,310 of CM050172.1, read as the reverse complement.
ATATATATATATATATATATATATAAATAAATAAATAAATAAATAAATAAGTTCACATAATTTTTCAATATGTATATATATATATATATATATATATATATATATATATATATATATATATAAAATATAAAAAATATATGTAAAAGTTAGTGTATGTTGGTGGTGTAGTCTGTGACCCTCATTCAATTGCGATTTGGCGATTTGGCCAATTGAATAGGGCCCTAAATAAGCACATAGCATATTTTTATTAAAGAAGTTTTTAGTTAGTGAAAACCTTGCTTTTGGATAGATGTTTACTAACTAAAAACTTCTTTAAAAAATATATGTTATGTGCTTATTTAGGGCCCTATTCAATTGGCCAAATTGCAATTGAATGAGGGCCTGTGTGTTTTATAAAATGTTTTCATTAGTAAGTAATTGTTTCTTAATCAATGTCTTCACCTATTTATTTTTTTTGTATTAACTAATGTATTTATTAACACATGAATCACACATTTATACATATAAATATATCCATTTTTTAATTTAAAAAAAAGTGTAAGAGAATTGAATTGAATCTGTAACTTACCAATGAAAAAAAAAACAACCTTTAAAACAGATTGCTTACCAGTGCACCACCATAGCCTGCTTATAAAGGGAGGATAGGTCCATAAATCAATATATAACCGATACTGATCCCAGCCTCATTATTTATGCAGGTTCTTACGGGGGGGGGGGGGGGGGGTGTTTAAATCATTGTTATGTCTTTGTGTTTGTGATCTGGGGGTTTACATCACTAGAGGAAACAGCAATGAAAAGAGCAGGAAATTAATAAAAGGCATGAAAAAAAGCAAGTGTTGCAGGTAATTACACAGATTAATAGATGAAGTTCAGGAATGAATCACACGCCTGTACCAGCAACACAGGAATAACATAGTACTACAGTGACAGAGGTCTGGGGGGCGTCAGATTGCATGACATTTACTGCTAGAAATACACAGCTTCTAGACTAGCTTTTAATTTATAGTTAACCCTTTCATTGGTAAGTTAAAGGGTTAAGTGAAAACAACAATTTCTATAATTCATTGTTTTAACTTCTTACAAAAAAAAAAAAAAAAAAGGTTTGAAAACTGGAAGAGTTACAACCAGCCCCTATGTAAAAAAATAAAATAAAAACGTTACCCATTCATATAATACAGGAGGGCCCAGCTATCACAGTACAAGAATGGATATATATATATATATATATATATCCTGGAGGTGGGCCAGAGAGTGTACAGGAGCATAAATAGGTAATACAGTTAAAGATTGTTTTTATATTTCTATTTTGCTAAATAATTTGTGTTGCTTATCACGACTACTTCATTAAAAAGAGTTCCTTTAAGATAATATTTATTTTTCTTTTTATAGCATCTGTAATAATTACTCCTCATATTGCCTCGCTAGCAACTGAAAGACTTTTTAATTTGTATATGTCCAGGTGTTTCCTGGAAGGTGTGGGAGGGTCATTCTCCTACCTTAACAAAATGGCCTCTTATTTCAGCACCACATCACAGTAAAGATCTCCTAAAACTGTGTTGAAATACTTTTTGAATATTTTGAATAAGGGCATTTTTCACTGAGAAATCGAATAAATTAATTCTGTATTTATATGTGTCACTGACTGCCCACTGGCAGACCTGCAGCTACAGAGAGCAAAATGATTTGAAAGGTTAACCCTTACCAAATCCATCTGTGCACAGCAGATTAAATGAACCTTTTGGTTCATACAGTGACGCAAACACGTATTTGATCCCCTGCTGGTTTTGAACGTTTGTCCACTGACAAAGAAATGACTAGTCTATAATTTTAATGGTCGGTGTATTTTAACAGTGAGAGACAGAATAACAAAAAAAACAAGAAACGCATGCCAAAAAAGTTATAAATTGATTTGCGGGTCAGTGAGGGAAATAAGTATTTGATCCCCTATCAATCAGCAAGATTTCTGGCTCCCAGGTGTCTTTTATACAAGTATGAGCTGAGATTAGGAGCACTCTCTTAAAGGGAGTGCTCCTAATCTCAGGTCGTTAGCTGTGTAAAAAAAGACACCTGACCACAGAAGCAATCAATCAGATTCCAAACTCTCCACCATGGCCAAGACCAAAGAGCTGTCCAAGGATGTCAGGGACAAGATTGTAGACCTACACAAGGCTGTAATGGGCTACAAGACCATCGCCAAGCAGCTTGGTGAGAAGGTGACAACAGTTGGTGCGATTATTGGCAAATGGAAGAAACACAAAATACCTGCCAGTCTCCCTCGGTCTGACACTCCATGTAAGATCTCACCTTGTGGAGTTTCAGTGATAATGAGAACGGTGAGGAATCAGCAAAGAACTACACGGGAGGATCTTGTTAATGATCTCAAGGCAGCTGGCACCATAGCCAAGGAACATCTTAAGGATTCAGAGGAGAATTGGGTGAAAGTGTTGTGGCCAAAATCGAGCTCTTTGGCATCAACTCAACTCGCCGTGTTTGGAGGAGGAGGAATGTTGCCTATAATCCCAAGAACATCATCCCCACTGTAAAACATGGAGGTGAAAACATTATGCTTTGGGGGTGTTTTCTGCTAAGGGGACAGGACAACTGCACCGCATCAAAGGGACGATGGAAAGGGCCATGTACAGTCAAATATTGGGTGAGAACCTCCTTCCATCAGCCGGGGCATTGAAAATGGGTCGTAGATGGATATTCCAGCATGACAATGACCCAAAACACACAGCCAAGGCAACAAAGCAGTGGCTCAATAAGAAGCACATTAAGGTCCTGGAGTGGCCTAGCCAGAATCCAGACCATAATCCCATAGAAAATCTGTGGAGGGAGCTGAAGGTTCAAGTTGCCAAACATCAGCCTCAAAACTTTAATGACTTGGAGAGGACAAAATCCCTCCTGAGATGTGTGCAAACCTGGTGGCCAACTACAAGAAACGTCCGACCTCTGTGATTGCCAACAAGGGTTTTGCCACCAAGTACTGAGTTGAAGGGGTCAAATACTTATTTCACTCATTGACCTGCAAATCAATTTATAGCTTTTTTTACATGCGTTTTTGACATGCGTTCCTTTGTCAGTGGACAAACGTTCAAAATCAGGGGAACAGGGGATCAAATACTTTTTTCCCTCACTGTATACTGCATTAAAGCAATATTTCTGATGTGCTGAAAAAGTCATTTCAATGGGAATGAGCATCTTTATGCGAGACAGAGGTGGAGATCTTCCCTAAACCTGCAGTGTCTGCATTCTCCTCCTTGGTCTCTCTCCTACATCACAGCGCAGGGAGAGGTTGAAGGTTCCCCTCCAGCCACTGCTGTCACAAGTAAATCTCAAGACGTCCTGCTGATCCTGAGACTCGTTTGAAAGGTCTGAACGAACCCAAGGTCAGAAAGGTGTTATATTGCAGAGCTGCACTTATCACATTCCAATCAGCATCGAGGAAACGCGCGTTGGCGTCTCACATGGGCGCTGTCACCTTCACAGAGTTTGAAAGTGTTATTAATTATGTTCTGGACCCCTCGGATGAGAGATCTTTTTAGAAATGAAATCTTAGCTATTACTAAAAATGTTTGTTTAGGAGAAAGAAAATAGCAGCAGACATATTCAATGATGGCGGCAGAGCTCAGTGGTAAAGTCTTCCAAATGACGACTTTAAATGGATATGGAGGGTTCCTGGGTATATAACATCCCTGTGTATCTATTTACAGACATACTTTATTTTACTAAAAAATGCTTATAAGCTCTGATTTTACTGTCTAATATCAAACAAATAGTCCCTGTATGGGTCTACCCTCTGCAGCGTATGCAGACACAGATTCTGTAGTAATTTTGAAGACTTTGTTTATATATAGAATGTTACATTGTGTCTGGTTAATTCACTTCTTGACATTTTGAAGCCTGTGGAGTGTGATTATCTCATCTATCGGTGAAGAGAAGAATGGAGAGGGAGGGTAAGGAAGGTGAATTTGTTAAATAATTGTATCTTTTACAATTTGATACCTACTCCTTCCTCTATGCAAGCTCAGAAATAGGCAGCTCACAATAAAAATTGGAAGACATTTCCTCCAGAATGTTAACTCACCTCTAATGCACAACTGATATATATATACACATACACACATATACAGTGCCTTGCAAAAGTATTCTCCCCCTTGGCACTTTTTGTGTTTTGTAAAATGGATTGTTTGAGGATTTGCATCATTTCATTTACAGAACATGCCACAACTTTGAAGATGTTTTTTTTATTTTTTATTGTGAATCAACAAATAGGACAAAATAACAGAACAAGTCCCTGTGCATAACTATTCACCCCCCTAAAGTCAATACTTTGTAGCGCCGCCTTTTGCGGCAATCACAGCTCCAAGTCGCTTTGGATAAGTCTCTATGAGCTTGCCACATCTTACCACTGGGATTTTTGCCCATTCCTCCTTGCAAAACTGCTCCAGCTCCTTCAAGTTGGATGGTTTGCTCTTGTGATCAGCAATCTTTAAGTCTGACCACAGATTTCCTATTGGATTGAGGTCTGGGCTGTGACTCGGCCATTCCAACACATTTACATGTTTCCCCTTACACCCCTAAGTGTTGCTTTAGCCGTGTGTTTGGGGTCATTGTCCTGCTGGAAGGTGACCCTCCGTCCTAGTCTCAAATCACGCACAGAGTGGTACAGGTTTTGCTCAGGAATATCCCTGTATTTAGCAACATCCATCTTTCCCTCAACTCTGACCAGTTTCCCAGTCCCATCCCCACAGCATGATGCTGCCACCGCCATGTGTCACTGTGGGGATGGTGCTCTTTGGGTGATGTGATGTGTTGGGTTTGCACCAGACATAGCATTTTCTTTGATGGCCAGAAAGGTTCAATTTTAGTCTCATCCGACCAGGGCACCTTCCTCCATACATTTTTGGAGTCTCCCACATGCCTTTTCGCAAACTCAAAACGTGCCATTTTGTTTTTTGCTGAAAGTAATGGCTTCCTTGTGGCCACTCTGCCATAAAGCCCAACTCTATGGAGCGTACGTCTTATTATCGTCCTATGTACAGATACTCCAGTCTCTGCTGTGGATCTCTGCAGCTCCTCCAGGGTTACCTTAGGTCTCTGTGCTGCTTCTCTGATTAATGCCCTCCTTGCCCGGTCCGTGAGTTTTGGTGGGCGGCCGTCTCTTGGCAGGTTTGCTGTTGTGCCATGTTCTTTCCATTTGGTTATGATAGATTTGATGGTGCTCCAGGGGATCATCAAAGATTTGGATATTTGTTTTATAACCTAACCCTGACTTGTACTTCTCAACAACATCGTACCTTACTTGTTTGGAGAGTTCCTTGGTCTTCATGGCAGTGTTTGGTTAGTGGTGCCTCTTGCTTAGGTGTTGCAGCCTCTGGGGCCTTTCTAAAAAGGTGTGTATATGTAATGACAGATCATGTGACACTTAGATTGCACACAGGTGGACATCATGTCACTAATTATGTAACTCTGTAAGGTAATTGGTTGCAGCAGAGCTTTTTATGGGCTTCATAACAAAGGGGGTGAATACATACGCACATGACAATTTCCTGTTTTCTATTTCTAAAAAATAGTTTTATGTATATATTTTTCTCATTTCACTTCACCAGCTTAGACTATCGTGTTCTGATCCATCACATGAAATTCAGATTAACAAAACATTGACCTTAAGGCTGTAATGTAACAAAATAGGTAAAAAGTCACGGGGGGTGAATACTTTTACAAGGCACTGTACATACACATATATATTGTTCTCTAATTATAATCTATCTTTAAGGCTTTTCCCTTCATAATTATGCTCATAGTGAGACTCAAGCATCCTTTTTCAAAGTACAGCCATCCTTTAATGTAAATGTGAAAAAAAATCTGTCTTTTATAAATATTCCCTTTTAACCCTTGTCAGAGGTACCAGCAGCCTCTCTATTAGTGAAAGGGTTAACTACATAACACCCATTAGGGACTACAGAGTCTATTTAATGAAGCCCAATATGAATTCACCCGGAGCATCTGGTTATGAATCACACACATTTAGTATTAAAATGGAAATCAAAATGTTTGATATTTGGAGCAGCTGTTTCAGTCACACAACAGAACATATTGAGGAATATCTGACATTTTGTGAGTAATCAGAGGCTGCTGATATAAAACTAGCATTTAAACAATTAGCTTCAATTAATGATTCCACCCATTGATCATTAAAGGAATTTTATATCAATATATCACAGGTCAAATTTGTTCTAGTTTGAAATAAAGAAACCTTGTCAGTATATAATGACTTCAGTGAAACACGGCACCTAGAATGCAGTGCCAGGTCACATATGCAAAATATGGCAGCATGTAGGGAAGTATACAGGGAGAAAGGAGGCAGTTCGAGTAGCTAAAAGGCTGTTAGTCTGTTGGCTTGTTAAAAATAAGTGACCCTGGAACTGACAGATTTTTACAGTATTATATATTCTAAAAGGTAAGACTCGCTCTTGAAATGGGGACGTTTTCTGCGTCTTATACTACAGACATTGCTTGGCAGAGTAATTCAGCACCAATAAGAATGGTAATGAGTTTAAAAAATGAATGTTATAATTTAAGCAGAAAATCACAGGGCAGTGAAACTATAAAAATCCTCTACAACTAGACATATGCCCAGAATAACATAATGTAAAGAGGAAAGTTGTAATTTAAATTGATGTGATATTCACTATGACCCCCAAAGGGATTCCAACCCTTATCTGTCTGGGGTCTATAGAGGGACATTAGTGTAACGGAACCCATCACTGTTTTACCCTGTTTTATGGTTATTTAATTCTTATGGTTAAAATATGATCACATTACTGTACTATAGATATGTTGTTTTATGTTCTACAGAATATATTGGCTCAGAATATTACAGCTACTAGGCTAATAGATAATCCTATTACAGAGACTCCTCATAAGATAAGGAAGTCTATTGTATAAAGTGTTTTCATTATAAGACATAGAACAAAGAGAAGTATAATCTGATCAATGTCTGATTGTATCAAAGTAGCCAGGTAGCCTCAGGGAGGTGTGACCACACCTATTGTCTCTCTATGTGTATTGTGTGGCCAAGAAGTATGGGGGATGTGTATTGCCTGTGGAAAGAGGTGTATATATATTTCTGCATAACAAAATAAAGACAGTATTCTTTGACTCCCAATTGAGTGTCGTCCAATATGGGTGGTCTGGGCTTCTGAGACTGCGCAGTGCTTCTATATGGATATTTAACGGTATACCAGCGGAGATATTGGACTTATGATTCCAACTCCGTTACATTTGTTGGCAGTGACGGGATAGAAGCCAAGCCTCGGAATGGAACAAGCAGTGTTATACGAGGAGGAGGACATGGATTACAGGGATGCATTAAGGAAAGGCATCTGGTACCAGGCCCTGAATAATGTACAATACCAGCAGGGTGAGAGTCTCTCCAGTGAAGAGCAGCGGTGGCAGAAACGAGTGGCCCTACGGATGCCCTTCCTGGGGGAGCAGCCCCTGGAGGAATGGGTGAAGGAACTAGAGCACTGGGTATGGCAGGAGCAATGGCTGGAGGATGCCTACCAGGCGCTCTGGTGGTATATGGGACAGTATAGACCGTGGACAGCCGAGCATGACAAGCCAGAGGGAGAGGACTTTGATGGTCCAGGCTTGTTATGGGAGTCGTTTGCAGAGCCTGACTTCGGGAGCCCTGTGCAGACCAGACTTCAGGACATTTTCTACAAGAGGAAGGCTAGGCATGACTGGGATGACCACCAGGAGGTAGAGCAAGACCTGGCTCACCTAGCAACCCTGGAGTGGGAACTGGAGCAGGACTACCAACACCTGCTCAGCTTCGTGCAGCCCCAACCTACCCGACAAGCAGAACCAGACCTCATTGACTGGTCCTGGGATGACCTACAGATGGCAGGTAGAGATGGGACCGAGGTCTCTCTACCGGCCCTACAGGGAGCCGAAGGTGTCGTCCTTCCTCCCCAGCAGTAGTGTGAACCCCAGAAGGCCGAAGGTGTCGTCGTTCTTTCCCCCCAGTGGCAGTGTATACTCCAGGGGGCCGAAGGTGTCGTCCTTCCCCCCCCCCCCACGGCAGTGTGAACCCCAGGGGGCAGAAGGTGTCATCCTTCCTCCCCAGCGGCAGTGTGAACCACAGGGAGCAGAAGGTGCCGTCCTTCCTCCCCAGCGGCAGTGGGTACCCCAGGGAGCTGAAGGTGCAGTCCTTCCTCCCCAGCGGCAGTGTGTATATCCCAGGGAGCATAAGGTGCTGTCCTTCCTCCCCAGCGGCAGTGTGTATCCCAGGGAGCAGAAGGTGCCGTCCTTCCTCCCCAGCGGCAGTGTGTATCCCAGGGAGCAGAAGGTGCCGTCCTTCCTCCCCAGCGGCAGTGTGTACCCCAGGGAGCAGAAGGTGCCGTCCTTCCCCCCCAGCGGCAGTGTGAACCCCAGGGAGCTGAAGGTGTCGCCCTCTCCCCCCAGCAACAGCTTACCCTAACAAGGGGAGACACCAATCTCCCAGACAGCGCAGATGGGACCGTGGTCTCTGTGCCTGACCTACCGGAATGCTGGACAGCCTGTCCAGATCCCCAACTACCCTCACTGGGACAACCGGAGGAGGGGGTAAGTACAAATTCCCCTCCCCAGCTAACTCCTACTGTGGCCCCAGGGTTAACAGAGGAAATGTTAACCCCCACTGACCCCCACCTTTCCCTGGCTACTGAGCCGGAATATGTCCCAAGTACCCCAGCAGAAGAGCTGACAGCGGGGCAGAGTGCAGTCGGCCTCTGCCCTCCCTTTGTCCCTTGTACAGGGCAGGATGTCCTGCAGGTTATACCAGCAGAAGAGCTGGCATCAGCGCAGAGTGCCGCTGGCCTCTGCCCCTCAAGTCCCCTCAGCGTGTTGCCCAATCACCACAGCGAAATATCCAGGTGCCTGGTTAGACTTCCCCCCAAAGGGGAGATGTGTGACGAAGTGCCCTTCGCCACTTTGTCCTGGAGAGGACTTATTGCCAGCCTCCTGCCCTGTGACTATGGCCCTGAAACATATTGCCCTTTAAAAACAGTATTCGGCCATATCACAGTGTATGTCACTCATTCTGGCCCTTTAAATACAGTGGGGTCATTCGGTACTTGCCCTGTGGGTGCGGTTGATACCCCAGATAGCTATGCCATGGAGCCCATTCATATAATGAAAGACTATGGGAAAGACTTTAGCTACATGGCAATTGAACTGTGTGAATAGGATCTGAGCGCTATTCGGTAGTTTTGTGCGGTCAGATCCCAGCTATCTCGGGATATGTGAAATGTCTGTGTGTTATGTGTAAAAGGTGACTTTATGTATTTTAAAGTGGTTTATGTTTTTTTGCAACCATGTGCTCAATGGAGTCTGCCTCTATCCCTGGATAATTGGATTACTTTCCCCATTGTCTCCAGTACAGAGGCCTCTGTAAAACCTGTTTGTAAAATGTATTTTCCCTCTCCTTGAAATGTTTATTGCTGTGAATGCTGTATGAAGTGTGCGTTTGTTTTGTTCTTGAAATGTGAGTAAAGGTGAATTGCAGTAATGCTGATGGGTTGTCAAACTAGAGAATTGACCAACAAATACTTTTGTCCGGACATCCCCAGGCCGATCCGTTGGGATCAGACCGTGTATGGCGGCTTATGGTCACGGGGGAGGTGTGTAACGGAACCCATCACTGTTTTACCGTTTTATGGTTATTTAATTCTTATGGTTAAAATATGATCACATTGCTGTACTGTAGATATGTTGCTTTATGTTCTACAGAATATATTGGCTCAGAATATTACAGCTACTAGGCTAATAGATAATCCTATTACAGAGACTCCTCATAAGATAAGGAAGTCTATTGTATAAAGTGTTTTCATTATGAGACATAGAACAAAGAGAAGTATAATCTGATCAATGTCTGATTGTAACAAAGTAGCCAGGTAGCCTCAGGGAGGTGTGACCACACCTATTGTCTCTCTATGTGTATTGTGTGGCCAAGAAGTATGGGGGATGTGTATTGCCTGTGGAAAGAGGTGTATATATATTTCTGCATAACAAAATAAAGACAGTATTCTTTGACTCCCAATTGAGTGTCGTCCAATATGGGTGGTCTGGGCTTCTGAGACTGCGCAGTGCTTCTATATGGATATTTAACGGTATACCAGCGGAGATATTGGACTTATGATTCCAACTCTGTTGCAATTAGAACTGACCTTTATCTGACTGGGGGTCTATAGAGGGACATTAGAACTGACCTTTATCTGACTGGGGGTCTATAGAGGGACATTAGTACTGACCTTTATCTGACTGGGGTCTATAGAGGGACATTAGTACTGACCTTTATATGACTAGGGGTCTATATAGTGAAATTAGTACTGACCTTTCTCTGACTGGGGGTCTATAGAGGGACATTAGTACTGACCTTTATCTGACTGGGGGTCTATAGAGGGACATTAGTACTGACCTTTATCTGACTGGGGTCTATAGAGGGACATTAGTACTGACCTTTATATGACTGGGGGTCTATAGAGGGTCATTAGTACTGACCTTTATCTGACTGGGGATCTATAGAGGGACATTAGTACTGACCTTTATCTGGCTGGGGTCTATAGAGGGACATTAGTACTGACCTTTATATGACTGGGGTTCTATAGAGGGTCATTAGTACTGACCTTTATCTGACTGGGGGTCTATAGAGGGACATTAGTACTGACCTTTATCTGACTGGGGGTCTATAGAGGGACATTAGTACTGACCTTTATCTGACTGGGGGCCTGTAGAGGGACATTAGTACTGACCTTTATCTGACTGGGGGTCTGTAGAGGGACATTAGTACTGACCTTTATCTGTCTGGGGGTCTATAGAGGGACATTAGTACTGACCTTTATCTGACTGGGGGTCTGTAGAGGGACATTAGTACTGACCTTTATTTGACTGGAGGTCTGTAGAGGGACATTAGTACTGACCTTTATCTGTCTGGGGGCTATAGATGGACATTAGTACTGACCTTTATGTGACTGGGGGTCTATAGAGGGACATTAGTACTGACCTTTATCTGACTGGGGGTCTATAGAGGGACATTAGTACTGACCTTTATCTGACTGGGGGGTCTATAGAGGGACATTAGTACTGACCTTTATGTGACTGGGGGTCTATAGAGGGACATTAGTGCTGACCTTTATCTGACTGGGGGTCTATAGAGGGACATTAGTACTGACCTTTATGTGACTGGGGGTCTATAGAGGGACATTAGTACTGAAATTATCTGACTGGGGGTCTATAGAGGGACATTCCTCTACTAACCCATCCAAGTATCCTACTGGCTTATCACGCAGTCTTGATACATTGTTTTCCTAGTGTTAATTCATGAGACATAATAACTCCAAGTCTCTTTCCTCTTCTGTGACCATCATCATATAACCATTAAGTACACATTTTGCATAATTTGCATTAATCAGCACTGAATTTTATATCTCACACACGCAACCATAGCTCTAGTTGTATTAAACCCCCTGGGATGCCCACCCTGGCATCTATAAAGTAACACAGCCATCTGTTTCTGAGTTATTAATGTATCCATATTTATTAGAGCCCTGTATAGTACTGCGGGACTTGTCATCGTCTTTCTTGCATTATATTTGTGATTAGAAATTACATTTGGAACAAAATTATTTTTGAATGACTCCTGCAAAGGTATTTTTAACTAACAATATGAAACATAATTGAAGAATGATAGAAAATAATTACCCCTTTAACCCTTTCACCATCAGTGCTCTGTTTTGCAGTGATCTGCAGGCACCTCTGCCAGGGAAAGGGTTACCTTGTACTTTCCAGAATGTGCTAGAGGAATTAAAACTTTAATCAGGGCTGCGCTTTAATTAGGGTTTATCATCTCGCTTTCCTTACTCGACACAAGTTTAAATCAGCGCCATTCAATGTAATCGCTCAGTTTCACCTAAAATAGAGCAGCTCGGCTATTATTAGGTAAAATTGTCATTAATAACAGAGCAGAGCTCAGGAGGATGAGGAGCGAGGGCACTAATAGTCTCCTCGTCCCCCGAGGACGGGGCATTAACCTCTCAAGCACCAAAGATTAAGGAACATCTCCAGGAAATCTCTAAAGGTCCACTGTAGTTAAACTACTTAAAGGTATATGACAGGGTGTGTTTTATTGTGTATAAGTCTGTCTGATTATCAAATCACTTTATTGAGGAATCACATATATAGTTGTGAGCATGCGATTTTTTGCTAACGCTTGCGTGCCTTCCGCGCTCCTTGCCAGCATCTGACGCCAAAGCGAAATTTACGTTGTTACGCAAGGAAAATACGAGACCCGTTACGACCTCACAAAAATAAACCGCAACACGCGCACATGAAAACATGAAAAATACAACAAATACACACAACTAATACATAAAAAGCTTACTTACAGCAACAGGGAGCATCCAGGAAATCGAAAACTAAAGTTACAACTCAATTTCACTCAAATTAAAAGAGTTTAGACACTAAAAAATTCTCTAAGCGAGAGAAAAAATGGGCGCCGAAAAAAATGAAAACGAGGCTACAGCAGTCTAAAGACGCAAAACACCACCAAACACCTACGTATTTGCCGAAAAACACCAACAAGATTAGAAAACAAGGACGCAACCCGCGCAACCCAAAAAACATTATAAACACAATAAATACAAACAACAAACACATAAAAGGGTTACTCACAGCAAGGGGGGCACCGAGGACCTCTGCAAGTGACGTTACACCTTCATTTAAGCACAAATTTCGAAGTTTAGAGACCCGAAAATCACAGAAGCGAGAAAAAAAATGGCCGCCGAACAAAACGAAAACGAGGCTAAAGGTCCCTAAACAAGCAAAACACCACCAAGCAGCTATGGATATTCCGAAAAAGTCGCGCGACATAGAAACGAACGACGCTACATCAGCCACATTATATACACCAAACACCATTAGCTCACTTACTATTTCATTGCCGTCATTTTTTGACGGGCAATTCGCTAGTTGTGTATATTTGTCATTCAAAGTACATTTGAAATGTCTTGTGTGAGCTCCACCGTGTAGGCAGAGCGTCCTAGCCAATGAGTTGTGTGGAGTTGTGTCCTAGCCAATCAGCTGTCAGTATCAGGGCTACAGCTTTGTGAGAGGAAACGGATACACTGTTGTACCTGCCTCTGATGGGCCACAGCTAATTATGAATGTTATGTTAATTTAGATTGGATTTTAAGGGGTGTTCTTAGCCTGAAAAGTTTATTAATGTTTATACTGGGCAAAAAACATTTTTTCTAACACTACAAATTCTAATCTATCAGATGCATTCAAAATCCAGGACATTTCCAGACACTTCTAAGCATGTCATAACATTTTATAGAAACATTAGTAACTACTATATAAATTATTGAAATCACCATAGAGTAGCAGCTTACGTTACAGGAATTTAAGATGCTTTACATTATTTTCATTCCAAGATCACGAAGATATAAAATGCTGCACGTTTACCTAATTTAAGGCGCGTTCAGACAGCTGCCCGCGTTTCGGGACATGCGCACAAGTGATATAGCATTGAATAGCAGTCTGATTGTGCAATGTGAAGCCCACCACCTGCTCCACTCGCTGTGCTGAACATCTGACTGCGATGGATACATAAGAAAGACAACTAAAAATAAGTCTCAATATACAATTTATTAATGGGAGCCGTTATGCTATGGAAATAAAATGAGAGCTAGATTTAAAGCTATAGCGCTACTTACTGTATATGAGAAGGCAGGGGGTGGTTACTGAGTATTTGAACAGACCACTAGATCTGTTCCCAGATGTATACGGACTCAAACAAGTTAATTGAGAAAATATTTTTAAAGGCATATCTACGTTTCTGGATTATTACATTTCTGCAATCCTTGATATATGCAGCACATTTCATTGAACATTTTATTTTTATTAATGTCTACAAATCTTTCTAATGATTACGTGTACACCCCCAGGCACCGGATACCCCCCAATCAGCATGGAGCATTTGGGAATCAAATGTTAACTATTTAATAACCTGCTCTGGCTTCTTAAGCTAATAGGAGAGCACTGGTGTCAGCCCCAATGTCATTGCTGGGATGTGACCCGCCCGGCTGCTCATGAGTGTGAGACCTGCAGCATTTTGTAATAAATGCAGTAACATCCCAAGTGAGACAGTTTGCACAGTAAGAAACAGCAGGAAGATGAATCAGAGATCTGCCCTTATAGCCCCAGTTCTTGTACTAAGCAAGCCAGAAGCCACTTAGGTGGACATTGATACAATGCATTAGCCTGCTTCTGATTGGGCACAGCTAAATATGAATTTTATGTAATTTAGCTGGGATTTTCTAGGGGCATACACCATCAAATGCAACTGCCAAAAACTGTAAGAAATTTTGCTAACTTCAAGATAAATGTTTGGCGTTTTTTCATGCAACAAATTCTCCTCTATCAGATGTATTCAGAATCCAGGAAACTTAGATATGCCTTTAAATGTCGCTCTAGTTGTGACGATCCGAGGGTAGGGCTATAGAAGCCCAGGGCCACCTGCTATTGACTACAGGTTAACTACCCATAATGACTGTGGGGTTCTTGGAAATCTCAGCACCAACACCCTGATATCTGGCTTCTGTATCGGTCAGGGTCCTTGCATCAGAAATCAGCACTTCTAGGCTACCAAGAGACTCCAGATCTGCTTCTTCTTAGGGGGCTTCATAAGACTTGTTATAGTCAAACCTACCCCAGCAGGATCCTACAGAGTTTCCCAGTACTTCCGTGCAGCCGTCCAAGATAACAGGAGCAAAATAAGAGACACACAATTTCTATATGTCTCCAGAAGTTAACTGGCTTATTTTGAAATGTCAGCAATATTTATAGCAGTTAGATACAGAGGGGGTGTACACAATGTAACAATGACAGGGTGTGGCAGGCAATTACAGGAGATGACCCCACATGATGTCTAGCAGTACCTTGATAGCTGGCACCTAAGAACAATAGGATTACCTTCTAATACAAATCCTGCTGTCTCTGTGTCTGAGTGGTCCAGACCTTAGATAAAGTACATGGCAGCTGGGATTAACTTAATTTGCTAACAATGGGCCAGAGCAGATTACAATACAATGGAGTGGGAGCCAAGCCGTCTGTCCATTAATGGGCTAAGATCCAAGAACTGGAAAAAGGGGACCTTGACACTAGTGCCTATGGGACTGTTAAGTATTACTTTCTAATACACTTACATGCTTTGTCATTCCTGTACGGTCTGTTTAACTGGTTTTGATAAGCCTCAGCAAGACTTGTAAAACATTTACGGGGGCTCTTCAGTGCAGGTAAATATTTTTGCTGTTCTTCACTAATATTACAAGTTCTGAGTCAGAAGTAAACTTGTATGTTAGGAATTTAAACGCCTTTGATTAAAAAATGATAAAAAAGCACTCGTAATATTATAAATATGGAGTCTTCTAAAGAATCGGAAGTAGCTCACTCGCAAACACGAAATATAAGGTGAATTGGATAGATAAGTAAACTAAATGACCAGTATTAAGCAATTTGAATTTTACCATATAGGGAATTGAATAGGGCCCAATGTAAAAAAAACAGTATTTTACCAGATTAAAGGGAATTATGGAAAACTATCCTGGCATTTCACCAATGATTGGCAAAGACAGATCCATGTCCCTTTCATAGGAGATGTGGAAGATTCCTGGATGTTACTGGGTATATAGTATTCATGTGTATCTATCTACTTTTATGTACTTTAATAAGTGCTTATAAGATCATTTTTTACTGCCTAAAATCAAACAAATAGTCCCTGTATGGGTCTGCCCTATGCGGCATATGTACACTGTAGGGCTGGATGTGCAGTGTAGTATATTAGCCTATCAGAGACCACACCTAAGCAGCATGTTGCAGGGAGATAGTCACTCTTTGGTTAGTATGAGACACAGCATAGCAAGTACAGCAGTGTCCGTCTCTTCATGAGCTGCAGAGGGCAGATCCATACATTTGATTTTAGGCAGTAAATACAGATCTTATAAGCACTTCTTATTATAATAAAGTACATGTCAGTAAATAGATACCCTGGGATATTATATACCTAGTAACATACAGGAACCCGCCATGTCCATTAAGATGCTGCTCACATTTCAGCACCAGGTCCCCGGACAGCTCCCATCTACTGGTCCTAACCCACATTGCAGAAGGTTCTTCTTGAGATGCGCACATCTCATTTTACATTTCTTCTATTCTGATTTGCCATAAAAATTGATTTTACTGCGTAAAATGAAACATATAGTACCTGCAGGGGTCTGCCCTCAGTAGCTCATGAGAGACTGCAGTTTCTGGTTGGCATATATACAAAAGGTATCACAGTATACTGCAATACTCTTATCTCTTATTTATATGTATGAATAATATATATATATATATATATATATATATATATATATATATATATATATACACACATACATACATACACACACATAATACATATATACACGTATACACACATGGTCATCAATATATTTTTGATGCAGTACTAAATGGTCAATACAAGACAAGCCCCAGACTACACATCTTGGGATCAGGAGCGCATCTCCTCGCCTCCTTACTTTGCCATGTGTGCAATGATTTCATAATATTAAGATTCCTTTGAGATTGCTGATGTAATCACCCTCTGATACGGTGCATCTTCACCTCCCTCTTCACTCTTGACCGCTCTGACCAAACCTGTCTAGCATCTTAAATATCCCAAGTTTAGACTGACAATAACAGGACACATAAAATGGTCCGATTCTAGTAAAACATTATATATACTGTATATGCAAAACTATTCACCCCCCTTGACCTATTTTATTACATTACAGCCTTAAGTTCAATGCTTTGTTATGTTATGTTGATTAGAAGATCTTCTGCTTTATCAGCACTAATAACAAGTCACTGGGGACATATAATTCCAGATGCCTTGTCTCTGAAGGAGAGCGTATCAGATATTACCAAAACAAGATGTCATTATACTGGATCAATGACTTTAAATCCATGGAGGGTATATGTAATAATACTACAAGCTGGACAAATAACCATTATCTTTTCAGTAAAACATCCACTAAGATTGAAGATAAGGGTCAAGTATTGAATTTATCCAAATTTGATTTGAAACCTGAACACTTGGAGGTTCTGAGAAAAGGACTTTCCTTCGTGCCTTCTAAGAATTCTAATCTATTTGACAACATTAAGGATGTACACCTCTGTGAGAAAGCTTGCGTTACGGAATCTCTTGGATTATTACATGAGGACTAATACAGGGGCAGGAAAGTGCTGTAATAACAACGAACAGTAACATTCATGAATTTGTTAATAAGAGCAAGTTCAATCCTAAAATAAAAAGAGGTCAAAGAATATTGAAATGTTCCTAAAATTTGTCACAAAGTATCTTGAAAATATGGAGTTGAGATATAAGAAGGCTCATAGATACCCAACTAATCTCTCAAGAGCAGAGTACAAAACATTGCAAGAATTGGAAAAAAGCCAAGTAGAAATGAAACAAGCGGACAAAGGTGGAAATCTTTTACTTGTGGAGAAGACGGTGTATCTAAAAATGTGCCTTTCGATCCTAAGCGACCCTGAAACATACCAAGTTCTACCTAAAAATCAGATGATTGAATATTTTAAGGAGTTAAGATATATCTTAACCCGAAGCCAGAGATAACAAGTTGATCACCACTAAGAATTTGAATTATCTTTTACCAAATAGTCCAGTTGCTGCAACTTTCTATGCGTTGCCAAAAGTGCCTAAGAAGGTAGTACCCATACTGGAAGGCCAATAGTATCGGGTAATGGAGATTTGACTGAATGTATAAGTAAATTGGTTGATAACAGCCTAAAGGATCTGGTAACTGCTCTGCCTTCTTTTCTCAAAGATACATCAGATTTGTTGAGGCATCTTGATAATCTCAGCATCCCTAGAACAGCGTATTTGGCTAACGTAGATGTTGAACAGTTGTACAGCCGGATGCCGCATGATCTTGGACTAAAGGTTGTACACCACTTCCTAAACACAAAGGGAGAAGATCAGAGAAAGTAGAATGATCTATTGGTGACTCTACTTGAATTTATCTTAAAGAATTATTTCATCTTTAACAGGAGATGGTACAGACAAGTTAGGGACACGGCAATAGGCACCGCCTGTGCCCCTAACTATGACAATTTATATCTGTGAATCTGGGCGCAAACTGAAGTGTTCTCAGAAGAACTGGAGTGTTTCACCACCCATGTCCTGTCCTGGCAGAGGTTCATAGACAATGTTCTTATACTCTGGTCAGGCACAGAGTTGGAATTTGATTTGTTTGTCAAGAGGCTAAATAGAATTTCAATGGGCCTTAAATTTACGTATACGATCAAACCGCATGAGTTGGAATTTTTAGATTTGCATATCCAAAAAGATTTAGATGGGTACTTACATACAAACATCTTCAGAAAAGATACAGCGACAAATTATCTTCTGACCTGGGAAAGCCAGCACCCGCTTCCTTTGAAGAGTGAGATACCTACTGGACAGTATATTTGGGTCAGGAGAAACTGTGACACGGAAGCAGAGTTTAAAAAACAAGCGGATTCTCTTCGGGAATGCTTTAAATTTTGTGGATATTCCAATAGAATTTTAAAGCAAGCTTATAAAAATGAGGACCCACAAATTAGATCTATCATGACGTATGGAAACAATAACCAAGAAATAGGTATTGGCATCTTCTACATGATGATCCTGTTTTGAATAAAGTGCTACCAAATAAAGTGACTGTAACATTTAGAAGAGGCAAGAATCTAAGAGACAGACTTACACATAGTCTATTTACCCAAAAGCAAGAAACAACTTGGCTGAAGCAAACTAACAAACTCTATCAATGTGGGAACTGCAAAGCATGCAGCTTTATAAAATTAGAAAAGATATTCATTCATCCATCGACTGGAAAAAAGTATCCGTTTAAAGTAGTTTTGTAACGGTCTCTCAACATCAGTAGTTTATGACATTGTCTGCCAATGTAAAAAATTGTACGTTGGCAAGACAGACAGACAGTTTAAGGAGGAGGATCCTAGAGCATACAGCATCTGTCAGAAATCAGGTTGACACACCTGTCTCCAATCACATACGGCGCCATACGTGGTAATATGGAATTTCATGTGTTTCATGCTGTTTCACATTACAATTAATATCAGAGGAGGATATAGGAGAACAAGACTCCTACAGCCTGAATGTAGATGGATTTACACGTTAAGAGCATTATGCCCAAATGGAGGTCTCAGCATTTTTTATAAATCTTTGAAATATAAGACAGACAAGTTGCAGGTGAAATCCCCCATACAAGCACAGATACTTCTGAGGAAAAAAACTTCATAACATTTTTCATAAAAGTACAGCTATCGGAGTGCTCCTCACAAGTGTAGCCCCATTCAAACAAGTAGGTTCTAATATACACCTTATAACGTGGCAAGTAACAGGTAGTGTTGTGTCATCTTTAAGGGAGACCGTATTCATCTTTCAAAACTCTAACTATCCAATAGCAATTATGGTTTAAATCTACTTTCCTTTTTTCACTATTATCTCTAAAATAAGATTAGTTTCTATTCAAATAAGACTGTTTCGTAATATCGGGTGTTTTCTTATTGAGATCGCACAGTTTATTGATCTTAAACATTTTACATTTATCCATAAAATCTAGTCTTGCATGTATTTAGGGTTCATCATCATCTAAAATCATTCATTTATAATCAGGAGTTTTTGTGATATCTTCATTTGGTGGTTATGAATTATTTTTATTCTAAATCACTTACATAATGGCATCTGTATTGATATTCATGAGCGCTGCCTGCCTCCAAACCTTCAGTCATTTACAGATAACATAACATTTGAGCTTTAATCTATTCACCTTTATACAATATATTGATCATTTTTCGAATATGAGTGCACCGATATGGTGTAGTTCTCGGCTCTTTTCTGATTGAAAGAACAATTAATAAGTGTATCTCTTTAAATTGTATGTAAGGAAGTGAAGGGTGGTTTTGATATTACCCTTCTAATGATGGAAGTGAGGCAAGCTGAGATCTAACGTGTCTGCACGTCATGACGTTTTGCGTGACCACGTGGTATGACGTCATTCCAGTGGGAGGAGGAAAATGGAGTATAAAAAGCCTGCGAAGGGCATTATAATACCTTAACGAGCCTTGAGAAAGTTAGTAACGAAACCGGTTGGCTTGGGGCTACAATGTAAACTTTTCAACAACCATGGGCTAAGCAGGACACTGATCTTTGCAGGTACAGTTTTTTTCTTTTTTTTTCATTGTAATGCTTTACTGATATACTAGCCACGTTGTGTCATATTTATACTTTTTTTGCATTGGTGTTGTGTCAATCATTTAGGCTCCCTTGATAGGGTAGGCACTGCATGCATATATAGAGTCTTGTCAGCTCCTAAGGCAGTAGCCAATGTTAGCCTATGAAATTTGGACACATTACAATCACCTATGTGTAGACACATTTTTTTTGCTAAATATAGTAGAAACTTACCTCTGTGTTCTTACAGTACTATATATTGCCCTATACATGTGGTTGTTTTTGTTTTTAACCCTTTTTTCCTTCTTTTGTCATAGTAATCATAGGATTCACGTGTTTTTGACATATATGAGGATAACTCCTATAGACTCAATACATATTACTTACTTTAATAACAGGGTTATCACATTGAACATATACTGTATATATTTTCCTAATGAGGTTATTTGTTTATTCTTTGTACTTTTCACTTCTGTTTTGATGTTAAGTGCTTATTTACAATGCCTTGCAAAAGTATTCACCCCCCCCCCCCCCCCTTGGCATTTTTCATGTTTTGTTGCCTCACAACCTGGAATGAACATGGATTATTTGATGATTTGCATCATTTAATTTACAGAACATGCCACAACTTTTTAGCCCATTCAACTTTGTAAATCTGCTCCAGCTCCTTCAAGTTGGATAATTTGCGCTTGTGAACAGCAATCTTTAAGTCTGACGGCAGATTTTCTATTGGATTGAGGTCAGGGCTGTGACTAGGCCATTCCAACACATTTACATGTTTCATCAAATCTATCATAACCAAATGGAAAGAACATGGCACAACAGCAAACCTGCCCACCAAAACTCACGGACTGGGCAAGGAGGGCATTCATCAGAGGGGCAGCACAGAGACCTAAGGTAACACTGGAGGAGCTGCAGAGATCCATAGCAGAGACTGGAGTATCTGTACATAGGACGACAATAAGCCGTACGCTCCATAGAGTTGGGCTTTATGGCAGATTGGCCAGAAGGAAGCCATTACTTTCAGCAAAAAACAAGATGGCACGTTTTGAGTTTGCAAAAAGGCATGTGGGAGACTCCCAAAATGTATGGTGAAAGGTGCTCTGGTCTGATGAGACAAAAATTTAACTTTTTGGCCATCAAAGAAAACGCTATGTCTGGCGCAAATCCAACACATCACATCACCCATAGAGCACCATCCCCACAGTGACACATGGCGGTGGCAGCATCATGCTGTGGGGATGGGGACTGGGAAACTGGTCAGAGTTGAGGGAAAGATGGATGGTGCTAAATACAGGGATATTCCTGAGCAAAACCTGTACCCCTCTGTGCGTGATTTGAGGCTAGGACGGAGGGTCACCTTCCAGCAGGACAATGACCCCAAACACACGGCTAAAGCAACACTTGGGGGGTGTAAGGGGAAACATGTAAATGTGATGGAATGGCCGAGTCACAGCCCAGACCTCAATCCAATAGAAAATCTGTGGTCAGACTTAAAGATTGCTGATCACAAGCACAAACCATCCAACTTGAAGGAGCTGGAGCAGTTTTGTAAGGAGGAATGGGCAAAAATCCCAGTGGTAAGATGTGGCAAGCTCATAGAGACTTATCAAAAGCGACTTGGAGCTGTGATTGCCGCAAAAGGTGGCGCTACAAAGTATTGACTTTAGGGGGTGAATAGTTATGCACAGGGACTTGTTCTGTTATTTTGTCCTATTGTTTGCTTAACAATAAAAAAAAAAAACATCTTCAATGTTGTGGCATGTTCTGTAAATGAAATGATGCAAATCCTCAAACAATCCATGTTACTGCCAGGTTGTGAGGCAACAAAACACAAAAAGTGTCAAGGGGGGTGAATACTTTTGCAAGACTGAACTTTATAAATTCAGCAGGCATTCAAGGCATTAAAGGAAGGCTCTCAACAAAAGCAACATATTATCATCCTCCTTAAAGGGATAATGTACTTTATTTATTTACAATATCCTCTTGACTTGATAATGAGTAAAATTGTTGTAGAAATTAGAAATTAAAAATAAAACAGAGTTTTCATTTATTATTATATCGGTACTAACACTAAGGGAACTGAACTCAAAGTGGCAGAAAAACAACTAAATAGAAACAAATCTAATGTCTTCCACTACAGTATAAATGTGTGTAATAATGAATTGATGGTGAGAGCCCGACACATACTAAACATACGACTACCATTAGTCATAGTTACAGACAGAAGTCCCCTCGGCCACACCACCCCTTCTGGATCGCTATCGTCGTGGTAAAGTGATTGTGTACCTCAATGATGCTGTGAGCTATACCATGTACTTGGGGTCACCCAAGATGGGAAGGTCATAGCAGAAAAGTCAGACAAACCAGGGTCCATTGGTTAAGGAAATTGCAACCCACTCCAGTATCCTTCCTGTGAAAACCTTATGGATTAGAACAACCAGATACATAATAATTTTGCCTGGTGTGCTGCAGTCTATATGGGCATGGAGAGCCAGACACGACTGAACAACTAAACAACAAATGGCCACACAAAAGACCCCCCACCAACCCCGTAGTGGATGTCGCCTGGAAAGGAGAGCTTGTGCTTCCTTAAGCTGTGCTGCAGGCAGAGGAGCTTTGCACAGGCAGGAGGTAAGGGAAGATAAGCAGCTATGGAAAGGAGTCTTGGGGGAGCAGCTATTGGATAGGGTCGTAAGGAGGAAAGATGTTATGGGAAGGAGTCTCTGGGAGGGCACTGAGTGAGTTAGTACTGACTGTGCAGTGTCTCATACTAACCAGTCAGTGAACATCTTTCAGCAACATGCTGCAGAGATGTGGTCCCTGATAGGCTAGGACACTACACTGCACATCCAGCCCTACCGAGTCTGTTTCTGCATGGCAGACCAATACAGGGACTATTTGTGTGATTTTAGGCAGTAAAAACATAGCTTATAAGTACTTCTCAATAAAATAAAGTAAGTCAGTAAATACCTGTATTTTTCCATGTACAAAATGGTATTTTTTACCCAAAGTTTGAAGTTTAAAATAGGGATCGTTTTATACACGGAATATGCTGCAAAACTGCAAGTGGCCATTACATAACCGGATGTCTAACACAGAAGGTCCCTCCTGGCTCTGGAGGAGGCTGCACGGGGTGAGGGTCTTCTGGGGACTCCTGGCTCTGGATGGGGGGCTGCACTGGGTGAGGGTCTTCTGGGGACTCCTGGCTCTGGATGGGGGGCTGCACTGGGTGAGGGTCTTCTGGGGACTCCTGGCTCTGGATGGGGGGCTGCACTGGGTGAGGGTCTTCTGGGGGCTCCTGGCTCTGGATGGGGGGCTGCACTGGGTGAGGGTCTTCTGGGGGCTCCTGGCTCTGGATGGGGGGGCTGCATGGGGTGAGGGTCTTCTGAGGGCTCCTGGCTCTGGATGGGGGGGCTGCATGGGGTGAGGGTCTTCTGGGGACTCCTGGCTCTGGATGGGGGGCTGCACGGGGTGAGGGTCTTCTGGGGACTCCTGGCTCTGGATGGGGGGCTGCACTGGGTGAGGGTCTTCTGGGGGCTCCTGGCTCTGGATGGGGAGCTGCACTGGGTGAGGGTCTTCTGGGGACTCCTGGCTCTGGATGGGGGGCTGCACTGGGTGAGGGTCTTCTGTGGGCTCCTGGTTATGGATGGGGGGCTGCACGGGGTGAGGGTCTTCTGGGGGCTCCTGGCTCTGGATGGGGGGCTGCACTGGGTGAGGGTCTTCTGGGGGCTCCTGGTTATGGATGGGGGGCTGCACGGGGTGAGGGTCTTCTGGGGACTCCTGGCTCTGGATGGGGGGCTGCACTGGGTGAGGGTCTTCTGGGGGCTCCTGGCTCTGGATGGGGGGCTGCATGGGGTGAGGGTCTTCTGGGGGCTCCTGGCTCTGGATGGGGGGGCTGCATGGGGTGAGGGTCTTCTGGGGACTCCTGGCTCTGGATGGGGGGCTGCACTGGGTGAGGGTCTTCTGGGGACTCCTGGCTCTGGATGGAGGGCTGCACTGGGTGAGGGTCTTCTGGTGGCTCCTGGCTCTGGATGGGGGGCTGCATGGGGTGAGGGTCTTCTGGGGGCTCCTGGCTCTGGATGGGGAGCTGCACTGGGTGAGGGTCTTCTGGGGACTCCTGGCTCTGGATGGGGGGCTGCACGGGGTGAGGGTCTTCTGGGGGCTCCTGGCTCTGGATGGGGAGCTGCACTGGGTGAGGGTCTTCTGGGGACTCCTGGCTCTGGATGGGGGGCTGCACTGGGTGAGGGTCTTCTGGGGGCTCCTGGTTATGGATGGGGGGCTGCACGGGGTGAGGGTCTTCTGGGGGCTCCTGGCTCTGGATGGGGGGCTGCACTGGGTGAGGGTCTTCGGGGGGCTCCTGGTTATGGATGGGGGGCTGCACGGGGTGAGGGTCTTCTGGGGACTCCTGGCTCTGGATGGGGGGCTGCACTGGGTGAGGGTCTTCTGGGGGCTCCTGGCTCTGGATGGGGGGCTGCATGGGGTGAGGGTCTTCTGGGGGCTCCTGGCTCTGGATGGGGGGGCTGCATGGGGTGAGGGTCTTCTGGGGACTCCTGGCTCTGGATGGGGGGCTGCACTGGGTGAGGGTCTTCTGGGGACTCCTGGCTCTGGATGGAGGGCTGCACTGGGTGAGGGTCTTCTGGTGGCTCCTGGCTCTGGATGGGGGGCCGCATGGGGTGAGGGTCTTCTGGGGGCTCCTGGCTCTGGATGGGGAGCTGCACTGGGTGAGGGTCTTCTGGGGACTCCTGGCTCTGGATGGGGGGCTGCACTGGGTGAGGGTCTTCTGGGGGCTCCTGGCTCTGGATGGGGAGCTGCACTGGGTGAGGGTCTTCTGGGGACTCCTGGCTCTGGATGGGGGGCTGCACTGGGTGAGGGTCTTCTGGGGGCTCCTGGCTATGGATGGGGGGCTGCACGGGGTGAGGGTCTTCTGGGGGCTCCTGGCTCTGGATGGGGGGCTGCACTGGGTGAGGGTCTTCTGGGGGCTCCTGGTTATGGATGGGGGGCTGCACGGGGTGAGGGTCTTCTGGGGACTCCTGGCTCTGGATGGGGGGCTGCACTGGGTGAGGGTCTTCTGGGGGCTCCTGGCTCTGGATGGGATGCTGCATGGGGTGAGGGTCTTCTGGGGGCTCCTGGCTCTGGATGGGGGGGCTGCATGGGGTGAGGGTCTTCTGGGGACTCCTGGCTCTGGATGGGGGGCTGCACTGGGTGAGGGTCTTCTGGGGACTCCTGGCTCTGGATGGAGGGCTGCACTGGGTGAGGGTCTTCTGGTGGCTCCTGGCTCTGGATGGGGGGCTGCATGGGGTGAGGGTCTTCTGGGGGCTCCTGGCTCTGGATGGGGAGCTGCACTGGGTGAGGGTCTTCTGGGGACTCCTGGCTCTGGATGGGGGGCTGCACTGGGTGAGGGTCTTCTGGGGGCTCCTGGCTCTGGATGGGGAGCTGCACTGGGTGAGGGTCTTCTGGGGACTCCTGGCTCTGGATGGGGGGCTGCACTGGGTGAGGGTCTTCTGGGGGCTCCTGGTTATGGATGGGGGGCTGCACGGGGTGAGGGTCTTCTGGGGGCTCCTGGCTCTGGATGGGGGGCTGCACTGGGTGAGGGTCTTCTGGGGGCTCCTGGTTATGGATGGGGGGCTGCACGGGGTGAGGGTCTTCTGGGGGCTCCTGGCTCTGGATGGGGGGCTGCACTGGGTGAGGGGCTTCTGGGGGCTCCTGGCTCGGGATGGGGGGCTTCACGGAGTAAGGGTCTTCTGGGGACTCCTGACACTGGGTGGGGTGCTGCTCAGGGTGAGGGCACAGAGTCGGGTCTGGAACAATACTCAGGGTGGGGGTCCCCATATTTATATCTTCATTTTGGGCTCAAAAAATAGGGGTCGTCTTATACACAAAAAAATATGGTAGATACCCAGGGGTATTATATACTTAGTAACACCCAGGGAACCTGCCATGTCCCTTTAATACTAAATTGCCAACGTTTCTATTACAATTATATCCTATTACATAGGTTTCAACTGCTGCAGAGAAAATAAACACTTGTACTTATTAATAAATGAGAGAACTATTTTACGGTTATGAATATTTAAGGTGATAAAACATGTTGGACGGCAATGTAATAAACCGACGGTGTCCAAGGGTCACATTATATGCTGTGAGTGTTTCTGATGGCGCCGACCTTCTGAATTCCACATAAACACAAATCGCTTTTTTTATGAAATCGCACAATTTCAAATGTAGACATGAAAGACAATGGATGCGATTAGATACACTTTTAAGGACACAAAGTCAGCAGTTCATGGTGATAGCTCTATCCATTTTTATTTTTACTCAATAAATGACTCATAATGATCATCTAAGGCTTGTGTGCCAGATTAAACAGGCAAAGGCTTTATAAACCAACCGGATTGGCATTTACAGCCTTCAGGACTTTTCTCGTGCTGCCCCTACTCTGTGGAACTCCTTCGCTCCACTAGACTCCTGCCCACCGCTCCCAATTAGCTGCTCTGTACATAAGATGCTCAATAGCCAAGAGATCTGACTACCAATATTTTCCATACTGTCTTATCCACTTTCTGCCTCCGTTTCCTCTACACAGATGTGCGTTTAGGCTCGGACTGCATTTTATTCCAACAGCTCTTCTTGAAAGTCCCATATAATTACTCCACATGGACAAACTCCTTCTCAGGAAGAGTGCACCTGACTGCAGGACCCTCTGAGATCTGTATGTGATATCTGCCTTTGCATTCTCTTGTATAGTTGCCCCATGACCTCACAGATGAGGAGGCAAGCAGTTGTAGCAGTATAAGTTGTATATAATGATCTTATAGATTAAAATGTCTGAAAGTCGGACCATTAGAGTGCTGCTCCCTGACCAGCCACCCTGTGTGATCTCTTCTAGTCTCATGGCATGGTCTTCATGATTATTATTATATCATTCTTACCGTCATTCTGTCCTTCTCTTTTCAGCATCTGAACAGCTCCCACATATTTCTTCAACTGGACTTTCAGAACCTCGTTTTCTCTGCCAAACAAAAAATGGAAAATATGAAGCAAACATTTAAGATGCAAATTCTTCCAGGACTGAATGGGCTTATTCCTCATGTGAGCTCTAATGTCTTACACATAGATTTCTCATTAAAGTACTTGTAACATTCATCAGAGACTGCTGGAGTGAGAGACACCACTGTGATGCAATCGACTTCAGTGAAAGGGGCCAAAGGGTTAATCATCAACACTCTGAAAAGTTAGTTTAAAAAAATGATATTGATGCAGTTTTCACTATTTCGAAGGGTATTTATAAAATCCCACCTGCGGTTCCTCAGTACCGGCTGCAGATTTGTGTCTACAGATTCAGAAACCAAAAATAAAATCCCCACCATCCCACAAATGGCTGAGATTTCTATTCGCTGCCACATGAAAAAAAATAGTTTTCTTGCATTTCTCCAAAAATATTAAGATCATAGACACATTTAGAGAGAGATTTTAATTTATGGTCCCTTCACAACATAGCATCTTCCATCCTTTTTCCCATAAAGACTTAATTTATTGTCTGCTGCAGCTAAAGTGGAGACAACACCAAGACACTGGGGGCTTAAATATGAACTGGAAGAAGATTGGGCCACACGTCTAAGTGGTGTCATAGGGTCATTGCCTCAAATATAAAGTCTACACACCCCTGTTAAAATGGCAGGTTTCTGTGCTGTAAAAGATAAATCATTTCAGAACTTTTTCCACCTTTAATGTGACCTATAAACTGTACAACTCAATTGAAAAACAAACTGAAATCTTTTAGGTAGAGGGAAGAAAAAATATAAAAATAAAATAATATGGTTGCAATAAGTCTGCACACCCTTAAACTAATACTTTGTTGAAGCCCCTTGTGATTTTATTACAGCACTCAGTCTTTTTGGGTATGAGTCTATCAGCATGGCACATTTTGACTTGGCAAGATTTGCCCACTCTTCTTTGCAAAAACACTCCAAATCTGTCAGATTGCGAGGGCATCTCCTGGGCACAGCCCTCTTCAGATCACCCCACAGATCCCAATCTGATTCAGGTCTGGGCTCTGGCTGGGCCATTCCAAAACTTTAATCTTCTTCTGGTGAAGCCATTCCTTTGGTGATTTGGATGTATGCTTTGGGTCGTTGTCATGCTGACAGATGAAGTTCCTCTTCATGTTCAGCTTTCTAGCAGAAGCCTGAAGGTTTTGTGCCAATATTGACTGGTATTTGGAACTGTTCATAATTCCCTCTATCGTAACTAAGGCCCCAGTTCCAGCCCCCAAGCATGATGCTGCCACCACCATGCTTCACTGTGGGTATGGTGTTCTTTTGGTGATGTGCAGTGTTGTTTTTGCACCAAACATATCTTTTGGAATTATGGCCAAAAAGTCCAACCTTGGTTTCATCAGACCATAACACCTTTTCCCACATGCTTTTGGGAGACTTCAGATGTGTTTTTGCAAAATGTAGCCTGGCTTGGATGTTTTTCTTCGTAAGAAAAGGCTTTCGTCTTGCCACTCTACCCCATAGCCCAGACATATGAAGAATACGGGAGAATACAGGGAACATGTACCACACAGCCAGTACTTGCCAGATAATCCTGCAGCTCCTTCAATGTTGCTGTAGGCCTCTTGGTAGCCTCCCAGACCCGTTTTCTTCTCGTCTTTTCATCAATTTTGGAGGGAGCTCCAGTTCTTGGTAATGTCACTGTTGTGCCATATTTTCTCCACTTGATGATGACTGTCTTCACTGTGTTCCATGGTATATCTAATGCCTTGGAAATTCTTTTGTACCCTTCTCCTGACTGATACCTTTTAACAATGAGATCCCTCTGATGCTTTGGAAGCTCTCTGTGGACCATGGCTTTTGCTGTGGGATGCGACTAAGAAAATTTCAGGAAAGACCAACTAGAGCAGCTGAACTTTATTTGGGGTTAATCAGAGGCACTTTAAATGATGGCAGGTGTATGCTGACTCCTATTTAACACGATTTGGAACGTGATTGCTTAATTCTGAACACAGCTACATCCCCAGTTATAAGAGGGTGTGCAGACTTATGCAACCACATTATTTTTCTGTACAGTTTATAGGTCACATTAAAGGTGGAAAAAGTTCTGAATCTATTTATCATTGTCTCATTTTTTTACAGCACAGAAACCTGACATTTTACCAGGGGTGTGTAGACTTTTTATATCCACTGTATGTACCATCTAATGGGGTAAGGCAAAAACCAAATATATAATAAAAAGGAAAAAAACACATTTATAATATAAACTAGCAATGAGACCCTTCTGATATGAAGTGATAGAATAGTAAAAGAAAATAATCTTCTCTTGACAAGACAGGAAGGATGAATACAAATAACTTTTATTAGTATATTGATAAAAGGTAACATTATTAGGGCAAGTATTTTAAAAATACTGAAATAATCACATATATAGTTGTCAGTGTGGGGAACGCTTACGATGTTGGTCACATTTTGCAAGGCCGATTGGTCCGTAGGGCAGCAATCGCGAGCCTTGTGAAGCGAGGTGAGCCATTTGCTGACCGTAGGGTCACAATTGCAAGCCTTGCACAGCGAGGCGAGCCGTCGACCACGCAGGACTTAGGCTGCAATGAGCGCCAAAGGCGCTCATTGCACTGCAAGCCTCGTAAAGGGAGCAGTTGAGGCACGCAGGACTTGAGGCACATACATAGTTGTCAGCGCGGGGAATGCTTCCAATGTTGGTCACACTTTGCAAGGCCAATTGCGGCCTGTAGGGCGCTCATTGCACCGCGAGCCTCGCAGAGCGAGGCGAGCAGTAGAGGCACGCGGGACAGGCTGCAATGAGCACACAAAGGCGCTCATTGCGCTGCGAGCCTCGCAAAGCAAGCATTTGAGGCATGCAAGACTTAGCAAGGCGAGCAGATAAGGCACACGGGACTTAGCGAGGCGAGCAGGTGAAGCACGCAGGACATACCCGTACGACTTAGGACAGAAACCCGTACATGCACTGTGCGCCTTGCAAAATTACCACTTTAACGGCCGAACCACGAAACTGGAAAGACATGAAACAAAAAACAAATATGCCTCAATTTAACTTACACACGCACACACAGCACAGGGTGAGAGGCAGGGAGCCTGTGAGTCAGGTTGCAAGTTAATTTGATGCAAATTTGCTGTTTTTTCACGATTGATAATCGCCTAAGAGAGAAAAAAAAATGCAAAACAGTGAAAACGAGGCCCAAGGACGTAAAAGTACCGCAAAGGAAGTAAAAAATTAGCCCTAAGCAGTAACACTTAACGCAAGCCAGAAAGACTTAATCCAAGACACTGACATTTAACCCAAGGCAGTAACACTCAAGCGCCAGGCCTATAAACTACACAGGGGGAGAGGCTTGCAATGAGCGCTGAAGGTACAGCATTCCCAGCCTTAACATTTTATTTGAGTCATTTTTGATGGGCAAGGAAGCTAGTAAAATATAAACAGGGGTTGTGTGA
This sequence comes from Discoglossus pictus, assembly GCA_027410445.1. Lineage (NCBI taxonomy): Eukaryota > Metazoa > Chordata > Amphibia > Anura > Alytidae > Discoglossus > Discoglossus pictus. The sequence goes on along the minus strand of CM050172.1, from coordinate 108,109,497 downwards.
TATTACAATGAAATAATTCATATTAGTGGAAGTGCCAATGCACTATGACCGAACCGAACAGGGGACAGGAAAATATATAATACTTAAGTCAAATGGAACAAATAGTGTGAGACAAAAAAGGGTTAATACTAATTTGATCATCCAGGGGATTTAGTCAAGATAAATGGGTTTCCCAAAAATCCCATTTCCCCTGCAACACAGAGTACTTACAATATAGTATTGTGCGAATAATTATAGCCAAAAGGTACTTACTCACACCAGATATATATCTATACTAGCGACTTGAAGGATGGCAATGCTGTTTGCCACACAATGCAAGGCTCCCACCCCCCCACTAACTTAAAAGTTTCTCCCAACGTCTGCTTTATGGGCCTCGCCAATTGCCGCTCATTGCAGGCCTCGGCCAAGTCGCCACTTTCATGCCTTCTGCGCTCATTGCGAGCCTCTCTCCCTCTCGGGCCTCGTTATGAGTGCCTTTGGAGCTCAGAGAGTCCTTCTATGAGCGCTCATTGCAGACGTCATCCAACCCGCCACTTTCGTGCTGAGTGCCTTCTGCGCTCATCGCGAGTCTCTCCCACTCTCTGACCCCTGTGTCTGTTTCCCCCTCTCTCCTTCCCCCCTTCTCCATGCCATGTGTTTTTTTTCCCATTATTTCCCTCCTGTGTGTCTCTTTTCCCCCTCTCTGACCCCTGTCTCTCTTTTCACCCTCTCCCCCCTCTCCCTCTCCTGTGTGTATCTACCTGATCAAGTCTTGCGTGGCTCCCGTTGAGCGCCTATCTATCCTTTTTTCAAGTCGTGCGTGCCTCGGGATGAGCACCATTGCTTCTTTTTTCAAAGTCTTGCGAGGCCTGCCATAAGTGCCTTCGGCGTTCATTTCAGTAGAGTCGCGCAGGCCTCGCGATGAGCACCTACGCCACTCATTACAAGGCCAGCAATGAGTGCCAAAGGCAAGGCACGTGCAAGCCCATATTTTTCAACATTACGCGACGACAACTCGCAATGACAACAACTGTTATATGTGACCAGCGACTTCAATTTCAAGCCATGGGAATGGTGTTTTCCACATAATTGAAAGCGTTTTGTACTGTGTGGACCTTCGGCGCTCAATTGTCTCCTGTTGTGTACTTTTGGTCCTCTGAGAGAGATATATATTTCTATGTATATGTAGTTAAGTAATAATGAATGATTTGTTCAATCAATTAATATACTTTAATTATTTATAATTGATATATGCAGCAAGCAATAGGCTGAAGAGCTAACAATCTGTTTGTATTTTGCGTCTGCATAGAATATACATTGTGAGTGTTGGTGCCCGGCTTATAAAGTGTAATGAATGTTCCAAGTGCGCATCTAAATACGCTGCGTGCGCGAGGTAAAGCCGTTGGGTTATTGTGTAAAGCGGCATTGTATAGTCGTAATGTTATTAATGCGTTACGCGTCTCGTGAGCATTTTCCGGCTTTTGTAAGAGTGTATCTTGTAGGTCGTAGTGTGACGTGTAAAGTGCTACGCGTTTGGCAGTGATTTGCGCAGCCCAGGGTCATGTAGCCTCGTTTTCATTTTCTTCGGAGGCCATTTTTTTCCTCGCTTAAATGATTTTCGCCACTCAAATCGCCTAAATCAAGTTATATTCGCCTCATTCACTGACGTCCTGACTGTTCCCACGTGCTGTCTGTGAGGTTTTTGTAAAAATTTTTGTATTTAGTGTGTTTTTCAGATTTTTTGCTTTTTGTCGTTCGACTGCTAATCTTGTAATTCTTTTGCGTCTCGTATTTTTTTTTTAGAAGTCCCGCGTCTTGTATTTTTTTTTCTACGTCCCGCAGTTGTGAACAGCTTGCACGCCAAGGCGATCCCGCGTTTATGAAGTGTTTTTCGGCTAAGTCCCGCGCGTTGTAGTGGGTTAAGGGCTCGCCTTGCTTAGCCTTTGGCGCTCATCTGCTAAGTGCTACCGTTTAACGGCTTGCCTCGCTTTGCAAGGCTTGTACGCACCTCGCAAAGCGTGGCGACGTCTCACAGTTTGACAACTATTGGCGTCTTTTGGAGGTCTACCGAGTTACGGGCTTGAAAAAAATGGAGGCTGTTAAAGTCATATTTTTTCAAAGTGTTGTGTGCCTCGCACTCATCGTGCGCCTGGCAATGAGCACCTTTGGCGCTCATTGCCAGACGTTTTCAAAGTCTTGCAAGCCTCAAGCTGAGAGCCTTCGGGGGTCATATTGGGCCTGACAATGAGCGCCTTTGGCACTCATTGCAGCAAAGTTGTGCAGGCCTCGCGAAGACAAGGCCCGCATTGGGCGCCAAAGGCATGCGCAAGCCCATATTTTTTAACATAGCATGACGACAACTCGCAATTAAGACAACTATTATATGTGATACTAGGCTTTAATATTAACACCGAAGCACATTTATAAAACAATGATCCCCCCCCCATTTTGACTTCTCTACAGTATCCTTGAGTTTATGATCCCTTATTGTAATTAACACAGAATGTTATGAAGGTTATTAAATGGCCATTTATTCCGCACAATTTGGACAACATTTAAACAAAGATCTTCTAAAAAGCATTTTGAATTTTTGAATTCTGTGCATTTTTCACTGAGAGATCAAATAAAATAAATCTGTGTTTATATATATCACTGACTGCCCTCTGCAAGACCAAAGCTACAGCTCTGTGTAGTGAGAAATAAAAAAATGTAACCCTTAAGAAATTATCAATGCAGAGCATGGAAAGCTGGAATCACTTAAACAGGTAAGTTATGGATTAACTGGTCAGCGCAGTCCTGAGTCCAGCAAAAAAAACTGCTATCAATCACTGTTCTCACCACACTCTCAGGTATCTGTTATTACTCATGCTACAGCCAGTAGGCAGGATACACTGTTTTCAAACAGACTTAAAACTTTAGATTATTTAGCTGTTATTAGTGTAATTAAAAATGAGCCAATTTTAACATACATCTTGTGCTCTTTCACACTATGAAGACACTTACAGTGAGGCAAATGACCCTTTAAATAAATATTTAAGAATTAAAAACACAAAGCGGTAACTTCCATTGAATAAAATAAACCCTCCTTATGTTGCACCAATTACCAATACTAATATAACAGTTCTATTATCACTATACAGTTGCCATAATATAATTTAGTAGTCGCACGGGAGCCGCCATAATATATATTTTTGTGGCAGAGGTTATATTGAAACATAAATTATACAAATTACAAGTAACACAAGAGATACAGTGTTTCCATCCTTTCTTATCATCTAGCCATTTTTTTCTTATCTCAATATGTTTTGCTAATAACCTCTGATCAGAAGCTGTAAAATAGAATTCTTCCTTATAATAAAAATAAAACGAGCTGACCGGAAAACTCATTAATTCAGTGTAAGCGTCGCATTTATCTTAATCAGTCCTTGTTCAAGAAGAAAAATATCCTACCTGAAAAATTATTCGGAAATTCTACCGGCTCGTTTCAAAGACCTTTTTCAACATTGATTAAAAATGAGCTGCAGTGGCTTTGACATTAATCTAGAACTGTGGAAAATATCAGATGGCTTTATACTTACAAAGTATTGGAGGAGTTATACAGTAATACCACTTGGCTTTAAAATGAAGCTGATTGAGCCAGAACTTGATCCTACACCTACACACACACACCTACACACACACCTACACACACACACACACACACACACACACACACACACACACACACACACTTGGCCCTGTGCCTACCCTGCTAGAACTTGACCCTGTGCCTACCCTGCTAGAACTTGACCCTGTGCCTACCCTGCTAGAACTTGACCCTGTGCCTACCCTGCTAGAACTTGGCCCTGTGCCTACCCTGCTAGAACTTGACCCTGTGCCTACCCTGCTAGAACTTGACCCTGTGCCTACCCTGCTAGAACTTGACCCTGTGCCTACCCTGCTAGAACTTGACCCTGTGCCTACCCTGCTAGAACTTGGCCCTGTGCCTACCCTGCTAGAACTTGGCCCTGTGCCTACCCTGCTAGAACTTGGCCCTGTGCCTACCCTGCTAGAACTTGGCCCTGTGCCTACCCTGCTAGAACTTGACCCTGTGCCTACCCTGCTAGAACTTGGCCCTGTGCCTACCCTGCTAGAACTTGACCCTGTGCCTACCCTACTAGAACTTGACCCTGTGCCTACCCTACTAGAACTTGACCCTGTGCCTACCCTGCTAGAACTTGACCCTGTACCTACAGTGTTAGAACTTGGCCCTGTGCCTACCCTGCTAGAACTTGGCCCTGTGCCTACCCTGCTAGAACTTGGCCCTGTGCCTACCCTGCTAGAACTTGGCCCTGTGCCTACCCTGCTAGAACTTGGCCCTGTGCCTACCCTGCTAGAACTTGGCCCTGTGCCTACCCTGCTAGAACTTGGCCCTGTGCCTACCCTGCTAGAACTTGGCCCTGTGCCTACCCTGCTAGAACTTGACCCTGTGCCTACCCTGCTAGAACTTGACCCTGTGCCTACCCTGCTAGAACTTGACCCTGTGCCTACCCTGCTAGAACTTGACCCTGTGCCTACCCTGCTAGAACTTGACCCTGTACCTACCCTGCTAGAACTTGACCCTGTGCCTACCCTGTTAGAACTTGACCCTGTGCCTACCCTGCTAGAACTTGACCCTGTGCCTACCCTGCTAGAACTTGACCCTGTGCCTACCCTGCTAGAACTTGACCCTGTGCCCCCCCCCCTCCCACTGCAACTTATATCCTGAACCCCTGCTAGATCTTGGCACCCCCATATGGAAGTTTCCTGGAAGTTAACATGTATATAATATTCCTGTGTATCTATTTACTTCAACTTATAAATAAATGCTTATAAGATCGTTTTTTACTGCCTAAAAAATAGTCCCTGTATGGGCCTGCCCTATGCGGCATATCCACACTGGAGGTCTGGATGTGCAGTGTAGTATATTAGCCTATCAGAGACCACAACTAAGAAGCATGTTGCAGGGAGATAGTCACTCTTTGGTTAGTATGAGACACAGCATAGCAAGTACGGCCGTGTCCCTCTCTTCATGAGCTACAGAGGGCAAACCCATACAGGGACTGTTTGATTTTAGGCAGTAAATACAGATCTTATAAGCACTTCTTATTATAATAAAGTACATGTCAGTAAATAGATACCCTGGGATATTATATACCTAGTAACATACAGGAACCCGCCATGTCCATTAAGATGCTGCTCACATTTCAGCACCAGGTCCCCGGACAGCTCCCATCTACTGGTCCTAACCCACATTCCAGAAGGTTCTTCTTGAGACGCGCACATCTCATTTTACATTCCTTCTATTCTGATTTGCCATAAAAAAATTGTATGAAATGAAAACAGGTTTCATATTGATGGAACAAAATACTCTTATCAAAAGACTTTAAGACTATGTGGAAGCCCAAGTTGTCTGGTATACAACAGAGCGAGACGTCTTAAACATTACAAGAAGGGTTTTTTTGTGCACAAAATCTGTTGCCAAGTTTAAAAAAACAACGTCCATTAAATAAACATGGAAAACAACTGTATTATTCCTGCATTTCAAAAGAAATATTTTAAACATTACAAAGGTTGTTTTTTAAAAGAAACATTAAGGGAAACCCTGAAATTCATTGGAAGGAGCAGTCAATGCACCGAGCAAACTAAAGTCTATAGATCTGACTCATACAGGTAGATCACTGCAGCGGCGCGCAAACAGAGGCGCGCAAACAGAGGCAGAAGCGCGCAAACAGAGGCAGAAGCGCGCAAACAGAGGCAGAGGCGAGCAAACAGAGGCAGAGGCGCTCAAACAGAGGCAGAGGCGCTCAAACAGAGGCAGAGGCGCTCAAACAGAGGCGCGCAAACAGAGGCAGAGGCGCTCAAACAGAGGCAGAGGCGCGCAAACAGAGGCAGAGGCGCTCAAACAGAGACAGAGGTGCTCAAACAGAGGCAGAGGCGCTCAAACAGAGGCGCGCAAACAGGTGCAGAGGCGCGCAAACAGAGGCAGAGGCGCGCAAACAGAGGCAGAGGCGCGCAAACAGAGGCAGAGGCCCGCAAACAGAGGCAGAGGCGCGCAAACAGAGGCAGAGGCGCGCAAACAGAGGCAGAGGCCCGCAAACAGAGGCAGAGGCCCGCAAACAGAGGCAGAGGCCCGCAAACAGAGGCAGAGGCGCGCAAACAGAGGCAGAGGCGCGCAAACAGAGGCAGAGGCGCGCAAGCAAAGGCAGAGGCGCGCAAACAGAGGCAGAGGCGCGCAAACAGAGGCAGAGGCGCGCAAGCAGAGGCAGAGGCGCGCAAACAGAGGCAGAGGCGCGCAAGCAGAGGCAGAGGCGCGCAAACAGAGGCAGAGGCGCGCAAACAGAGGCAGAGGCGCGCAAACAGAGGCAGAGGCGCGCAAACAGAGGCAGAGGCGCGCAAACAGAGGCAGAGGCGCGCAAACAGAGGCAGAGGCGCGCAAACAGAGGCAGAGGCGCGCAAACAGAGGCAGAGGCGCGCAAACAGAGGCAGAGGCGCGCAAACAGAGGCAGAGGCGCTCAAACAGAGGCGCGCAAACAGGTGCAGAGGCGCGCAAACAGGTGCAGAGGCGCGCAAACAGAGGCAGAGGCGCGCAAACAGAGGCAGAGGCGCGCAAACAGAGGCAGAGGCCCGCAAACAGAGGCAGAGGCCCGCAAACAGGTGCAGAGGCGCGCAAACAGGTGCAGAGGCGCGCAAACAGAGGCAGAGGCGCGCAAACAGAGGCAGAGGCGCGCAAACAGAGGCAGAGGCGCGCAAACAGAGGCAGAGGCGCGCAAACAGAGGCGCGCAAACAGAGGCAGAGGCGCTCAAACAGAGACAGAGGCGCTCAAACAGAGGCAGAGGCGCTCAAACAGAGGCAGAGGCGCTCAAACAGAGGCAGAGGCGCGCAAACAGAGGCAGAGGCCCGCAAACAGATGCAGGGGCGCTCAAACAGAGGCAGAGGCGCGCAAACAGAGGCAGAGGCGCTCAAACAGAGGCGCGCAAACAGGTGCAGAGGCGAGCAAACAGAGGCAGAGGCGCGCAAACAGAGGCAGAGGCGCTCAAACAGAGGCAGAGGCGCTCAAACAGAGGCTGAGGCGCTCAAACAGAGGCAGAGGCACGCAAACAGAGGCAGAGGCGCGCAAACAGAGGCAGAGGCGCGCAAACAGAGGCAGAGGCGCGCAAACAGAGGCAGAGGCGCGCAAACAGAGGCAGATGCGCTCAAACAGAGGCAGATGCGCTCAAACAGAGGCAGAGGCGCGCAAACAGAGGCAGAGGCGCGCAAACAGAGGCAGAAGCGCGCAAACAGAGGCAGAGGCGCGCAAACAGAGGCAGAGGCGCGCAAACAGAGGCAGAAGCGTGCAAACAGCGAATGAGCACCCAAAAGGTCCGTCCTATGAACACGATAACCCACTGAGAGCAGCCTATCTTATCCACTTGCATCCTTCACAGGAAGAAATATCATGCAGTATATCAGTCTGGTCTCACCCAATAGAAAGATCCAGCCCTGAAATACCAGGCAATTGTACCCTGAACAGGAGAAACAGCAAATCCCAGATTTACACGTCGGGCCTTTTTAGGCCTCACCAGTAGGTATATCTGGAGCCACGTCAGGAGCTCCTATAACAATTAGGGTTACAAAAAACCCAAGGGTCCTGTTCTAGAATTGCCTGGTATTTTGGTGCTGGATCTCTCTATTGACTGAGATCAGACTGATATTTCTCCCTGTGAATGTGAACTAATCTATTCAGTTTGTTTTGCCTTTTCCCAGGTGATTAAACCCTAAAGTGTGTCTTAAAGACGGTTAACTATTTATTTATGGAAAATATTCCACAAAATACGGTGACTTTAAAAAACAAATTGAACCCACAGATGCTTCTCTGGAACCCTTTAGAAAAGCATAACTCTTGTGGTCACTTTATTCAAAAATCAACATTTTGTATTTGGATTCATAAGGATTTAAGAACATCTTTTTTTTCAATAGCCAACATAATATGTTAAACCAAAGTTGGTAAAATAATTGGAGGGAAAGCAGTGGGGTAGCCCTGTGACCGTCAAAGGGTCCTTCTACCTGTGGACGTCAAGGACCCTTGGACGGTGGCCGTGACACGTAGTCTACTAAATTGAAGATTATCCTGTAAACATATTTGTGTACCATTGGTTTATTTGGCTGATAATGTTGTTACTTCATTACATATATCCCAAACATGAGAAGTTTTTCTCAAGTTTCAGTATATTTTTTAGATTTTTATGACAGATCTAGTGCAAAATTGCTATTTAAGACTGTATTTTTCCCAAAGATGTTCAGCACAAGTACATTAAACGTAGACCAAGTCAGACAGTTTGACGAGATTCTGAGATGTACAAGAGTTTCCTTTTACTGGAACGTTACTGGTAACATCAATAATGTCAGGCTTACAAAGGAGAATACCTGAGACATCTCTTAAGAAAACAGAAGCTTTGGAAACATGCGT
>CM050172.1:107933435-107945730 GCA_027410445.1 Discoglossus pictus | reverse complement strand
CTTGAAGTAAGTGGCAGGTTGGAAGACACGATTTGTTTGATCTCTTGCACAAGAAGTTTGTCTTGGACAGACAACACATGAAAAGCACAAAGAACACCATTACTGGCGAACTGATCTCGGAGGAAACTCAAGACTTGTCAAGGGAAGTGTCTCCAATCTCCCAGTACCACGTCCAGGCCACGGACAGCTCGATAGGATGCGACTCTTGTCATTTCGGATCACTCTACAATTACTGAGCAGAGCCATGGAAAGGAAATTGGATCCGGCTTCATTAGGAGCGGCCAAGTTACCGATACGGATGGTTTAATGTCAGGTAAGAAGACAATGTTTTTCAATGAGCATCGCTTGCCCAGCTCGCAGAAAACAATTACAGACAACACTATAAAGGGGATTAGTACACTGAGCCATACTTACCTTATTATGTAGGAAATTGCTCGAGTAATGAATAGATTTATTCCTTTTTACAAAGTCCTAATTCCACCGAACACATTCCTTAGGAAGTATTGCATTATAATTATCATTTGATGTTATTGTGAACAAGAAACATAAATAAGGCAATATATATATATATTTAGAGTGAAGCAGCCATGAATGTCCAGTAATCTAGTAATTTAGTCATTATTAATCTATATACATATAGATTAATAATGAGTATTGCAATATAATTTGATACATTTTGTATTGGACAAACATCTTATTTATAATGACGAGCTTTCGAGAGGCTCATCCTCTCTTTATCAAGTCTGAAGCAATACTAACATGAGATGGGACCCTCAGTTTGAATAAAAACAGCACATGCAGAGAGTGGAGACAGCATCTGACATCATCAGATAAATACGTATACTGAGGGTCCCATCTCATGTTAGTATTGCATCAGACTTGATAAAGAGAGGTTGAGCCTCTCGAAAGCTCGTCATTATAAATAAGATGTTTGTCCAATACAAAAGGTATCAAATTATATTCCAATACTCGTTATTAATCTATATATATCTATATATATATATATATATATATATATATATATATATATATATATATATATATATTATAGTTTATTTGTAATGCGCCAACACACTCCGTAGTGCTATACAGGGGTTGTGTTCAAGCCAAAACAATATTAACACAAAAAACGCAGTACCCTGTCTTTGAGCTTAGAATCCAGATTCCATACTGCTTTCCCCAAAGCACATTGTGGGATTGAAAACTCACAGACTTACAATCTAAAGAGGGTTCATTTTAGGCAAATGATCGCTGTATTAGACAGCTTTATAGCACAGCATTGGATGAATTAGGCACCAGTTAGGAGACCTACCCACAGACAGCTGTTTCAAACTTAAATGGATCTCATCAGTGTGGGGCTGGTACCTGACTTGCGAGTTATATTTTCAGTGAAGCCCATTAATCACATCATCATTTAGCTTATGGTGGGCAAAAGAGCGATAGAAGCCTCCACCGTACGGAGTAAGTAAATATTGTAAAGTAAGTACATTTGTGTTCACATTTGATGCCTGCTATGTAATACAGTGAGCATATGCATTAAAGTAGCCATGTTTAAAGTGGTATTGGGTTAAATAGTAAAATGCATTGTGGACTGGTTTGCATGTCCATGCCCAATTTCCCAGAGTGCAGTGTAATAAATCTGGAATTCTGAGCAGGAAATACGTTTAACTTGTTTCTAGCGCTCAAATATGACCACCAACAGGGTATTTATTTACTGTACTCTATCACGCTTTTGCCCACCATAAAGTAAATAATGTTCTGATATATATATATATATAAAATGAAACTGTGACTTGCGAAGTGGGAGATATGGAACATAAGGAGGAGCAAGAAGAGAGTGGATGATCTGTAAGACAATATCTATGAGAATGTACAGAGAAAAGATGGATGGTCTGTAAGTGGTGATGATGTACAAGATGTTTAGCAAGGGTTGAATATCAATGAGGAAGTGCAGGGAGAGGGAAGGTGATCTGTAAGGGGTAATAATCTATAGGGTGTAAGTAAAGCGTGAATAATAAGTATGTGGTGATGATCTATGACAGGGTACGAGGATAGAATGGATGATCTACAGCGGGGGGGAGTATTTGATCCCCTGCTGATTTTGAACGTTTGTCCACTGACAAAGAAATTATCAGAGTATAATTTTAATGGTCGGTGTTTTTTAACAGTGAGAGACAGAATAACACAAAAAAAAAAGTTATACATTGATTTGCAGGTCAGTGAGGGAAATAAGTGTTTGATCCCCTATCAATCAGCAAGATTTCTGGCTCCCAGGTGTCTTTTATACAGGTAATGAGCTGAGATTAGGAGCACTCTCTTAATCTCAGCTTCGTTACCTGTCCACAAAAGCAATCAATCAGATTCCAAACTCTCCATCATGGCCAAGACCAAAGAGATGTCCAAGGATGTCAGGGACAAGATTGTACACCAAGGCTGGAATTGGCTACAAGACCATCGCCAAGCAGCTTAGTGAGAAGGTGACAACAGTTGGAGCTATTATTCACAAATGGAAGAAACACAAAATAACTGCCAGTCTCCCTCGGCCTGGTGCGCCATGCAAGATCTCACCTCATGGAGTCTCAATGATCATGAGAACAGCGAGGAATCAGCCCAGAACTACACCGGAGGATCTTGTTAATGATCTCAAGGCAGCTAGGACCATAGGCACCAAGAAAACAATTGGTAACACACTACGCCATGAAGGGCTGAAATCCTCCAGCGCCCGCAAGGTCCCCCGGCTCAAGAAAGCACATGTACAGGCCCGTCTGAAGTCTGACAATTACCATCTGAATGATTCAGAGGAGAACTGGGAGAAATTGTTGTGGTCAGATGAGACCAAAATCGAGGTCTTTGGTATCAACTCAACTCGCTGTGTTTGGAGGAGGAGGAATGCTGCCTTTAACCCCGAGAACACCATCCCCACCATCAAACATGGAGGTGGAAACATTATGCTTTGGGGATGTTTTTCTGCTAAGGGGACAGGACAACTGCACCGCATCAAAGTGACGATGGACGGGGCCATGTACCGTCAAATATTGGGCGAGAACCTCCTTCCCTCAGCCAGGGCACTGAAAATGGGTCATGGATGGGTATTCCAGCATGACAATGACCCAAAACACACAGCCAAGGCAACAAAGTAGTGGCTCAAGAAGAAGCACATTAAGGTCCTGGAGTGGCCTAGCCAGTCTCCAGACCATAATCCCATAGAAAATCTGTGGAGGAGCTGAAGGTTCGAGTTGCCAAACATCAGCCTCGAAACCTTAATGACTTGGAGAGGATCTACAAAGAGGACAAAATCCCTCCTGAGATGTGTGCAAACCTGGTGGCCAACTACAAGAAACGTCCGACCTCTGTGATTGCCAACAAGGGTTTTGCCACCAAGTAATAAGTCGAAGGGGTCAAATACTTATTTCCCTCATTGATCTGCAAATCAATTTATAACTTTTTTGACATGCGTTTTCCTTGTTTGTTTTGTTATTCTGTCTCTCACTGTTAAAATACCATTACATTTATCTGGCAGTGGACAAACGTTCAAAATCAGCAGGGGATCAAATACTTTTTTCCCCCACTGTATATGTGTGTGTATATATATATATATATATATATATATATATATTAATTGTGTCAAAATGAACACACCAAGAACCAAAAGTCTAAACAATAGTTTTTATTTTGTAATTTCAATTAAAAAATGTAATGATCCAAAATGCAAAACATGGACACTGGTTCCAGGATATCAGTTAATCTGGAAATTAATATAACTAGGAAGGTAGTGTCTCTCCCCCTCTCTTTTCTTTATCCTGCTTCTACTGTCTCTTCTGTGAGGCTTTTCGGCATGGCGCTCCACCCATCTTCACCTCCAATGTTATGTCTCTTCTCTCTCCATCATCTCGTCTCTCTCAGCTACCCCACTTCACTCTCTCTCTCCTGTGTGTTTCACACTTTTACTTCCTTTGCCTTGTGTCTCTCCATCATCTCTTACTTCTCTCCCTTCCATGTATCTCCTCTTCTCTCTCTCCTGTGTGCCAAACTTACCCTCTCTCCTCCCTAGTCTCTCTCATCTTTCTCCCCTTTTCCATCCTTTATTCTCTCCTTTCTCTCTTGTGTCTCGCCCACTCCTCTCCCATGTCTCCTTCACTATTCTCCCTCTCACACCAATTTCTCTACGCTTTAGTGCATCTCCCATTATTCTCCTATCTCCTCTGTGTATCTCTCCTCCTCTTGGATCTTTCCTCCAGATTTGAGCTACCATTAGCTTCCAGTTCTGGGGGGTATTTACCACATAGCCCCACCACATGGGCATTATTACACCATAACCTCCACCCTGAAAGTCACAACGAAGTTAAAGTCATGTAAATATGCTCAGATTTGGTCAAATGTAATGTCTTGGTTACTTCCTGTCCCAACTGCATCTAAACATTATCTATCACTGTGACCCGAGAGACGTTGTGCTAGATACCTGAAGATACAGAGAGGAGTTGGTCAGGTAGAATAGGCAGAAGAAGAGTCTGATTTTAAATCCAGTGTTTAATCTCACCCCACTACAGTAATAATAAATAATACACTAAACAGTTTATTTATTTTGTTTTGCTTTAATAAAACATTTGGACCCACGATCAGGGATATCTCATCAAAAGAGCATGGTATAAATAGGGGACTTCAGGGGTTATTTATCACAGTCAAAGTTCTAATCTTTCATTCCTGTACATGTGGAAATAATTCCAGGTCCGATGATACAATATTCCTTGGAGGTCGCTTCTCCCTTTACACATATATATAACATTTATGTTTAAGGTCATGACTTTTAAGGTTGCGTCCACACCTGTCAGCCTACGGAAAGTTCAGCCACTGCTGTCCAAGGAGCTACTTAAATGTTAAAGATCATAAGCTTAAAAGTTTCAAAACGTTTTTACAAGAAAAAAATGTCTAAAAAAAACAAACACACATGTTTTGTAGTATATGTTATCTATTATTTCATTATCATTCATTTTGTCCCTTGACAAATCCGCTCACTCAAACGGAGAAACGCGTTTACAAGGGCAGAGATCTCTTTCTGACCCCAGTAATATTAGGTCTGGTTTCAAATGCTAAATTATGACTAACAAATGATAAAACTATTCAATAGATAGAAGCACAATAAGGATGTTCAGGGGGCCCAAGACTTTGAGTGACTGTTGGACTATTGTGGTCCCTGGATTAACATCCGACACTGTCCTCCCAGCCTTTACACTTGAACTTTGACAGCTACATCATTATTGTGCGCCATGTTGTTCAAGGAGGGGACCACAATATGGGGTTAATCAGAATCATTGTATTTTTGTGTGATTTCTTGATTTTACTGTGGTAACCGGTCATGTTTGGTATTGAAATGTTGCATTTTCCCCAGGGAGTTTTTATAAAGTGTATTACCAGGATCCCTGGGGAAGAGGGGTCACTAGTAAGGATGTGATTGGTTGTAGGGGATCAGTACATTGGGTGAATAGCTGACCATCACCAGGAAACAGTGGACGCTTAGGTGGGAACGAGGAAGCAAGCTGGGATTAACGGTTATTGTTCTAAATAAAATAAGGGACATGCACCTAAAAGTACTGGGGCATATGGATGGTCACATACACCAGCAGACAGAGTGTCTCCACTGTTGGTCTGATTGGATACCCGCTGAAAAGTCTGGATCAAAGAGCTCTTTTGTAGTCCCCAACCAATCAGAATCTGTACTCCTGTATTCCATGCACAGCTGAAGGGGTGGAGCATCACCTGCATGTACTGCAGAATAACTAATGCCATTTCTAACATGTATTTTACTATGTTTAAAACACACACTACTGTATGATGTACTCTTAACCCTTTCACTGGGAGAGAGACGGTGCTACATGCTAGACATATGTAAATTACATGTTAACTACAGGGACAGTGTAATGGAAGCCCTTTTCAATCTAAATGTAGATTAAGGTTAATAAAAAGCATTGTCCCCCAAAGATTTAAAATAAATAATGTTGTTGTATTTTAGTTGTTCAGTTGTGTTTGAGTCTCCGTGACCCTATGAACCGCAGCACACCAGGAACATCTGTCAGCCACTGCTCTTCTGAGCTCACTCAAGTTCATGCTCATTGCTCCATTGACACATCTATCCATCACCACCACATATTTTTACTCATTTTTTATTGGTCATCTGCTTGCCTGTAGGTGTAATCTTTTTACTAGTGTCTCTGTGTCATTCTCCTCCAATCCCACTGTATCATAATCTACAGCAATGTGAGGAGAATAGTGCAAGCACAAAGCAGTGCCGCCCACCACCACACATAAAACAAAATACAGCAGATTCTGATACACTAGATGGGAGGATAACGAAACCGGCAGAGATGCTGTAAATGGAATACTCCTAGAATGCACCGAGTAAAAATCTTTAAAAAAATATTAATATTATTATTATCTTGTATTTGTAATGAGCAGGCATAGCCTGTAGTACTCTACAAGGTTTGAGTACATAAAAAAATACAATATAAAACACATGGGAAAAAGTGGAGGGCCCTGTGTTTGAGATTAAAATCTTACATACATGGTGCTTTTTTCCCAAAGCACCTTATAAGATTAAAATTGCACAATCTCGGCAGAAATAGCAGGCAATGGTGGAGATAGTGAATGCAGGGCCTCTGTGCAAATAAATGTAGGGCCCCTGCTGCTTCTTCTCTATACAAGTGAGGTGCCTGAATGATTCAATTAAAAGAGGGGGGTCAGCTCCCCCTCTATAAAAATAATTATCTGCCATTCTCCTGTGAGGCTGCTGCTGGTTTCACTGTTGTGGTCCCCGGGGACTTGCACCTGCAGCACCAGCAATAGCCCTGTTACTGTAACAGGTAAGGATTTGGATGGGCCAGTAACAGAGGATGAAAGAGAAGAGAAGACAAGTGTGTTTCTTTAAGACAGGTGTAAACTTTACCTGGGTTTAGTATCTTACTATAATTACTCCAAAGTCCAATTAGAATGAAGAAGTTTCAATGTGACTTTAAGTATTTAAATCCCAAATAATCTTCATGGATAGATCAGTCAGTGTGAGATTTGTTGGACGGGTTCCCTGGCTAATGTCTCTTACCTCGCCAAGGCTTGGATCTTCGCGGCGTGACGCTCCTCCAGCTCCCCCACTTTTCTCTTCAGGTTGTCAACTTCCAGCCGGAGAGCTGAAGAATGTTCCATCTCTCCGTCAAGCAGGCTTCTCAGTGATCTGGAAGAAGAGAGAGCACCATCTGCCATGTCTCTCCAAGACTTCAGTCACATAACTACATAAAAACTTGTCTTAACTTGGTCAGTTAGGGAAGAAAAGCAAAACCAGACATCTTAGAAAACAGTAGGTCTATTTCTTTTTATTTGGCAGGTAATGTAGATGAGCATTAGTGCTTAATGTCCCCCAAAATATAAGAGAAAAAGCAGTGGAGGATCTAGTGAATAGAGGAAACTGTTCTTACAAAAAATGAGGGAAGACATTTTTGTTTTGTGTTGGGGCCCCTCTCCTGGGCCTCCTCCGGAGCCATATATATGATGTGACGCCATTTTGGATTTCCTGATAAAGACGCGATGGCAGGCCAAAAACAAAAATCTCCAATGAACCCCCTGCAGATACCCTAACATGTCCATAAGAGGGTGGGCTGGTGAGCCAGAGAAGACCCACGGGGGTAAAAGGGGCCCTGGGAAACATGGGGGAAATTAATAAAAAAAAAGTCAATGCACAAAAATGTATATTGCTCCGTTTTTTCAAGTTAATATTAGTTTAGACTGAAAATAATCCAGCCAGACCCCCATGGGGTAACATTAAACTGATAAAGTACTTGTTATTAGGTAAAGTGTTACATTATACCATGTTTAGGACCTTTTCATGTGTCAGAATGTTGTTAATGTTGGAAAAATATTATTATTATTCCATATTTTTCCAAGTAAAATTAATTACACACAAAGTAATGTGATTATAAATACTTTAATGGCAGCTAAGTGGCTTAACCAGAAGATGGAAAAAACGATCCTTACCGACATGGACGGATCTTGTGACCATTGTACAGAGAAATAAACAAATAGAATTGGAGTACGCAACACAATCACATTCTCCATCGAAAAAAACTAGCTTAAAATGGTCTCTTAGGAAGACATAGTGAGCCATTTATGAGAAAAGGAAAACCTTTTTACTCCTCTCCTCCCTAGAATTGAATTTCAATATGCACTGATATTCTGAAAAATAACTCCTTTCCTTAGGACATATCCTGAAATGTTTAGTTACTGTTCCATATTGTTGTGTTTTGTTTTTTTTTGTCTTTTTTCTGTTTGTTTGATTGTGTATAAATATCGATGTTTTGATATTTGGAATTTAATGTTTGTAAACTTTGTAATAAATAAAAATGTTTAAAAAAAATGTAAATGTTTAAACAGGTTTGAATATAATAATGGAAAGATTGTTCATTTAATGTTGATCTTGGTTGTTTTTAGGACATTTTCTATTAATTTCAAATATCGGTATTTCAAAATACATTTTTAAAAATTAAGAGAATTTTTTAAATATTTTTAAAGACCAAAAGAAACCGGAAGGAATCCTTAAAAAATAAATCTTGTGATATTTGTCATTTGAAATATGTCATTAATATATGGATCATTCTCCAGTATTATAAGGAATAAAAAAACCTACGCGTTTTGTTCCTCAAGTTCATCCTTGCTGTTCATCATGAGCACCACGGCCTGACGAAGATCATCTAAAAGAAGAAGATGCAAAAATCTTAGATTCCTTAAACAATGAATTAATGTGGGTCTGTCACCCAAAAACAAGTTGTTCCTAAGAACATGAACCCTTTCACTGGACTCCCTCTGTAAAATATAGTTGTTTATAACATAACTTGACAAAAGATAAACTGGATTTTTATTTTCTTTTAAAAATGTAAAGATTAATATTTACTTTTAGGTTATAGCAGGCAAGGAAAGACCGGCGTCTAAACTGATACATTGTATCCATCTCTTGGATTGGAGACACATCTGCTGAGGTTACTGATCAAACCGTATTGTTAATACCCCTTTAAAGGCAAGTGTGCTATCAAGTACATGTTCACGTGTCAGTCTGTGTGTAAGTATATGATCGGGCATCTCATATCAAGTCATTGTATATGTATCATTCAAAAATACATCTGGCATTTCTTGTGTGAGCTCCACACTCAAGGCACCTATGTAGGCAGAGCGTCCTAGCCAATGAGCTGTGCAGAGTTGTGTCCTAGCCAATCAGCTGTCAATATCACGGCTGCCTCCTGAGCAACTTTGTTTCCTCTCACTGGCTGAGACAGATACATTGTTGTACCTGTCTATGATTGGCCAGAAGTAATTCTGAACTTTATGCTAATTCAGCTTGGATTTCCAGGGGCGTTCCTTCCCAAACTTTAGGGTAAGTTTATTAATGTTTATTTTGCTATTTATTTATTTTTTTAATGCAAAAATGTTTTCACACACTACTGCTTCTCCTCTATCAGATGCAGCAGAATCCAAGAAAATTCCATACACCTTTAAGAGACCAAAATAAGAGAAGGAAAAAGCAATTCTGCCCTCACTTTTAGGTAACATTTCTACACTATTAAAAACAACTCATTTTGCAAACCAAAAACTTAGATATTTTATAAAAAAAAGTTCTTAAAAAAAGGCGAAAAATTTGAAAAAAAACAGGAACTATAATTACTGTATTTTTTTAGTTTTAATCTTTTGATCGGTTCAAGTGTTCGATGCGAAACGGTGCGTTTTTATTTCAATCTTACACAACAGCGTCACCAAATAACGCGGTTTCTAATTATATCCAATATTTTTAATATTCTATGACATATCGTGAAAATCCTATTTCTGGCTCCCAGTTCACTGGAAAGTTAAAAATAATCGGTTCTCATGGCACTCGGCTCTGACTCCCTGCCAGGATGCGCTCTGCGCAGTTATGCTGTAAGAAAACCTGTTTCCCCCTCGTCTGCCTGTCATCGGAGTCTGAAAATGGAGCTCTGAGCTCATCTGGACGAAAAACAGGAAACATCCACTAAAAATATAAAATGGGTTTATTATGGAATTATTCCAGTTTATGGGGAATTGTGACCTTCAGAGGAATACATTATTTAAATGATTGTTGTATTTTAGGAAACAGCCTCACGTTTGTAAAGTATGGAACCAACAATATGAGGAGTTTTGAGCATAAATAGAGAAAATATCCATTTTTGGATACTTTTTGGTTCCATCTGACCTGACCACGTGCAGACTAAGGTCAAGCTCTGATGTGTGGAGGGAGGGGTGGCTGAGAAGGAATAAGGGAGAGATTAGGGGGATTTGTTAAATCATTGAAGGTTTTATTATTTGATACATGTGTGTGTTCTGTCCTTCAGTCGTGTCCGACTCTTGGTGACCATACGGACGCAGCAATATAGCAGGCAGCTTAAAGCTGGGCAGTACAGCAGGCATGTGCTTAAAAGGAGCCATGTTTGAAATGGTATTGGATTAAAGAGCGTAGCCTTTGTGGGCACTTTGCATGTACCTTGCCCAGGCTCCCAGAATGCAGTGCAATAACTGTATTTCTTGGAATTCTGAACAGGAAACTAATTATTTAACTTGTTTTAGACGTTCAAATGTGAACGCAAATGTACTATTTATTTACTGTATATATATATATATATATATATATATATATATACTTATATATATATATATATATATATATATATATACACACACACACAGACAGAGGAGAAGGAAGAAAGGGGGAGGAGGAGAGGGAGGAGGGTGGGTGAGAGGACTAGCAACTTGCCCGTCAAAAAATGACGCTCAATAAAATTGTAAGGCTGGGAATGCCGTTTGATACACAATGTAAACCGTTTTATACTATGAGTACCTTCGGCGCTCATTGCGAGGCTTGCGTTGAGCGCCTTTGGCGTCTCGTATCTTTTTTTTTCGAAGTCCTGCGTCTCGCAATTTTTTTTCTTCTAAGTCCTGCGTTTGTCAACCGCTTGCACGCCAAGGCAATCCCGCGTTTATATATTTATAATATTCTCTCTGGTAATTTTACCAAGTTTTAGCCGAGTAGATAAAAACCACGTTCTGGGCAGAAAGCAACAGAGAAAGAGAAATTATCCAGGCAGCGAGAAAGTACAGAGGAGATGGGGGGGGGGGGGTAAATTAAATAGAAAGTGCGGGCTGACCTGCAACTAAAAGATAAACAACTTTCTTCTAGTTGAAGCTATCTGCCCTGTGGGCGTCTGATCGGGCGTCTCATATCAAATAATTGTATTGAGGAATTCTCTATATTCTGTCATTCAAAGTACATTTGACATTTCTTGAGTGAGCTCCGCCCCCGAGGAACCGATGTAGGCAGAACGTCCTAGCCAATGAGCTGTGTGGAGTTGTGTCCTAGCCAATATCATCTGTCAGTATCACAGCTGCAGCTTTGTATCAAAAAGTGAGAGGGAAACGGATACATTGTTGCACCTGCCTCTAATTGGCAACAACTAATTATACATTTTATGCTAATTTAACTTGGATTTTCAGGGGTGTTCCTTCTCAAAGAGACATTTTGCCAACTTTCGGGTAAGTTTATTAATCCTTCCTATACATGTAACACAAGCCGAGCAGCGCGCGCACGGATCCCAGGTCTCATACGGTTATTTTGTGGCCCTGCTGCATACAGAACATCTTTTTGTGTTTCCTCCATCACAGACAAAAAAAAAACCTGAAATATAAATCAGTGTTTCTGTTCCCCGGCCCTTTGTGCGGCGCAGCTCTGCTCCATATTTTATACCTGCCATCCATTTAGATGAGGTTGCTATGCAACAAGCCGCAGTCTCGCTGTTATTTAGACAGCGCACTAATGGCTGAGGTAGAGACATCCACAGCAGAGCATCGCGCTGGGACAAACTGGGAGCAGAACTGAGTGTATTGTGTAATAATGCAAATAATAACACAGTGGGGGGGGGGGGATAGAGAGGGGGGGGGAAGAGGGGGGGGGGAGAGAGGAGGGGGGGGGGAGAGAGAGAGAGGGGGAGAGAGAGAGAGAGGGGGGGAGGGAGGGAGAGAGAGAGGGGGGGGGGGGGGAGGGGGGGTAGGGGGAGTGGAGGAGAGAGAGAGGGGGGGGAGGGGAGGAGAGAGAGAGAGTGGGAGGGGGGAGGGAGAGAGAGAGAGGGGGGGGGGAGGGAGAGAGGAGAGGGAGGGAGAGAGAGAGGAGGGGGGGGGAGGGAGAGAGAGAGAGGGGGGGGGGGGAGGGGAGGAGAGAGAGGGGGGGAGGGGGGGAGGAGGAGAGGGGGGAGAGAGAGAG
>CM050172.1:107911710-107933335 GCA_027410445.1 Discoglossus pictus | reverse complement strand
TACACACACTGCAGGACAGACACACACTTGACCTCTCTATATACACACACTGCAGGGACAGACACACACTTGACCTATCTATATACACACACTGCAGGACAGACACACACTTGACCTTTCCAGATACACACACTGCAGGACAGACACCGACTGGACCTCTCCAGATACACACACTGCAGGACAGACACCGACTGGACCTCTCCAGATACACACACTGCAGGACAGACACCCACTGGACCTCTCTATATACACACACACTGCAGGACAGACACACACTTGACCTCTCTATATACACACACTGCAGGACAGACACACACTGGACCTCTCTATATACACACACTGCAGGACAGACACACACTGGACCTCTCTATATACACACACTGCAGGACAGACACCCACTGGATCTCTCTATATACACACACTGCAGGACAGACACACACTGGACCTCTCTATATACACACACTGCAGGACAGACACACACTGGATCTCTCTATATACACACACTGCAGGACAGACACACACTGGATCTCTCTATATACACACACTGCAGGACAGACACACACTTGACCTCTCTATTTATACACACACTGCAGGACAGACACACACTGGACCTCTCTATATACACACACTGCAGGACAGACACACACTGGATCTCTCTATATACACACACTGCAGGACAGACACACACTTGACCTCTCTATATACACACACACTGCAGGACAGACACACACTTGACCTCTCTATATACACACACTGCAGGACAGACACACACTGGACCTCTCTATATACACACACACTGCAGGACAGACACCCACTGGACCTCTCTATATATACACACTGCAGGACAGACACACACTTGCCCTCTCTATATACACACACTGCAGGACAGACACACACTGGACCTCTCTATATACACACACTGCAGGACAGACACACACTGGATCTCTCTATATACACACACTGCAGGACAGACACACACTGGATCTCTCTATATACACACACTGCAGGACAGACACACACTTGACCTCTCTATATACACACACTGCAGGACAGACACACACTGGATCTCTCTATATACACACACTGCAGGACAGACACACACTGGACCTCTCTATATACACACACTGCAGGACAGACACCCACTGGATCTCTCTATATACACACACTGCAGGACAGACACCCACTTGACCTCTCTATATACACACACTGCAGGACAGACACACACTGGACCTCTCTATATACACACACTGCAGGACAGACACCCACTGGATCTCTCTATATACACACACTGCAGGACAGACACACACTGGACCTCTCTATATACACACACTGCAGGACAGACACACACTGGACCTCTCTATATACACACACTGCAGGACAGACACACACTGGACCTCTCTATATACACACACTGCAGGACAGACACACACTTGACCTATCTATATACACACACTGCAGGACAGACACACACTTGACCTTTCCAGATACACACACTGCAGGACAGACACCGACTGGACCTCTCCATATACACACACTGCAGGACAGACACCCACTGGACCTCTTTATATATACACACTGCAGGACAGACACACACTTCCCTCTCTATATACACACACTGCAGGACAGACACACACTTGACCTCTCTATATACACACACTGCAGGACAGACACACACTGGACCTCTCTATATACACACACTGCAGGACAGACACCCACTGGACCTCTCTATATACACACACTGCAGGACAGACACACACTGGACCTCTCTATATACACACACTGCAGGACAGACACACACTTGACCTCTCTATATACACACACTGCAGGACAGACACACACTGGACCTCTCTATATACACACACTGCAGGACAGACACACACTTGACCTCTCTATTTATACACACACTGCAGGACAGACACACACTTGACCTCTCTATATACACACACTGCAGGTCAGACACACACTGGATCTCTCTATATACACACACTGCAGGACAGACACACGCTGGATCTCTCTATATACACACACACTGCAGGACAGACACACACTTGCCCTCTCTATATACACACACTGCAGGACAGAAACACACTGGATCTCTCTATATACACACACACTGCAGGACAGACACCCACTGGACCTCTCTATATATACACACTGCAGGACAGACACACACTTGCCCTCTCTATATACACACACTGCAGGACAGACACACACTTGACCTCTCTATATGCACACACTGCAGGACAGACACACACTGGATCTCTCTATATACACACACTGCAGGACAGACACACACTTGACCTCTCTATATACACACACTGCAGGACAGACACACACTGGATCTCTCTATATACACACACTGCAGGACAGACACACACTTGACCTCTCTATATACACACACTGCAGGACAGACACACACTGGATCTCTCTATATACACACACTGCAGGACAGACACACACTGGATCTCTCTATATACACACACTGCAGGACAGACACACACTGGACCTCTCTCTTAATGCACACACTGCAGGACAGACACACACTGGATCTCTATATACACACTACAGGACAGACACACTTGACCTCTCTATATACACACACTGCAGGACAGACACACACTTGCCCTCTCTATATACACACACTGCAGGACAGACACCCACTGGATCTCTCTATATACACACACTGCAGGACAGACACACACTGCAGGACAGACACACACTGGACCTCTCTCTTAATGCACACACTACAGGACAGACACACACTTGACCTCTCTATATACACACACTGCAGGACAGACACTGACTAGATCTCTCTATATACACACACTGCAGGATAGACACACACTTGACCTCTCTATATACACACACACTGCAGGACAGACACACACTGCAGGACAGACACACACTGGACCTCTCTCTTAATGCACACACTACAGGACAGACACACACTTGACCTCTCTATATACACACACTGCAGGACAGACACTGACTAGATCTCTGTATATACACACACTGCAGGACAGACACACACTGGATCTCTCTATGCACACACTGCAGGACAGACACCCACTGGATCTCTCTATATACACACACTGCAGGACAGACACACACTTGACCTCTCTATATGCACACACTACAGGACAGACACCCACTGGACCGCTCTATATGCACACTCTACAGGACAGACACACACTTGACCTCTCTATATACACACCCTGCAGGACAGACACCCACTGGATCTCTCTATGCACACACTGCAGGACAGACACCCACTGGATCTCTCTATATACACACACTGCAGGACAGACACACACTTGACCTCTCTATATGCACACACTACAGGACAGACACCCACTGGACCGCTCTATATGTACACACTCTCTATATGCACACACTCGCTATATGCACACGCTGCAGGACAGACATGCACTGGATCTCTCTATATGCACACACTGCAGGACAGACACACACTGGATCTCTCTATATACACACACTGCAGGACAGACACACACTTGCCCTCTCTATATACACTCACTACAGGACAGACACACTTGACCTCTCTATATACACACACTGCAGGACAGACACACACTTGACCTCTCTAGATACACACACTGCAGGACAGACACACACTGGACCTCTCTCTTAATGCACACACTACAGGACAGACACACACTTGACCTCTCCAGATACACACACTGCAGGACAGTCACCCACTGGATCTCTGTATATACACACTGCAGGACAGACACCCACTGGATCTCTCTATATACACAAACTGCAGGACAGACACACACTGGATCTCTCTATATACACACACTGCAGGACAGACACCCACTGGATCTCTCTATATACACACACTGCAGGACAGACACACACTGGACCTCTCTATATACACACACTGCAGGACAGACACACACTGGATCTCTCTATATACACACACTGCAGGACAGACACCCACTGGATCTCTGTATATACACACTGCAGGACAGACACCCACTGGATCTCTGTATATACACACTGCAGGACAGACACCCACTGGATCTCTGTATATATACACTGCAGGACAGACACACACTGGATCTCTCTATATACACACACTGCAGGACAGACACCCACTGGATCTCTGTATATACACACACTGCAGGACAGACACCCACTGGATCTCTGTATATATACACTGCAGGTCAGACACCCACTGGATCTCTCTATATACACACACTGCAGGACAGACACACGCTGGATCTCTCTATATACACACACTGCAGGACAGACACACACTGGATCTCTCTATATACACACACACTGCAGGACAGACACCCACTGGACCTCTCTATATGCACACACTGCAGGACAGACACACACTTGCCCTCTCTATATACACACACACTGCAGGACAGACACCCACTGGACCTCTCTATATATACACACTGCAGGACAGACACACACTTCCCTCTCTATATACACACACTGCAGGACAGACACACACTTGACCTCTCTATATACACACACTGCAGGACAGACACACACATGCCCTCTCTATATACATACACTGCAGGACAGACACACACTGGATCTCTCTATATACACACACTGCAGGACAGACACACACTTGCCCTCTCTATATACACACACTGCAGGACAGACACGCACTGGATCTCTCTATATACACACACTGCAGGACAGACACACACTGGACCTCTCTCTTAATGCACACACTGCAGGACAGACACACACTGGATCTCTATATACACACTACAGGACAGACACACTTGACCTCTCTATATACACACACTGCAGGACAGACACACACTTACCCTCTCTATATACACACACTGCAGGACAGACACCCACTGGATCTCTCTATATACACACACTGCAGGACAGACACACACTGCAGGACAGACACACACTGGACCTCTCTCTTAATGCACACACTACAGGACAGACACACACTTGACCTATCTATATACACACACTGCAGGACAGACACTGACTAGATCTCTCTATATACACACACTGCAGGATAGACACACACTTGACCTCTCTATATACACACACACTGCAGGACAGACACACACTGCAGGACAGACACACACTGGACCTCTCTCTTAATGCACACACTACAGGACAGACACACACTTGACCTCTCTATATACACACACTGCAGGACAGACACTGACTAGATCTCTCTATATACACACACTGCAGGATAGACACACACTTGACCTCTCTATATACACACACTGCCGGACAGTCACCCACTGGATCTCTGTATATACACACACTGCAGGACAGACACACACTGGATCTCTCTATATACACACACTGCAGGACAGACACACACTTGACCTCTCTATATGCACACACTACAGGACAGACACCCACTGGACCGCTCTATATGCACACTCTACAGGACAGACACACACTTGACCTCTCTATATACACACACTGCAGGACAGACACCCACTGGATCTCTCTATATACACACACTGCAGGACAGACACACACTTGACCTCTCTATATGCACACACTACAGGACAGACACCCACTGGACCGCTCTATATGTACACACTCTCTATATGCACACACTCGCTATATGCACACGCTGCAGGACAGACATGCACTGGACCTCTCTATATACACACACTGCAGGACAGACACACACTGGATCTCTCTATATACACACACTGCAGGACAGACACACACTGGACCTCTCTATATACACACACTGCAGGACAGACACACACTGACCTCTCTATATACACACACTGCAGGACAGACACACACTGGACCTCTCTATATACACACACTGCAGGACAGACACACACTGGACCTCTCTATATACACACACTGCAGGACAGACACACACTTGACCTCTCTATATACACACACTGCAGGACAGACACCCACTGGACCTCTCTATATACACACACTGCAGGACAGACACCCACTGGACCTCTCTATATACACACACTGCAGGACAGACACCCACTGGACCTCTCTATATACACACACTGCAGGACAGACACACACTGGACCTCTCTATATACACACACTGCAGGACAGACACACACTGGACCTCTCTATATACACACACTGCAGGACAGACACACACTGGACCTCTCTATATACACACACTGCAGGACAGACACACACTGGATCTCTCTATATACACACACTGCAGGACAGACACCCACTGGATCTCTGTATATACACACTGCAGGACAGACACCCACTGGATCTCTGTATATACACACTGCAGGACAGACACCCACTGGATCTCTGTATATATACACTGCAGGACAGACACACACTGGATCTCTCTATATACACACACTGCAGGACAGACACCCACTGGATCTCTCTATATACACACACTGCAGGACAGACACCCACTGGATCTCTGTATATACACACTGCAGGACAGACACCCACTGGATCTCTGTATATATACACTGCAGGACAGACACACACTTTCCTCTCTATATACACACACTGCAGGACAGACACACACTGGATCTCTCTATATACACACACTGCAGGACAGACACCCACTGGATCTCTGTATATATACACTGCAGGACAGACACACACTGGATCTCTCTATATACACACACTGCAGGACAGACACACACTTGACCTCTCTATATACACACACTGCAGGACAGACACACACTTGATCTCTCTATATACACACACTGCAGGACAGACACACACTGGATCTCTCTATATACACACACTGCAGGACAGACACACACTGGATCTCTCTATATACACACACTGCAGGACAGACACACACTTGATCTCTCTATATACACACACTGCAGGACAGACACACACTTGACCTCTCTATATACACACACTGCAGGACAGACACACACTTGACCTCTCTATATACACACACTGCAGGACAGACACACACTGGACCTCTCTATATACACACACTGCAGGACAGACACACACTTGACCTCTCTATATACACACACTGCAGGACAGACACACACTGATCTCTCTATATACACACACTGCAGGACAGACACACACTTGACCTCTCTATATACACACACTGCAGGACAGACACACACTGGATCTCTCTATATACACACACTGCAGGACAGACGGACGCCTGATCTCTCTATATACACACACTGCAGGACAGACACACACTTGACCTCTCTATATACACACACTGCAGGACAGACACACACTTGACCTCTCTATATACACACACTGCAGGACAGACACCCACTGGATCTCTCTATATACACACACTGCAGGACAGACACACACTGGACCTCTCTATATACACACACTGCAGGACAGACACACACTTGACCTCTCTATATACACACACTGCAGGACAGACACACACTTGACCTCTCTATATACACACACTGCAGGACAGACACACACTGGACCTCTCTATATACACACACTGCAGGACAGACACCCACTGGACCTCTCTATATGCACACACTGCAGGACAGACACACACTTGACTCTCTATATACACACACTGCAGGACAGACACCCACTGGATCTCTGTATATACACACACTGCAGGACAGACACACACTGGATCTCTCTATATACACACTGCAGGACAGACACACACTGGATCTCTCTATATACATACACTGCAGGACAGACACACACTTGACCTCTCTATATACACACACTGCAGGACAGACACACACTGGACCTCTCTATATACACACACTGCAGGACAGACACACACTGACCTCTCTATATACACACACTGCAGGACAGACACACACTTGACCTATCTATATACACACACTGCAGGACAGACACACACATGACCTTCTCTATATACACACACTGCAGGACAGACACACACTGGACCTCTCTAGATACACACACTGCAGGACAGACACCCACTGGACCTCTCTATATACACACTCTGCAGGACAGACACCCACTGGATCTCTGTATATACACACTGCAGGACAGACACACACTGGATCTCTCTATATACAGACACTGCAGGACAGACACACACTGGATCTCTCTATATACACACACTGCAGGACAGACACACACTTGACTTCTCTTTATACACACACTGCAGGACAGTCACCCACTGGATCTCTCTATATACACACTGCAGGACAGACACACACTGGATCTCTCTATATACACACTGCAGGACAGACACCACTGGATCTCTGTATATACACACTGCAGGACAGACACCCACTGGATCTCTCTATATATACACACTGCAGGACAGACACACACTTGGATCTCTCTATATACACACACACTGCAGGACAGACACCCACTGGACTCTCTATATATACACACTGCAGGACAGACACCCACTGGTCTCTCTATATACACACACTGCAGGACAGACACACACTGGATCTCTCTATATACACACACTGCAGGACAGACACACACTGGATCTCTCTATATACACACACTGCAGGACAGACACACACTGGACCTCTCTATATACACACACTGCAGGACAGACACACACTTGACCTCTCTATATACACACACACTGCAGGACAGACACCCACTGGACCTCTCTATATACACACACTGCAGGACAGACACACACTTGCCCTCTCTATATACACACACTGCAGGACAGACACCCACTGGATCTCTCTATATACACACACTGCAGGACAGACACACACTGGACCTCTCTATATACACACACTGCAGGACAGACACACACTGGACCTCTCTATATACACACACTGCAGGACAGACACACACTGGACCTCTCTATATACACACACTGCAGGACAGACACACACTTGACCTCTCTATATACACACACTGCAGGACAGACACACACTGGATCTCTCTATATACACACACTGCAGGACAGACACACACTGGATCTCTCTATATACACACACTGCAGGACAGACACCCACTGGACCTCTCTATATATACACACTGCAGGACAGACACATACTGGAACTCTCTATATACACACACTGCAGGACAGACACACACTTGACCTCTCTATATACACACACTGCAGGACAGACACACACTGGACCTCTCTATATACACACACTGCAGGACAGACACACACTGGACCTCTCTATATACACACACTGCAGGACAGACACACACTTGACCTCTCTATATACACACACACTGCAGGACAGACACACACTGCAGGACAGACACACACTGGACCTCTCTCTTAATGCACACACTACAGGACAGACACACACTTGACCTCTCTATATACACACACTGCAGGACAGACACTGACTAGATCTCTCTATATACACACACTGCAGGATAGACACACACTTGACCTCTCTATATACACACACTGCCGGACAGTCACCCACTGGATCTCTGTATATACACACACTGCAGGACAGACACACACTGGATCTCTCTATATACACACACTGCAGGACAGACACACACTTGACCTCTCTATATGCACACACTACAGGACAGACACCCACTGGACCGCTCTATATGCACACTCTACAGGACAGACACACACTTGACCTCTCTATATACACACACTGCAGGACAGACACCCATTGGATCTCTCTATATACACACACTGCAGGACAGACACACACTTGACCTCTCTATATGCACACACTACAGGACAGACACCCACTGGACCGCTCTATATGTACACACTCTCTATATGCACACACTCGCTATATGCACACGCTGCAGGACAGACATGCACTGGATCTCTCTATATGCACACACTGCAGGACAGACACACACTGGATCTCTCTATATACACACACTGCAGGACAGACACACACTTGCCCTCTCTATATACACTCACTACAGGACAGACACACTTGACCTCTCTATATACACACACTGCAGGACAGACACACACTTGACCTCTCTAGATACACACACTGCAGGACAGACACACACTGGACCTCTCTCTTAATGCACACACTACAGGACAGACACACACTTGACCTCTTCAGATACACACACTGCAGGACAGTCACCCACTGGATCTCTGTATATACACACTGCAGGACAGACACCCACTGGATCTCTGTATATACACACTGCAGGACAGACACCCACTGGATCTCTCTATATACACAAACTGCAGGACAGACACACACTGGATCTCTCTATATACACACACTGCAGGACAGACACCCACTGGATCTCTCTATATACACACACTGCAGGACAGACACACACTGGATCTCTCTATATACACACACTGCAGGACAGACACACACTGGATCTCTCTATATACACACACTGCAGGACAGACACCCACTGGATCTCTGTATATACACACTGCAGGACAGACACCCACTGGATCTCTGTATATACACACTGCAGGACAGACACCCACTGGATCTCTGTATATATACACTGCAGGACAGACACACACTGGATCTCTCTATATACACACACTGCAGGACAGACACCCACTGGATCTCTCTATATACACACACTGCAGGACAGACACCCACTGGATCTCTGTATATACACACTGCAGGACAGACACCCACTGGATCTCTGTATATATACACTGCAGGACAGACACACACTTTCCTCTCTATATACACACACTGCAGGACAGACACACACTGGATCTCTCTATATACACACACTGCAGGACAGACACCCACTGGATCTCTGTATATATACACTGCAGGACAGACACACACTGGATCTCTCTATATACACACACTGCAGGACAGACACCCACTGGATCTCTGTATATACACACACTGCAGGACAGACACCCACTGGATCTCTGTATATATACACTGCAGGTCAGACACCCACTGGATCTCTCTATATACACACACTGCAGGACAGACACACGCTGGATCTCTCTATATACACACACTGCAGGACAGACACACACTGGATCTCTCTATATACACACACACTGCAGGACAGACACCCACTGGACCTCTCTATATGCACACACTGCAGGACAGACACACACTTGCCCTCTCTATATACACACACACTGCAGGACAGACACCCACTGGACCTCTCTATATATACACACTGCAGGACAGACACACACTTTCCTCTCTATATACACACACTGCAGGACAGACACACACTGGATCTCTCTATATACACACACTGCAGGACAGACACCCACTGGATCTCTCTATATACACACACTGCAGGACAGACACACACTGGACCTCTCTATATACACACACTGCAGGACAGACACCCACTGGATCTCTCTATATACACACACTGCAGGACAGACACCCACTTGACCTCTCTATATACACACACTGCAGGACAGACACACACTGGACCTCTCTATATACACACACTGCAGGACAGACACCCACTGGATCTCTCTATATACACACACTGCAGGACAGACACACACTGGACCTCTCTATATACACACACTGCAGGACAGACACACACTGGACCTCTCTATATACACACACTGCAGGACAGACACACACTGGACCTCTCTATATACACACACTGCAGGACAGACACACACTGGACCTCTCTATATACACACACTGCAGGACAGACACCCACTGGATCTCTGTATATATACACTGCAGGACAGACACACACTTGACTTCTCTTTATACCCACACTGCAGGACAGTCACCCACTGGATCTCTGTATATACACACTGCAGGACAGACACACACTGGATCTCTCTATATACAGACACTGCAGGACAGACACACACTGGATCTCTCTATATACATACACTGCAGGACAGACACACACTTGACCTCTCTATATACACACACTGCAGGACAGACACACACTGGACCTCTCTATATACACACACTGCAGGACAGACACACACTGGACCTCTCTATATACACACACTGCAGGACAGACACACACTTGACCTATCTATATACACACACTGCAGGACAGACACACACATGACCTTTCCAGATACACACACTGCAGGACAGACACCGACTGGACCTCTCCAGATACACACACTGCAGGACAGACACCCACTGGACCTCTCTATATACACACACTGCAGGACAGACACCCACTGGATCTCTGTATATACACACTGCAGGACAGACACACACTGGATCTCTCTATATACAGACACTGCAGGACAGACACACACTGGATCTCTCTATATACACACACTGCAGGACAGACACACACTTGACTTCTCTTTATACCCACACTGCAGGACAGTCACCCACTGGATCTCTGTATATACACACTGCAGGACAGACACACACTGGATCTCTCTATATACAGACACTGCAGGACAGACACAAGCTTGACCTCTCCAGATACACACACTGCAGGACAGACACCCACTGGACCTCTCTATATATACACACTGCAGGACAGACACACACTTGCCCTCTCTCTATACACACACACTGCAGGACAGACACCCACTGGACCTCTCTATATATACACACTGCAGGACAGACACACACTTTCCTCTCTATATACACACACTGCAGGACAGACACACACTGGATCTCTCTATATACACACACTGCAGGACAGACACCCACTGGATCTCTCTATATACACACACTGCAGGACAGACACACACTGGACCTCTCTATATACACACACTGCAGGACAGACACCCACTGGATCTCTCTATATACACACACTGCAGGACAGACACCCACTTGACCTCTCTATATACACACACTGCAGGACAGACACACACTGGACCTCTCTATATACACACACTGCAGGACAGACACCCACTGGATCTCTCTATATACACACACTGCAGGACAGACACACACTGGACCTCTCTATATACACACACTGCAGGACAGACACACACTGGACCTCTCTATATACACACACTGCAGGACAGACACACACTGGACCTCTCTATATACACACACTGCAGGACAGACACACACTTGACCTATCTATATACACACACTGCAGGACAGACACACACTTGACCTTTCCAGATACACACACTGCAGGACAGACACCGACTGGACCTCTCCAGATACACACACTGCAGGACAGACACCCACTGGACCTTTTTATATATACACACTGCAGGACAGACACACACTTCCCTCTCTATATACACACACTGCAGGACAGACACACACTTGACCTCTCTATATACACACACTGCAGGACAGACACACACTGGACCTCTCTATATACACACACTGCAGGACAGACACCCACTGGATCTCTCTATATACACACACTGCAGGACAGACACACACTGGACCTCTCTATATACACACACTGCAGGACAGACACCCACTGGATCTCTGTATATACACACTGCAGGACAGACACACACTGGATCTCTCTATATACAGACACTGCAGGACAGACACACACTGGATCTCTCTATATACATACACTGCAGGACAGACACACACTTGACCTCTCTATATACACACACTGCAGGACAGACACACACTGGACCTCTCTATATACACACACTGCAGGACAGACACACACTGGACCTCTCTATATACACACACTGCAGGACAGACACCCACTGGATCTCTGTATATATACACTGCAGGACAGACACACACTTGACTTCTCTTTATACCCACACTGCAGGACAGTCACCCACTGGATCTCTGTATATACACACTGCAGGACAGACACACACTGGATCTCTCTATATACAGACACTGCAGGACAGACACACACTGGATCTCTCTATATACATACACTGCAGGACAGACACACACTTGACCTCTCTATATACACACACTGCAGGACAGACACACACTGGACCTCTCTATATACACACACTGCAGGACAGACACACACTGGACCTCTCTATATACACACACTGCAGGACAGACACACACTTGACCTATCTATATACACACACTGCAGGACAGACACACACATGACCTTTCCAGATACACACACTGCAGGACAGACACCGACTGGACCTCTCCAGATACACACACTGCAGGACAGACACACACTTGACCTCTCTATATACACACACTGCAGGACAGACACCCACTGGATCTCTGTATATACACACTGCAGGACAGACACACACTGGATCTCTCTATATACAGACACTGCAGGACAGACACACACTGGATCTCTCTATATACACACACTGCAGGACAGACACACACTTGACTTCTCTTTATACCCACACTGCAGGACAGTCACCCACTGGATCTCTGTATATACACACTGCAGGACAGACACACACTGGATCTCTCTATATACAGACACTGCAGGACAGACACAAGCTTGACCTCTCCAGATACACACACTGCAGGACAGACACCCACTGGACCTCTCTATATATACACACTGCAGGACAGACACACACTTGCCCTCTCTCTATACACACACACTGCAGGACAGACACCCACTGGACCTCTCTATATATACACACTGCAGGACAGACACACACTTGCCCTCTCTATACACACACATACTGCAGGACAGACACCCACTGGACCTCTCTATATACACACACTGCAGGACAGACACACACTTGCCCTCTCTATATACACACACACTGCAGGACAGACACCCACTGGACCTCTCTATATATACACACTGCAGGACAGACACACACTTGCCCTCTCTATACACACACATACTGCAGGACAGACACCCACTGGATCTCTCTATATACACACACTGCAGGACAGACACACACTGGATCTCTCTCTATACACACACTGCAGGACAGACACACACTGGATCTCTCTATATACACACACTGCAGGACAGACACACACTTGACCTCTCTATATGCACACACTGCAGGACAGACACACACTGGATCTCTCTATATACACACACTGCAGGACAGACACCCACT
This sequence comes from Discoglossus pictus, assembly GCA_027410445.1. Classification (NCBI taxonomy): domain Eukaryota; kingdom Metazoa; phylum Chordata; class Amphibia; order Anura; family Alytidae; genus Discoglossus; species Discoglossus pictus. Next base: position 107,918,517 of record CM050172.1, on the reverse strand, counting down.
GGACCTCTCTATATACACACACTGCAGGACAGACACACACATTACCTCTCTATATGCACACACTGCAGGACAGACACACACTGGATCTCTCTATATACACACACTGCAGGACAGACACACACTTGACCTCTCTATATGCACACACTGCAGGACAGACACACACTGGATCTCTCTATATACACACACTGCAGGACAGACACACGCTGGATATCTCTATATATACACACACTGCAGGACAGACACACACTGGATCTCTCTATATACACACACTGCAGGACAGACACACACTTGACCTCTCTATATACACACACTGCAGGACAGACAAACACTTGACCTCTCTATATACACACACTGCAGGACAGACACACGCTGGATCTCTCTATATACACACACTGCAGGACAGACACACACTGGATCTCTCTATATACACACACTGCAGGACAGACAAACACTTGACCTCTCTATATACACACACTGCAGGACAGACACACACTTGCCCTCTCTATATACACACACACTGCAGGACAGACACTCACTGGACCTCTCTATATATACACACTGCAGGAGAGACACACACTTCCCTCTCTATATACACACACTGCAGGACAGACACACACTTGACCTCTCTATATACACACACTGCAGGACAGACACACACTGGACCTCTCTATATACACACACTGCAGGACAGACACCCACTGGATCTCTCTATATACACACACTGCAGGACAGACACACACTGGACCTCTCTATATACACACACTGCAGGACAGACACACACTGGACCTCTCTATATACACACACTGCAGGACAGACACACACTGGACCTCTCTATATACACACACTGCAGGACAGACACACACTTGACCTATCTATATACACACACTGCAGGACAGACACACACTTGACCTTTCCAGATACACACACTGCAGGACAAACACCGACTGGACCTCTCCAGATACACACACTGCAGGACAGACACCCACTGGACCTTTTTATATATACACACTGCAGGACAGACACACACTTCCCTCTCTATATACACACACTGCAGGACAGACACACACTTGACCTCTCTATATACACACACTGCAGGACAGACACACACTGGACCTCTCTATATACACACACTGCAGGACAGACACCCACTGGACCTCTCTATATACACACACTGCAGGACAGACACACACTGGACCTCTCTATATACACACACTGCAGGACAGACACCCACTGGATCTCTGTATATACACACTGCAGGACAGACACACACTGGATCTCTCTATATACAGACACTGCAGGACAGACACACACTGGATCTCTCTATATACACACACTGCAGGACAGACACACACTTGACCTCTCTATATACACACACTGCAGGACAGACACACACTGGACCTCTCTATATACACACACTGCAGGACAGACACACACTGGACCTCTCTATATACACACACTGCAGGACAGACACCCACTGGATCTCTGTATATATACACTGCAGGACAGACACACACTTGACTTCTCTTTATACCCACACTGCAGGACAGTCACCCACTGGATCTCTGTATATACACACTGCAGGACAGACACACACTGGATCTCTCTATATACAGACACTGCAGGACAGACACACACTGGATCTCTCTATATACACACACTGCAGGACAGACACACACTTGACCTCTCTATATACACACACTGCAGGACAGACACACACTGGACCTCTCTATATACACACACTGCAGGACAGACACACACTGGACCTCTCTATATACACACACTGCAGGACAGACACACACTGGACCTCTCTATATACACACACTGCAGGACAGACAAACACTTGACCTCTCTATATACACACACTGCAGGACAGACACACGCTGGATCTCTCTATATACACACACTGCAGGACAGACACACGCTGGATCTCTCTATATACACACACTGCAGGACAGACACACACTGGATCTCTCTATATACACACACTGCAGGACAGACAAACACTTGACCTCTCTATATACACACACTGCAGGACAGACAAACACTTGACCTCTCTATATACACACACTGCAGGACAGACAAACACTTGACCTCTCTATATACACACACTGCAGGACAGACAATTACTTGACCTCTCTATATACACACACTGCAGGACAGACAAACACTTGACCTCTCTATATACACACACTGCAGGACAGACAATTACTTGACCTCTCTATATACACACACTGCAGGACAGACACACACTGGACCTCTCTATATACACACACTGCAGGACAGACAAACACTTGACCTCTCTATATACACACACTGCAGGACAGACACACGCTGGATCTCTCTATATACACACACTGCAGGACAGACACACGCTGGATCTCTCTATATACACACACTGCAGGACAGACACACACTGGATCTCTCTATATACACACACTGCAGGACAGACAAACACTTGACCTCTCTATATACACACACTGCAGGACAGACAAACACTTGACCTCTCTATATACACACACTGCAGGACAGACAAACACTTGACCTCTCTATATACACACACTGCAGGACAGACAATTACTTGACCTCTCTATATACACACACTACAGGACAGACACACGCTGGATCTCTCTATATACACACACTGCAGGACAGACACACGCTGGATCTCTCTATATACACACACTGCAGGACAGACAAACACTTGACCTCTCTATATACACACACTGCAGGACAGACAAACACTTGACCTCTCTATATACACACACTGCAGGACAGACACACGCTGGATCTCTATATATACACACACTGCAGGACAGACAAACACTTGACCTCTCTATATACACACACTGCAGGACAGACACACACTGGATCTCTCTATATACACACTCTGCAGGACAGACAAACACTTGACCTCTCTATATACACACACTGCAGGACAGACACACACTTGACCTCTCTATATACACACAGTGCAGGACAGACACACACTTGACCTCTCTATATACACACACTGCAGGACAGACACACACTTGACCTCTCTATGTACACACACTGCAGGACAGACACGCACTGGATCTCTCTATATACACACACACTGCAGGACAGACACCCACTGGATCTCTCTATATACACACACTGCAGGACAGACACACTGCAGATTTCTTTATATGCATACTATACACTCCTGACCTTTCTATATACACATACTCCATACTTATAATGGGATTTCTTTACCGCAGGTAACACAGTACTTTAGCAAATGAATCTAATCTAATGTGGTTCCCTTATCTATATTACTCAGGCTCATTCTTCCCCTTTCTTTCTCTTGAGGTTTGTGTACAGATGTTTCCAGTAACAACCCTTCATATAGGAGATTGGCCGGTGTAGCCACGGGCTCCTTAGCATTTCATTTCACTCAAACATTTGAAGCCAATTTGTTGTGGGTTTGCTGGAAAGTAATAACCGGCTGAGAATTAAATCGGCTTTTTCTGCACTGGATCCAGATGGTGCCGAGTCGCTAAATGGGATTGTTTTTCGGTAAAAAATAGATGGTCAGTGAATTTTAGTGAGAGGGACGGAGATCCTGAAATAAAGAGGGGCGAGGGTCTCCTTATGGCTGGTGGGGCGAGGGTCTCCTTATGGCTGGCGGGGCGAGGGTCTCCTTATGGCTGGCGCGGCAAGGGTCTCCTTATGGCTGGCGCGGCAAGGGTCTCCTTATGGCTGGCGCGGCGAGGGTCTCCTTATGGCTGGCGGGGCGAGGGTCTCCTTATGGCTGGCGGGGCGAGGGTCTCCTTATGGCTGGCGCGGCAAGGGTCTCCTTATGGCTGGCGCGACGAGGGTCCCCTTATGGCTGGCGCTGCTAGGGTCTCCTTATGGCTGGCGCGGCGAGGGTCTACTTATGGCTGGCGCGGCAGAAACTAATCATTTCATATAAAAGTTAAAGGGATATGGCAGGTCCCTGGATGTTAGTAATATCCCTGTGTATCTATTTACTTTTATGTACTTTTACTGACTAAAATCAAACAAATAGTCCCTGTAAGGGTCTGCCCTCTACAGATCACAAAGGCACATGCTCTGTACTTGCTGTGCTGTGTCTTATACTAACCAATCAGAGACCATCTCTCAGCAACGTGCTGGTAACACCTGGTCCCTGATAGGCTAGGACACTACTCTGCACATCCAGCCCTACAAAGTTTGTGTCTTAATGAGCTGCAGGGGGCAGAGCAATACAGGCACTATTTTTTTTATTTTAATCTTGTAACATGTCTTAATAAAATAAAGTACATAAAAGTAAAGAGATAAACAGGGATATTATACACCTAGTAACATCCAGGAATCTTTTATATCCCTTTAAGTTTTAGTTCCTTTTAAATACCCAGAAAGTGACAGAACCCCCCATAAGTAAAGAAGATTGAGACGCGTCGCTGCTCTCAGTAATGACTCGCAATATATATATATATATGTGATTGGTAATAAGCCAAACCTTTTTAGAAAGAAAAATAAATAAATCCAGGCTTTTATATATGTAATTATCCCTTATTATAGCAGCCACAGCCTTCCCAGCAGTGAGGGGCCGTTAGTCCGTTATATTTCCTTTAATCCTATTGAACTGAAGCAGCTGATCACTTATCTGCATTGAAGGTGCTCTCCTGCTTATTGAAGCTGATAGATACACGACTGGTGGTTCCCACTACAGTATAAAGCCATACAATACAAATAATAGAATAAATCCTGTATTTATTTATTATTTTAATTTCCAAAAAGTGTAGTTTTTCAGAAAGCATTTTCTAGATAGCGGATTACAGTAGTAAAGTAAAACTTGAAGTAATCTTATGATTTCCCTGGTACACACATATGAATCCGCTGCTATACATAGTGCTGGTGCCCACTGTACATATAATATATAATATAATATATAATGTATATGCTCGTTAGCTGTGTCGTTAACCGACAAGGAAAGGACCCGCGCAGCAAAATAAATCTTGTGTAAAAGTTTATGTTCCGAGCGCAATAAGAACTGATAATATATTCAGACCTAAATAATTCAGCAAGCTGCAAATCCCTTCTCCAGATCACTTTCTTGCTCAGTCACATGGCCCAGGGTGCAAATTAAAGATCTTTTTTTTGCAGTCGAGTGCTGACGACCACTTGGTAATATCTGCTGGTGGTGACTTAATGGCAACTGAAGCATTTTTGCCACCAGGAATTACGCCACTAATTTTGATTTCATCTTTCTGACAGTTTTTTGTTCCATAATTTGACAGCAGAGGACGAATGATGGCAAAAACCTAAAATATCCCATATTAGTTGTTACAGTTTGATAGAGGCAATGTCATGTTAATGGGGTCGTGGTTCAGCTTGTTCGAGGCGAAGTTCATATCTATTTATTTCAGGCAGTGATGGCATCGCCTCTGCTCTTAGAGCGTTACATACAACTCTGAAATAAGCGTGTAACATCCATGCTTGGGTCCTCAGTGCGTGTACTCACACTACATGCACTAAAATGTGCAAGAGATAGATCATTAAAGGGCACTGAAGTGCGCGCACCATCGGAGGCTGGAAAGCATCTGGAAAATGTACTTTCCTTTTTGAAACTGCTGCTAAATGTATTGCGTTCTGAGCTTTTAGTGGTTTCAGCTGCTTGTATCCTCTCCTGCAGTATAATCAGCGTCAACAGGTGGTGGCATTAATTAGGACCAGCTGTGCAGGCTGAGTAAGGAAGTGTTAGATTTCCAGTCTTAGCTTTGTATTATTATTATATTGTTCTTTTTCATGTAGATAAACATAATGCTAAATGAAGAATCTATGAAATAGGGTGTGATATGACCTGCCCATCTTGCGTGACCCTACATGGGATAGCTCACAGCTTCATTTAGGTGTACAAGCCCCTTCACCACCAGAGGGAAATGGTCTATATTAAAGACTAGGGGCCTCATTCTATTATCGGCCGTAAAACGTCCGCAAGGCTGCGATTCCTTGCGGGGGTTCCGTTATCTTGGAATTCAATTATACGGCCCTGCAAGGATCTCCCCTTACGGCCGGCCGTATATCTTGCAACCGGCCGTAAGCTCAGAAAACTTACAACGCAAAAATAAATTCAAGACGGCACTGTAAAGCTCTGTAAATGCTAGGGATTATATTGGGGGACATGAGGATTAATAGCAACCCCCTCTCCAGCTTGCACATCAGCCCAAATCCGAGTTTACATTAACTGTTTATTTTCCGGCCGCAGCGTGGGCGGGTCTGAGGTGCTCCAAGCCCTCGGGACTTTTTACATGGATATGTGACATAAATTAAAAAATATTTTATTTACGGATTTGAGTGTAGGGGAATGTTGTGCTATTTTTGCTAACACCTACAATCACTTTATAGTCTCCTCAGAGTGCAGGATGGCTTTATTTTGGCTTTATAATGTGCTTCTTTGTGTGCTTGCGGGACCTTTTTGCTGCAAGTAAGCTGCGGCTCGCTTTTAGCCGCAAGGATTTTCTTGCGGCCGAAACTCTTGCGGCCGTTTAAGATCAAAGGCTTTCCTCCGGCGCGTGCGGCCGCAAGGGATAGCAAGGCGCCGGCCGCAAGCCTGCCGAAATCCCCGGCCAGAGGGGAATAGAATAGCCGAATAGCTTGCGGCCGGTCCTTGCGGCCCCGCATCTCCTACGGCCGTTAATAGAATGAGGCCCTAGGTATTTTTGCAGGGTGGTCTTGTTTTCACCTAATCTTTACTTGACTTTTTGCATAGTACAGAATAACAGGAGAATCTATTCTACATGGAAGTTGTCATTTTTCATCATTTTTTTCTATATATTTTTA
>CM050172.1:107725432-107911510 GCA_027410445.1 Discoglossus pictus | reverse complement strand
GAAATTCAGATTAACAAAACATTGAACTTAAGGCTGTAATGTAACACAATAGGTAAAAAGTCAAGGGGGGTGAATACTTTTGCAAGGCACTGTACCTTCCACCATAATATCTAAGGAAGATCCCTTCCTTACAATTAATATAAAAGTCTCTGCTTCCTGAGCTAAATCATCCCTGGTTTTTGTGGATTTTCAGGAACAATTTGGCTCCAATTCCAATATGTTTTATAATGATTAGCAAACAAATAAAAAAATATCAAATTACAAAACAAGTATGCAAATGTTTATGGTCCCAAACTACATTTTTATTTACCAAATAAATAATACAATTACACTAAATAAATGCAATGGACACACAGAGTTTTCACTTCATCACATCATACAAATGAAGTAAAGAAATATAAATATTTACGTGACGGGTCAGAGTACAGAATTGGGGCTCTTTCACAGAATTTATTTCTAATGTTAAACTATAATTAGTTAGTTAAAAAAAAGGCTTAACAATATAACAAAACAGTAAAAGGTAATAGAGAATGGGATAGAAAAGAAAGAGAAGAGCGAGGAAGGAGGAACGTGGAAAACATAGATTAGACAGCAGGTAAGAACCAAAAGGCCCATCTAGTATGTTCATTCTATCTACATAAAACACTGGCGTAATTACGTATCAGGTTTGTCTTATCCTCATCACTCACACACATACATGTATTCCACTGATCTACTTTCACACAATACCCTAAATCTTCCACCTTCCAAATCATGACCAATTAGTCTTGCATTGCTCTATTACTGGAAGATACTCCCCTCCTGACGATTATTAGAGGACCACTGTAATGCATTTACAAGCAAAGCTAAAAACGTGGCTGGAAAAGGATTATTAAAAACAGTATGAAGTTTAAAATAATAATTCATATTTTTCTTGCTTTTGAATTAATAAGATTTCCATCTCGCAGAGCTGCTTAGCGTCTCCTACCTGTGCCTACCACGGACATGGTCAACAATGCCTGGATGCTGAACTTAAAAAAAAAAGTCTGACCAGTCAGACTCTGGTTTGGATTGAATATTCTTAGTAGAGGGGGTGGGGCTATGATAGGTCATGCAGTGACCGATATGCCACAGGGTGGGGCCAGTGATATCATGGCCAAACTGATGTATGATGGTCTAGCCCCCAGTTAAAGCTGCCCACGCCGACTGACAAAGCACAAAGAGGAGGAGAAAGGCATCTCTGCTTGAGGGGAAAAAAGACAATTTAAAGAGTAAGGAAAATAATATTATATTTTATTAATTTTAAACTGTATACAGTTTTTTATATTTTATGCCTAACACACAAGCTTACGAGTTTTACTTTTAAATGCATTACAGTGGTCCTTTAAACAGTTTATATTTGTGCATATTATGGCTGAAGGTGATGAGCTTCTTTAAAGAGAGGCGTTCTTAGTGAGGTTCTGAAGGATTTGAGAGAGGAGGAGGCTAGTGGAGCGAGGCAAGGAGTTCCAAAGAATAGGGGCAGCACAAGAAAAGTCCTGAAGGAGGAATGAGAGGTGGTTATGAGAGGAGCGAAGAGAGCAGTTGGGGGAGTATTTTCAGATGAGAGCTATAAGGGGATGCATTATTATTGAGGGCATTGTAAGTTAGGGTCATGATTTTAAATGTTATTCTGGAGGCTATGGGAAGCAGGAGGAGTGACTGACAGAGAGGAGCTGCAGACACTGAGTGTTGGCTATGCAGATGAGTCTAGTGGAGGGGTCCTTATAGACTGGAGTGGACACAAACGGGTGATGGAGAGGCCAGCAAGGAGAGAGTGCAGTGATCGAGGCAACATATGATGACAGAGTGAATTAGATTTTTAGATGAGTCTTGTGTAAGATAGTGACGTATTTTGGACATTTTTTTAGGTGAAAATGGCAATATACACATAATATGGTCACCAACCCTTTCTTTGCATATTTTGTGTTTTAGACCACAAATCATTTTAGTTACCCTCCTTTGTACTGTTTCTAAATTGTAGTTGCTGTTTAATCATTCAGTCCTGTCCAACTCACTGTGACCCTAGGTACATCTTGTGTTGGGTTGTGCTTATCCATAAGACAAATATGCTAGTGGGAGCCAGTTCCTTCTCCAGTGGACCATGATTTGTCTGACCTCTTTGCTATGACCTGCCCACCTTGGATGACCCTACATGGTTTAGCTCACAGCTTCATTGAAGTACACAAGGCCCTTCATCATGACAAGGTAGTAATCCAGAAGCAGGTTTCTAAATTACTAATATACTTTTAGATATGGGGCCTCATTCAATTGTGATTTGGCAAATTATATAGGGCTCTATATAGGCACAGAGCATATTTTTTTACAGAAGTTTTTAGCTAGTGAGCTTCTATTTAAAAGCAAGGTCTTCACTAACTGAAAACTTCTGTACAAATATATGCTCTGTGCTTACATAGAGCCCTATGCAAATGGACAAATCGCAACTGAATGAGGCCCATGGTCTCTAGAACTGGACACCATATTCTAGATGATGTCTGATTATGGATCCACAGAATGCCATTAAACCCTCTATGTTTTCCTTCTGCCAATTCCTCTTTTTAAATCATTGTCAGTGTTGAATATTTGATCCCACAATCCTGACCATTGTACTAGTTTTATTAAACGTGGAGATACAGTAGAGACCGGAGACAGACATGAAACAGAGGACAGACAGTATTGGAAACCCGAGGAAGATGGAGACAGAGAGGCAGACAGACAGACTGGGTGGGAGGCAGACAGACAGACTGGGTGGGAGACAGACAGACTGGGTGGGTGGGAGACAGACAGACAGACTGGGTGGGAGGCAGACAGACAGACTGGGTGGGAGACAGACAGACTGGGTGGGTGGGAGACAGACAGACAGACTGGGAGACAGGCAGAGAGGCAGACTGGGAGACAGGCAGAGAGGCAGACTCGGAGACAGACAGACTGTCAGGGAGACTGTCAGGGAGACAGGCAGAGAGGCAGACTGGGAGACAGGCAGAGAGGCAGACTGGGAGACAGGCAGAGAGGCAGACTGGGAGACAGGCAGAGTGGCAGACTGGGAGACAGGCAGAGAGGCAGACTGGGAGACAGGCAGACTGTCAGGGAGACAGACTGGGAGGCAGACTGGGAGACAGACTGGGAGACAGACTGGGTGGGAGACTGACTGGGTGGGAGACAGACTGGGTGGGAGACAGACTGGGTGGGAGACAGACTGGGTGGGAGACAGACTGGGTGGGAGACAGACTGGGTGGGAGACAGACTGGGTGGGAGACAGACTGGGTGGGAGACAGACTGGGTGGGAGACAGACTGGGTGGGAGACAGACTGGGTGGGAGACAGACTGGGTGGGAGACAGACTGGGTGGGAGACAGACTGGGTGGGAGACAGACTGGGTGGGAGACAGACTGGGTGGGAGACAGACTGGGTGGGAGACAGACTGGGTGGGAGACAGACTGGGTGGGAGACAGACTGGGTGGGAGACAGACTGGGTGGGAGACAGACTGGGTGGGAGACAGACTGGGTGGGAGACAGACTGGGTGGGAGACAGACTGGGTGGGAGACAGACTGGGTGGGAGACAGACTGGGTGGGAGACAGACTGGGTGGGAGACAGACTGGGTGGGAGACAGACTGGGTGGGAGACAGACTGGGTGGGAGACAGACTGGGTGGGAGACAGACTGGGTGGGAGACAGACTGGGTGGGAGACAGACTGGGTGGGAGACAGACTGGGTGGGAGACAGACTGGGTGGGAGACAGACTGGGTGGGAGACAGACTGGGTGGGAGACAGACAGGGAGACACAGCAAAGCTGAAAAGATTAGAAAGATGAGATCTGTAAACAATGCAACATGTGTTTGATTGTAACAATAATTCACTCCCTCACCTATTGCCCACAAGTATGAATACTTTCCTTTGAAGACTTTGGAGCAAAAATTACAGAATCCATAATATTAAGTAAGATTAGCCAAGAGGATATGTGCCTGCATGCACCAATATAAAGCAACTAAACATCATGTTAAAACTAGCACAATATTAAAATATGAATTCTTTATATTATTAACATTTATATAAATTCCACTGAATAATCCGGACTAAAAGTGAATAATATTTTAAAAGAAAAGAAGCAATACATACTGTTCAAAAATGTGTTGATGCTTCTGCTCTTGTGAAAACTTACAACTTATATATAAGACCTGATAAACCCTAAGTGCCAGGTCACCATGGGGCCTAGACATTTTTATAACTGTTGTGACCAGCTTGCCTACTCATACCGGACAGGTAGATTGCTGTGGGGGCTCGCACCTGGTTTGATGAAAGATGCTTGCTTGAAACCCACTGGCCAACCACCAGCAGTTCACACCTGAACGCTCGGGGCTTGCAGTTATTTTACCGGCCATCTGCAGGCCATTCCGGACGGGTTGGTTGCTGTGCAAGAGAATGCCTCGACACGAGGGGGGGAAATACGGTGCTGAATATACCAAGAAGCCAAGCTGCTTAAATTCAATTATTGTTTTGCAATGGTGAGCACTACATAATGGCCAGCTTATAATTACTACTTCACTAATCACTCCTTTTCCAAGGAAGGGGATAGCTTTGGGCAGCTCTACATATTGATTAAAGAGAGTTAAATGGGTACAATGGGATGTTGATTGGTAGTTGAACAGTGTAAAATGAGGTGCATTTAATATGATGGGAAATATGAAAATAAAAGAGAATCTGATGAAGAGTGATGTGATGGGTAAAAAAATGAGCATATGAAGATGTGAAAACCAAAGAGATAGATATTGCCATACTCTCCAACCCTATGCCAGGTCACACATTGACCCTTACTTCTTCTTGCTTTGCTTGGATCATTGAGCGTGTTCTTGCCACATTCCAAGTCAAATGTTTTGTGTTTTTTTCACAGGTGTATAAGCTGCCCTTAGGAAGTATTTTGACGTTATATATCAGGGGCAAGGGACATGCCTACCAAACTTTGACATGCAGATTGATCCACACGGTCACTTTTCTGATGCAGTCTATGCATCTATTTAGTGAGCAAGCAACAGTGCTCAGGTGTTTTACCCTGTGCTGCATTTTCATGTACACAAAATCTAATTGCTAGCTTGCTGCGACCCTTGGCTTGGTCCTTACCACTCTACCTCCTGGGACCCAACCTTTGGCTTTTATATACAGACTTTGTCTCTGGCTCGGGACCCTTGGCATTGTCTGACTGCTCTCCACTCTGGTACCTGGCTTTGTTATATGGACGCTCCAATCTCAGTCTCCCTGACCTCTTGGCTTGTGTTTTGTCCTCCAGCTCCCCTGATTACTGGACTCTACACGTTTCTGCTTCAGCCTCTAACACCTTCAACCTGAGCTGCTGTGACCCAATTTAGCTACTGGGTTCCATCCTTACGCAGTCAACTGACAGCCATTGATAAGGAACTATTGTAATGGAAAGTAAACAAGTGGTGAATTGCAAATAATTAATACAATAAATGAAATAATGATATGTAATTCTTCAAGCAAATAGAGCATATGTTTAGCCATACATTGTTATATTATGTTTCCTATTCATAGCCATCAATTTGCTTCTTAGCATATTTATTGTTATGATGTGTGTTTGGTTTCCATACCAAAGAATATTTGTAGCAGTAGATGTGCTTCCTACTGATGCGCGAGAGAGAAAAGCGCAGCGAATGAGAAACACGACTAAAAACCAGTCAGTGAAAGAGTGAAAAAATTATAGTGAAAGATGAAAATTGAGCAAGCATCATGGGAAAAGTAAAATGAGAATGAAAGAAATGGAGAGAATATGAGAGAAAGAATGAAATACATAAAGTATGATCAAACAGAGACGATTTACAATTACAATTTGATAACTATTTCGGCAAAGACACACCAACCAACCCTACCATGAGGAATTAGAAACCGCTGCCCCTATATATTACACGTAAAAAATGGTAATAATAATAATAATTATGAGCCTTTAGGGACTAGATACCAACAGTCTACAAATAAAGAGTGCCATAAAACTCTATTTGCCCTTAATTAACCAGTTAATTTTACCATGTTTTTGTGTGCACACCTGCAGCATCATAGTTCATAGGTTGGGTGTGCATACATGGCTAACTGGCAAGTGACTAGGATGCACACATTGGTACTTATTTAGGGTGCCTCTGAATGGCCAACTCCCTGTGTTCCGGTGTTCCTTTGATTCTTCCATTGCGGTTTCACTTTTCTACCGCCTGCCCCTAGTGTTGGACGGTTTCCTAACTCTGCCATTGACTCTGGCCCTTCTGTGTTGGACTTGTTTTTGCTCTTTCCCTGCTACTGGGCTCCAGACCACCTAGAAATGTCAACTATATTTAATGTGCTGAAAGACAATAAAAACAGTGAATAGTTCATAAATAAATTAATTGATAAACGCATTTTAACATTTCATCTGTAAAACTTCAATGTTTTCAGCAGATTAAAAAGAGTTCAACTCATCATTAATGCTGAGAGGGTTATTATTATATTTTTATTATCCTTTATTCACAATGTGCCAACATATTCAGTATTGCTATAAATGGGTTAAGTACAATATTAACACATTGCAAAAGAATGGAGAAATCCTATGTAGAAAGTGCTTTTTCCCAAAGCACCTTACAAGACTGAAAATTTGCAAACTTAAAATGTAAAGGGAATGGGAGAGGCAGATACCTGGGCAAGAAAGGCAGATAAGGATGGGGATGGGTCAGGAAAGAAGTGAAAATGTACTTATATAGGAAGGGGTACAAAGATAGAAAGGTTTTAATTTAGTAGGAGAGGGAAGGGATTTGATAGAAAGTAACCGAGGTGAATGGCTCTAGCATATTATGTTGCATAGTGGTCAGATAATAAAACCTGCAAATGGGAATTTCAACTGAGGGTAATTTGAAAAAAACTATTATGGGTGGGTGTATGTGGTTGCTGGAATCAGAAGAAATCAGGAACCATGTGGAACTGGGTAGAACTGGTTGCTAGTGGTCTATAGAAGAGTGGGGGGAGAGAGAGGGAGGTCAAGGAGGGGTTTGGCCTTACAGAGACAGGGGAGGTAAGTTTCAAATACAAACAGAGGTAATACATTTGTAGCTTTCCTGTTATCTGCCCACCACCTTCCCGCTGCTGACAAGAGCACCACCTGTCTGCCACTGAGCGTCACTCTTAGTTATCTGCCACTACCCTATCCCGAACCATGAAGAGAGACTTCTCACAAACCTCTAAAATATAGACCTCATCTTCCCATTTATGGACAGTTTGGGCTGAATTCCACATTAAAGGTTCACAGTACAATAAAAAAATAGTTATTTCTGAAATCACTGACTAAGAACATAATCAGGCAGGAAAAGGCCATAAATCTAGATTTTAATTAGAAAAAAAAATTAAAACAAAAATTCTGATGCCTGCACATGGGAAAGGGTCAGGTGTCAAGTTGTAAAAGATACACTTATTATCAAATCCAACTGACCTATCCCTCCATCCACTAACAGATAAATCACACCCCTCGGGCTCCCAGCTGGCAGAAAGTATTGACATGACAAAATGGAATCCTCTATAAAATACTTTTAAAAAATTCAGATTTTCTCTAAAAAATGTTATGCTCATAGCTTACACAGCTAGTACAGTCATTCTTTAACAGGTCATCTTTCTAAGATAGCGAGAATCCTCTTACCTCCAGTACAGCACTTTGGCAAGATAGCCCACCATAACCTACACCACAATTACCATATTGCATTGTATTAGCCTTTTTTTCTACTGTAAATCATTTCAGAAATATTCAGCATTTATTGTGCAGGTCTGCTATGCTCATCTGCAGCTCACAGTGCTTGCTAAGAGTAGAGGAAGGGATGTAACAGCATAATGTATAATAAGTTAGCCCATCAATGCACCAAATTAGCATTCGGGAAGCACTTATTTGCTTAATACTGTAGCTGAAAAATCTCTGAATATTGCAAGAATAATTTACTTTAAAAAATGGTTAGTACAATGTAAATACAGTTCTCAATTCTCTTTAACATTAACTTTTTTGGAGTGAGTCCCTTTAAGACAACACAGTCTGAGCTTATCACCAAATACATGATATATATATATGAGCTAAGCAAGATGTCCATCAGTCTCACAACGCTTCCTCTGTACGTCTTCTACTGAAGCCATCCACGAGTTGGCTGCATGACGATGTACATTTAAACCGACCAAGATATTGATTAATCTTCTGAATTCCCTGTAAGATTCTGCTGACTTGTATTATACAATAAATATTTAAGGATGCATTAAGTCAATGGCTCTCAAAGTCTGTCCCTCAGATTGTGTGTGCCTGTGCTCAGAGAGAAATAAACTGTCATAAGCAGAGGGCAGGCCCATACAGGGACTATTTGTTTGATTTTAGGCAGTAAAAACAGAACTTATAAACACTTCTTAATAAAATAAAATATATAGAAGTAAATAGATACCCACAGATATTATATACCTAGTAACACCCAAGAACCTTCCGTATCCCTTTAAAATATTCTCCCATTATTTGTGCAGCGCAGGCCTATATACTACTCAATAGTGTCTTATATGTGTTATATCATTTCATGACATTGATCACAATTCCTTATATCTCAGTGTTTGTGCACAGTCCGGGGATTCCCAAAGAGAATATAATGGACTTTCACTTTCTACAACAGGGAAACCGAGATCTGTAACATTCACTAGCACTTGACTCACTGTATATTGTATGTTTACATCTTGGAGAGTGTCAGAAAACATTGAGATAGGAGCACTCTGAACACGCTCTGAGAGGGGGACTGACAGCACTCATGGAGGGAAGGAGGGGGGCTGACAGCACTCATGATGGAAAGAGGGCTGACAGCATTCATGGAGGGAAGATGGGGAGCTGACAGCACTCATGGAGGAGGAGGAGGAGGAGGGCTGACAGCACTCATGGAGGAGGAGGGCTGACAGCACCCATGGAGGAGGAGGAGGGCTGACAGCACCCATGGAGGAGGAGGAGGGCTGACAGCACCCATGGAGGAGGAGGAGGGCTGACAGCACCCATGGAGGAGGAGGAGGGCTGACAGCACCCATGGAGGGAACGAGGGGGACTGACAGCACCCATGGAGGGGACGAGGGGGAGCTGACAGCACCCATGGAGGGGACGAGGGGGAGCTGACAGCACCCATGGAGGGGACGAGGGGGAGCTGACAGCACCCATGGAGGGGACGAGGGGGAGCTGACAGCACCCATGGAGGGGACGAGGGGGAGCTGACAGCACCCATGGAGGGGACGAGGGGGAGCTGACAGCACCCATGGAGGGGACGAGGGGGAGCTGACAGCACCCATGGAGGGGACGAGGGGGAGCTGACAGCACCCATGGAGGGGACGAGGGGGAGCTGACAGCACCCATGGAGGGGACGAGGGGGAGCTGACAGCACCCATGGAGGGGACGAGGGGGAGCTGACAGCACCCATGGAGGGGACGAGGGGGAGCTGACAGCACCCATGGAGGGGGCGAGGGGGAGCTGACAGCACCCATGGAGGGGGCGAGGGGGAGCTGACAGCACCCATGGAGGGGGCGAGGGGGAGCTGACAGCACCCATGGAGGGGACGAGGGGGAGCTGACAGCACCCATGGAGGGGACGAGGGGGAGCTGACAGCACCCATGGAGGGGACGAGGGGGAGCTGACAGCACCCATGGAGGGGACGAGGGGGAGCTGACAGCACCCATGGAGGGGACGAGGGGGAGCTGACAGCACCCATGGAGGGGACGAGGGGGAGCTGACAGCACCCATGGAGGGGACGAGGGGGAGCTGACAGCACCCATGGAGGGGACGAGGGGGAGCTGACAGCACCCATGGAGGGGACGAGGGGGAGCTGACAGCACCCATGGAGGGGACGAGGGGGAGCTGACAGCACCCATGGAAGATCCCATCTTAGACCACTAGTCTATTTGTAGCTTGAGGGGGTTACCTCAGGGACACATACTTTTCTATGCAGTCCTGTTGCAATAGGAACAAATGTCTGCGGCCTATAAAGTAATATTGAATATAGTTATAATTAAAGGTTGTATTTATTTAAACTGCATAAACATTTATCCCATTCTGAGACCAAGTTCTCCATAACATCACACTAAAAAAGAAGACACTTCATGTAACAGAATATCCCCAAACCCTGAGGCTCTGCCCCGGGCCCTGCTGCTCTCACTGCCTCCCTCCAGGGTCCTGCCTCCTTCTCCGCCCTAGGCACTCACCACTCATCGCTCCCGGCTCCACAGATAAACACAGCCAGTGACAGGAACCGGAAGCTGCAGCTCCACCCGGAAACTGAGCGTACAGCACAGGGAGCCGGACCGGACCAACTGACTGGAGGGGACCAAACTTCCAAGGAAACAATCACAAACCAGAGAAAGGAAATTGTATTGAAGTGTAATATAATATCACAAACAACAGCTACTACCATCGGCATTAATAACGGCTTAAATTGTGTAGTTAGTTGTAGTTTATAACTTGTATGCTTCCCCACCCAAACAAAATACTAATGGTATCTCCCAAGCTGGGGGATCATGCGCTGGACCGGTCATGTGACAAGACTCAGGGAAGCCCCTGGTTGTCCTGGCAACGTTTCAGCCAATAGCTGTTAGTTATAGGATTCGATTCCCCTGTTCAATTAATGTGTTTTTTTTTATTTTGAAAGCTTTATTAACAATATACAGTGACAGCAATGATGGGATTTATATACTAGAGCTATTGGTAGTAAATACTATTTGCATATAAAATTACATTTATAAAGCTTGTATTTATTTATTTACTGCTATTTAAAAACATGTTGTCTGTTATCAAGGTTAGTTATTCAGCAGACTATACTATTCCTTTAATGTTGTTATTTATTATTTCCTTTATTTGTAAGGTGCCAACATATTCTGTAGCGCTTGGTTACCTTACTTTAATATATATATATATATACGAGCGAATTGCCCGTCAAAAAATGATGGGCATGAAATCGTAATGCAGGTAATGTTTTATCCATTTTTTAGCGTGAGGACCTTCGGCGCTCATTTCGTGGCTGTTGTTTTTTTTTTTTTTTTTTGTTATTAAAGAGGCTTTTTTTGTGTATATGTCTTGTTGTATGCCAATGAAATAATGAATAAATTAATACATTAATATACTTTACCTATTCCTAAGTAATATATGCAGGAAACATTGTGCTGAAGAGCTGACAATCTGTTCTGATGTTCCTGCAGCATCCACTGTTGTTTTGCACGGTTCTGGACCGCGTGTGAGGCGCCTAAACCTTCCGCAAATGCGTCCCTTGCTTCGCGAGCTCGCAAGAACTGCGTCGCTCGCTATGCAAGCTCGCAAAGCGCGACGACGATTTGTAGTTTTAAAATTATAATATGTGATATATATATATATTTATTTATTTATTTTTATTTTTTTGCACCAGGGTCCTCTATTCACTAGCTCCACAACTGATTGGAGTGTCTTGTCTTGGCGCTTACAATCTAAAGTGCTCAGTGCCTTCCGTCCATTATAAGACTGAAAAACTCACAAACGTACTCTAAGGGGAGTAGTGTGCAAGGGTGGGAAGGAGATGTAATGGCGACATGGAGCTGGGTGGGTCTAGAAAGGAGTTGAGAGAGAAAGACTAAGAGGTGGGAAGACAAAAGCCTGTTACTGAGAGATAGGTGTATGGTATAGCTGGGCTGAAAGGGGTGCCAAGTGGGGAAATGTTTCGGAGGAGTTAGAAATGTCTTAAGTAGAAATGGATACTAATATGGGATGGAATGGTGAAGAGATTGACACTTATATTTAAAGGGATGGTAAAGAGATGGACACTAATTTGGTAAGGGGTGGTGAAGAGATGGACACTAATATGGGTAGGGGTAGTGAAGAGATGGACACTAATATGGGTTGGGGTGGTGAAGAGATGGACAATAATATGGGAAGGGATGATGAAGAGATAAACACTAACATGGGAAGGGATGGACACTAATATGAGAAGGGATGGTGAAGAAATGTACACTAATATGAGAAGGGATGGTGAAAAGATGAAAACTAATATGAGAAGGGATGGTAAAGAGATGGACACTAATTTGGTAAGGGGTAGTGAAGAGATGGACACTAATATGGGTAGGGGTAGTGAAGAGATGGACACTAATATGGGTTGGGGTGGTGAAGAGATGGACACTAATATGGGTTGGGGTAGTGAAGAGATGGACACTAATATGGGTTGGGGTGGTGAAGAAATGGACACTAATATGGGTAGGGGTAGTGAAGAGATGGACACTAATATGGGTTGGGGTGGTGAAGAAATGGACACTAATATGGGTTGGGGTAGTGAAGAGATGGACACTAATATGGGTTGGGGTAGTGAAGAGATGGACACTAATATGGGTTGGGGTGGTGAAGAAATGGACACTAATATGGGTAGGGGTAGTGATGGACACTAATATGGGTTGGGGTGGTGAAGAGATGGACACTAATATGGGTAGGGGTAGTGAAGAGATGGACACTAATATGGGTTGGGGTAGTGAAGAGATGGACACTAATATGGGTTGGGGTGGTGAAGAGATGGACTCTAATATGGGTAGTGGTAGTGAAGAGATGGACACTAATATGGGTTGGGGTGGTGACGAGATGAATACTAATATGGGACGGGATGATGAAGAAATTGACACTAATATGGGAAGGGATGATGAAGAAATTGACACTAATATGGGTTGGGATGGTGAAGAGATGCATACTAATATGGGAAGGGATGATGTAGAGATGGACACTAATATGGCAAGTGGTAGTGAAGAGATGCACTAATATGGGAAGGGATGGTGAAGAGATGGACACTAATGTGGGTTGGGATGGTGAAGAGATGGATACTATCGTGGGATGGGATGGTGAAGAGATGGACAATAATATGGGAAGGGATGGTGAAGAGATAAACACTAACATGGGAAGGGATGGTGAAGAGATAAACATTAACATGGGAAGAGATGGTGAAGAGATGGACACTAACATCGGAAGGGATGGTGAAGAGATGGACACTAATATGAGAAGGGATGGTGAAGAGATAAACACTAACATAGGAAGGGATGGTGAAGAGATGGACACTAATATGAGAAGGGATGGTGAGGAGATGGACATTAATATTGGAAGAGATGGGGGCAAGGTGGACATTAATTTGGGAAGGCATGGTGAAGAGATGCACAATATTATGGGAAGGGATTGTGAAGAGATGGGCACTAATCTGAGAAGGAATGGTGACAAGATGAACTCTGAGAATGGATGGTGAATAGATGGAAACTAATATGGAAAGGGATTGTGAAGAGATGGGCACTAATATGGGATGGGATGGTGAAAAAATGGACATTAATATGGATTGGTGAAGAGATGGACACTAATATGCAGTTTGCTAACTTACCTTCTTGTCAGATAATATTACTTGTAAATAGAAACAGAAGGTGATTGTGTTGTGATTGTCTATGAAAGTGATACGGTTAAAGTTTGTGTATATGGAAGGTTAGATTTGAGAAAAAAATAGATATAAAAACTGATTTTAAAAGGTTTATGTAATGTAAAAATGTAATTAAAGGATCATTGATGTCCCAATCACTATAAAAGTTTGTACTATGAGTAACGCCTGCGTGATGCCTACTGCACAGACGCTACCCATATCTACTATCTGGCGCAACAGGGGAATCCTGTAATGCGCATGCATGAAGCTGGGGGGGACACAGAGGGAAGGAGGGGGAGCGAGAAGGAGGGAAGAGAGAGGGAGACTGAGGGAGGGAGTGGGATGGAGGAAGAGGGTTAGAGAGAGGGAGAGAAAGAAAGAAAGGGGAGGGTGAGAGAGGGATGGAGAGAAAGGGGAGAAAGAGAGGGAAGGGGATAAAGAGGAGATGAGGGAGATAGAGGGATGGAGAAAGAGGGAGAGGAATAGAGAGAAAGCAGGGGAGAGAGAGGGAGGGTGAGATGGAGGGGGACAGAGAGAGACAGACGGAGGAGAGAGAGAGGGAAGAGAGAGAGAGGGATGGAGAGAAAGGGGAGAAAGAGAGGGAAGGGGATAAAGAGGAGATGAGGGAGATAGAGGGATGGAGAAAGAGGGAGAGGAATAGAGAGAAAGCAGGGGAGAGAGAGGGAGGGTGAGATGGAGGGGGACAGAGAGAGACAGACGGAGGAGAGAGAGAGGGAAGAGAGAGAGAGGGATGGAGAGAAAGGGGAGAAAGAGAGGGAAGGGGATAAAGAGGAGATGAGGGAGATAGAGGGATGGAGAAAGAGGGAGAGGAATAGAGAGAAAGCAGGGGAGAGAGAGGGAGGGTGAGATGGAGGGGGACAGAGAGAGACAGACGGAGGAGAGAGAGAGAGGGAAGGGAGAGAGAGGGATGGAGAGAAAGGGGAGAAAGAGAGGGAAGGGTATAAAGAGGAGATGAGGAAGATAGAGGGATGGAGAAAGAGGGAGAGGAATAGAGAGAAAGCAGGGAAGAGAGAGGGAGGGAGGTGGAGGGGGACAGAGAGAGACAGACGGAGGAGAGAGGGGGAGGGGAGAGAGAGGGGAGGGAGGGGGAGGCAGAGAGAGAGAGGATACAGAGAGAATGAGAGAGGGTGCACAGAGAGGGAGAGACAGAGGGCACACAGAGAGACAGCACTGTGAAAGACAAAAAAGACAATTGAAGAAACCATATGATACCGTCATTTATGACAGGCAAGATACTAGTTTTAAAATATATTTTTTGGAAAAACTGGAGTTGTAATAATATAATGTCCATTTTTCTTGTTCTTTATAGTTCTTTGTCTACTCCTTTAAATCAGGGCAAGCTGGTACAATAATGGGTTCTGACTTTTAAGTATCTCAGAGACGTCTTCCTCCGGCCCAGCTCTCTTATCTGCCGTGACAACTGTTATTTGAAGCGTGAAAACATCTTGTTAATCTACAGCTGGAAGA
Organism: Discoglossus pictus; assembly: GCA_027410445.1. Taxonomy (NCBI): domain Eukaryota; kingdom Metazoa; phylum Chordata; class Amphibia; order Anura; family Alytidae; genus Discoglossus; species Discoglossus pictus. The sequence goes on along the minus strand of CM050172.1, from coordinate 107,896,589 downwards.
ATTTTAATTTCCCCAGAATCCACATCAAGGTAACAAAGTTCAGAATAAAAATTAACTTATTCACATTTCGCATCTTTATTTTCTGGTTCGGGTTCATCAGCTCCTGTAAGAACCAGATCACATGATAAGGGGACCACTCAGTATTATTATTATGTGCATGGGGTATATGCGTGGGCAGAAGGATTACTACAAAGGGGGCTTCAGCCCAGAGTGTCTCTTATAAGGTCACTGTCTAGTCCTGTGGAGGGGGAGGTCGAGGAGGAAGAAGAGGTGAGAATTGTTATATAATTAAAAGTTATTTAATTTGACACCTTCCACCTTTTCCCACACCTGCTCAAATGCAAGCAGCTTGCAAAAATAAATGCAAGCCCTGTACGCCAGAAATATAAACACACCTCTCACTAACACAGTGTTGATAGAAAGCATTATGGGGGCCCACAGGAATCTGCAGGGGCATCAACCTTTATTTTATTTAAATTTATTTTCCACTCAAATATTTAAAGCTGGTAAAGCTGTCAGGAGGGTTGCTAGGTATACATTACTGGCTGTTCAAGACTATGATTGGCTGCCCAGATGAATTATAATAATATATAATATAATACCAGCCCTCCTACAGTTGATGAGAATGACCAGTAGTTCCACTTGTGTTAAGCCTATTCATAGGTGAAAGAATCTTCTGAAGAATTTTGCTGAAAACATGCAAAAAAAAATACTATTCTGGTTTCAGTTGATCAACTTCTTGAAGAGGAAGGAGACAGTGGATGCATTACAATCTATCTACAATCCGAACCTTTAAGTTCTAAGTGAGCGGCGTCTGACGCAGTACATTTGAGTCATGACTTTACTGTAAATATGTCAGAAAGATCATAATCTGGAAGAAGTTACTGAAGCAAAGAGATATGCAAAGTGCGGTATGTCCTGTGAAACCTTCAGCTCGTGGTAGGAGGAAGATCTAGTGATGTCTTAGGAGCTTCCAAATACGCACAAAAATAATGATCTGTCTAACTGAGCTCCCTCTAATGCCCATGAACATGCTACATTGTATCACAGTTCTATATATAAATAGTTACATTGTTACATACTTACATAGGGCCTCATTCAATTGTGATTTGGCCAATTGAATAGGGCTCTAAATAAGCACATAACATATATTTTTTTAAATACGTTTTTAGTTAGTGAAGACCTTGCTTTTGGATAGATGTTTACTAACTAAAAACTTCTTTAAAAAATATATGTTTTGTGCTTATTTAGAGCCTTATTCAATTGGCCAAATTGCAATTGAATGAGGGCCATAGTAACTAAGGTTGAAAAAATAGTTTTAATCAAGTTCAACCTTTTTAGATGTCCTCTGATTCTTCGGATTCGAGGCTCAAAGACAGGGCCCTCCTTGCTATGTGTTGATTTGTATTTATCTTTGCCTGGAACTTATCTTATGTACAGCGCTACGGAATATGTTAGCGTGTTAAAAGTAAATGATAATAAAATTAAAATAAAAAAAAATATTTTGTGGGTGAAAAAAAACTTTCCTGGTTCCAGATACTGGTTATTGGATTCGTCCTTGGATCAAACCTCCTCCTTCTCTAGTTATCCAGGATAACCCTGAATGGACTTTTTATCCAAAAATTCAGTTTTTCTTCATAACTTATAGATAATAAGGAAGTAAGATAATGGATTTTCTCCCATAGTTGTCAGACTTAGAAATAATACAGTGGTGGGATACGACTTCCAGAAGCCCCCTGTAAAAGGAGTTATCAGCGTAGTCAGCATGTAATAATGTATAACGTCTACGCTTCCCCTTTAAGGAAGAGCAGATTAAAAGTATTTATTTTTCATAATCATCCCTACTTAAAGGGGCACATTTTATGCAAAATACGCCCATCAACCTAATCACATATATAGTTGTGAGCAATACGGGTTGTTGCTAACGCTTGCCGTCGCAAATAGAGGGCCGCAGTTGCTGACAAGAAGCGCCAAAGGCAATCTTGCGCGGGTGAAGGTGAGTGCAGTAGGTGCTCATCCCTACGACCTGTGGAACTACAGAATACGAAACCCGTAGCACTTTGAAAAAATCGCATGAAAAAATTACGTCCCGTAGCACTGCAAAAAGGAAAGCGAGACACACAAAAAATATGACCCCGCGGCACTTATTATATGCAAGGTCCAAAAAATACGAAGTTAACGGGCGACCCGCGCACATACAAAAACAACAATAACACCACCAAAATCACAGCACGGGGGGACAGCCACAACATCTGGGAGTCAGGTTGCACGACAATTGAACCACATTGTGCCGAGTTTCCAAACACGGAAATCGTCTAAGCGACAAAAAAAATGGCGGCCGAAAAAAACTAAAACGAGGCTACACGACCCCTATACACGCAAAAAAAGCCGCCAGACACATAAGACTTTTACACAAGCCCGTATGGGGTATAAAATACACGATTAGGGAGGACCCGACATGCTCCATACCCGCGTAACGCATACACAATCGCCGCCATTTTACAACACAAACTGCAAACTAATAACATTCCCATTACAAAATGCTGAATGACACACCTAAACAAACGGTTTCCTCTCGCGCACGCAGCCTATTTACACTGCGCACATTGCTGACACTTACACCTCAGCTTAGCAACAGTGCAAATGTACATTGTATGCTGCAGGAACATCAACACAGATTGTCAGCTCTTCAGGATAGTGCTTGCTGCATATATTAATTACAAATAGGTAAACTATATTCATTTATGATTTTATTAATTAATTACCATAATTATCATTAAAAAAAAAACAGGCAAGAGGATCGCAATAAACGCCAAAGGCGTTCATCCCCTGACTCACACTGAGCGCCGAGAGTGCTCAGAGGAGCAACGGTACACCCAGGGAGAGGCTTGCATTCAGCGCCAAAGGCGCAATGAGCGCCAAACGGCCTCACATGACCAAAAATACACCAACCCAGAGCCTTGCAATGAGCGCCGAAGGTACTCAGACCAACAAAAGCCTTACTTTGTGCGCCAAACAGCGTTACCCGCCTTACAATTTTATGATCGTCATTTTTTGACAGGCAATTCGCTAGAATAAGAATAATAATATAGATAACACAAGAAGTCTCGATTGTACTTTCACTTTTATTTAATGGTTATTCAACAATACAAAAATTAAATAATAAATATATAGCTGAGCGCAATATCACCCGGAGAGGCAGAAATGCTCAGAAAACAAATAGAAAGAATGCACTTGGTCTCCGATACTGCTCGGCTGCAGAATATGCGCAAAAATAAATACAAGCCCTGCACTCCAGAAATATAATCACACCTCTCACAAACACAGCCCTGACAGGCAATATCATGGATGCCCCCAGGGACCTGCAGCCACGCAGCATTGGATTCCATGTCCCTTAACTTGCAATCTGTTCTCTACCTATTACTAGGTGCTTTTTAGAGCCACGCACAATCACGCACAATCCATTTCAGCTTACGTACCAAGCCACCCGCAGGCAGTCAGTCAGGGCAGCAGCTATGTTCACATTCTTGGTGTTTCCGCTCTGACACCCCCAGCACCCTCACTCCTATTCTACACATTACATGGCAGATGTATTAATACTGCGCAATGTCGGGGCAGCAACATATTCCACATAAAGGGATTCATACGTGGCCCCTGGGTGTTTAAAAGCGCCTTGCAGTACATTAAAGGGATATGGAGGGTTCCTGGGCGTTACTGTATATATAATATCCCTGGGGATATTACTGATGTACTTTATTTTATTAAGAAGTGCTTATAAGCTCTGTTGTACCTGTAAAAGCAAACAAAAAGTCCCTGTATGGGTCTGCCCTCTGCAGACCATGAAGACACAGACTCTAGTACTGACTGTGCAGTGTCTCATACTAACCAATCAGTTTCCATCTCTCTGCAATATTCTGATGAGACGTGGTCCCTAATAGGCTAGGACACTAGACTGCACACCCAGCCCTACAGAATCTGTGTCTGCATATGCTGTAGTAAGCAGACTTGTTTCCATTAGCAGGGTCCTTTAAAGGGATATTTAAGGTTGTTACATGGATGTTACTAGGTATATAATATCCCTGTGTGTTTACTTTTATAACTTTTATTTTATCAAGAAGTGCTTATAAGGGCTAACAAATAGTCCCTGTATGGGTCTGCCCTCTGCAGATGTGCATCAGGTCCTACAGAGTCTGTGTCTGAATGTGCTGCAGAGGGCAGATCCATACAGGGACTATTTGTTAGCCCTTATAAGCACTTCTTAATAATATAAAGCACATAAAAGTAAATACCCAGGGGTATTATATACCTAGTAACACCCAGGGACCCGCCATGTCCATTTAACACAATCTATAACTTTTCTAATAAATTATATTTTCTCCAAATTCTTCTTCTTTCATTTCCCTGAAAGCGTCGCCCCTCACACCTGGGCCCGGCTCAGGACAAGCAGATGTCTTCGTGGTTACGAGGACGGCGGCTCCTTCCTCTACAGCCGGCAGCGGAAATAAATAGTCAGACAGAGCCGCGCAGTCACAGTCCTTATCCAGGAGCCCGGCCGCGTCTCCGCCATGACAGTGCAGACAATGTGTTGTATCTATTGTGATGGATTCCGGAGCGTCCTTAATATCTTTATCGCCGTTGCTCGTCTCCGTAGATGAATCTGTGAATAATCAGCGTGAGAGATAGTGTGACCGGGACTAATATGTGCAGTTATTACATAGTGTCAGGTATTTCCAGCAGAGCCAAAACACATCTATATAAATTCCTGTTTAATATTTATTATCAAACTCACATCAAAGCATCAACTTGTCAACTTTGAGTTGAACTGCTTGTCTCCACCCTTATGAGGTTATTAAGGGGCGAGAACAGCTCTGACAGGGAGGCAGCCAGAAATAAACAGACACAGGATTATGTCTCAGTAGGAGCATGTGCTCTTGGTTCACTGTTAAAAAGATGCATCTGACTATTTACAACTGCATTGTGGCTTCCTTTTGCGTATGGCTTCTTATGTATCATTAGACACTGACTGCTACCATTTTGAAATCTTTAAAGCCACAGACAAATAGAAGCCATATGTCTTCAGAATTCATTGAACCAAAGTGCTGACAACTCTGGCAGCAGAATCCTTTGAGCTGAGTGACAGCTAAAATGTAGTAAATTCAAAGCTGTTTTTATTCTATTGCTAAATGACATTAATAATAAATACCAGTGGCAAATATTCATATTTATATTATCATTTTACTACTGTACCGTAACTGGGGTTGCAGCTGTGGCCCTTTAATAAATTTCAGGAGGGAAACTAGAACAAGAGCTCATGATTTGAAAGCCAATGATTGACGTGTAATATGTTCTATTTAAAGAGATAGCAGATTGAGGGTTGTCAGAGACGCAGTAATGGGATTTGACATGTCAGTCATACACGCCGTAATGGGATTTGGAATATGGAGTACAATTTTGGGCACCACTTCATAAAAAGGACATTTTAGAGCTGGAAAAAGTACAGAGAAGGCAACAAAACTAATAAGGGGAATGGAGGGGCTAAGATATGAAGACACGCATCAGGATCCGCTGAAGATGAGGAGCTTATAGAGTATATAAGGGGATGGGCGCTGCCTCTGTGTAATAACTGCACTCGCCCTCTGACCCCCGGGGTCTGATTCTCCTTTCAGGTCAGGATTTATGCAAATACCGTCGTGTTTATCGAAAGTGTTTTTTTTGGCGTGAGTTTCCTTGCATTTGTTTTTCACAAGGACTTAACCCTTCGGGTGCCAGTGTCCAGCACTGCTTGATAACATGCTCTGTTTTATGCACGGAAAATAACTGTAAGGAACTTAACAGAAACCCCAAAAATATTTTTAGCCCCCAAAACCATTATTTTTTTTCGGTTATTCATAAATAGCATCAAAAACAGGCGATTTGTAGTCTTGGGAAATTCTATATTGTTGTTGCTGTGCAAATGAGTGGCTTGTGCATATTAATTGCTTTGATGTTCTAATTAAGACTACATGCTGCTTATCAGTCTGTGTAGTGGCCAAATTAATGGCCCCCAATGTTAACAGGCAGTTAGACCTCTCTCCTTCTCTTCTCTAGTACTCTGAGCCGCACATTAGCATACAGGAGCCACTAAATGTTTCAGAAATGATTTACTGTAGAGGAAAACTGCTAGTACAATGTATAGACAATTTTTAATGTTCTTTAAAATGAAATCAACGAGAGAGGAATTGTAAACAAGGAGCCTCTTATCTGTGCTTTGTTATCAAGATTTACACGCAAAATAATTTGGATAAAAGCACAATGTTGTTGCACTCCAGAGATACACAAGGCTCCCTGCTCATGTCAGGAAAATAATCCCGCTCTTGTATCACTTTATTGCATTTTTTCATATAAAAAAACTCCTTGCGTTGCATATAAATTAAGTTTTAAATGTGATAGAAAATTGTGATCCTTAAAAAAGGATTCCAAGGGGGAGCTTACAAGGAGAGCACTTGATCTGCCCAAGAGGCATCCTCCTGAACAATGATTGTGGGAGGAGCATATATTTATATCTTAATGGTCACCAGAACACCCACCTGATTTAAATGCTTAAATGCACTGGGCAGGGAGTGGGGTATGTCCCTCTCAGCCAATGAGCAGCGATATAGCTGTAAGAGCCATAGTTGTCTGCCAATGAGACCAACAAAAATATGCTCTGTGCATACAGTGGCAGAGCTTCTGCTGATGCAGCAGGTGCAAAGCACTGGGGCCCACACCTGGGTAGAGGCCCTTATAATTTAATAGTTAGAGTGGGATCTGTCCATTCCTGTTATAGCTTTGCCACTGTAACTGGCCCTCGGCTTGTGGACTCTTTGTGTACGTCTGACCCGCGACTGCAGCTCTGGGTTAAGGTTTAGGGTTTAGGGTTAAGGTTTAGGGGTTAGGGTTTAGGGGTTAGGGTTAGTGTTAGGGTTACTACTGCTTTACTACTCTAAATGTTACTGTGCAAGTTCTCAGCTGCGGTCTTGTGTTGCTGCTGCGGGCTTGGGGCTGCAGACTTGGGGTGGCATAACTATAAGAGGATAGATCCGTGAGCTCTAGGGGAAATCGGGGATCTTTTCTTTTAAAGGTGCGCCAGCTGCAGCACAAGTTCAGCAGCAGCAGTTGCAGCAAGGAAATGCTAGATGGCGCTGCCGAAATTGTGCACAGTTTGCAAGTGCTTGAGATAATATACTATTTTCAAGCTGAAACCCTTACCCTAACCCTAGCCCCCTAACCCCTAACCCTAAATCTATGATATCGGCAGCAATATTTTGGTAGCGACATCTAGCGGATGCTCACCGCCACTGAAGCTGCCTGTGCCGGCTCACTCATATCGGGAAAGAACCAAAAGCTGATCTTATGTAGCAAATAAAATGTATCCTTTTGTATTAAGAAACAATGTAGCATTAGGATCAGTTAGTCTTGCAATTCTGTCTCCTTAAATAGTTTTATGCACATTTTTTAATTTCCCATATTGTGTGTTACTGACTAATTTTAAAGTCATTTAAACAAAACCCATTTTTCAAATTATGATAATATATTTATATAACCATATATATTTATAAACCTCACCCATTTGGTTATTTCCTCTGTGTCTCAACATGGATTTTAGTTGTTTCCTGAGAATTACGGTTAATAAGAAAACAGTTGGTATTAAAGCCAAAAAAAACGCCAAAATAATCCAGAGAATCCAGTTGTTGTCCTTGGAGGGTAACGTGACCGCGCCGGCGGCATCTGTCAGGATAAACGGGTTCCTATTAGTACAATGAGGTTCTAGTTTTCTATACAACATGTTCTTACAATGTCACCTGTCCTTGTCCAGGTAACGGGATATTATATTGGGTTTTCTGTTGTATTAAATAATTACATAGCAATTGCGGTTATAAGAAAGACTTCTCGTCCATCAAGTTCAACCTTATTAGATCTGCTCTGATCCTTAATTATCACATTTAGAACTAAACATAAAACAATAGGAGGACTCTGAAACAAATCAGAAGGTTTATAAAGAAATCTCAGGCCTAGGGCTTCATATTATCAGAGGGCGGCAGGCTGCCTGGAAGTGCCGGTGTATTGCCAAGGGTTAATGTATGTATAAAACCTAAATACTTCTTAGAGATAAGTGTGTCTGTGTATGTCTATCTGTCTGTGTCTGTCTGTGTCTGTCAGTCTGTGTCTGTCAGTCTATCAGTTTATGTTGATGTGTGTGTGTGTGTGTCTGTTTGTGTCTGTCTGTGTTTGTGTCTGTCTGTCTGTCTGTCTTTGTGACTGTCTGTCTGTGTGTGTGTCTGTCTGTGTCTGTCAGTCTATCAGTTTCTGTTTATGTGTGTGTCTGTTTGTGTCTGTCTGTGTTTGTGTCTGTCTGTCTGTCTATCTGTCTGTCTTTGTGACTGTCTGTCTGTGTGTGTGTCTGTGTGTCTGTCTGTTTGTGTCTGTTTGTCTGTGTATGTCTGTGTCTGTTTCTATATGTGTGTGCCTGTCTGGGTCTGTGTGTCTCTCTGTCTGTGTGCGTGTCTGTCTGTCTATCTGTCTGTTTGTCCCAGTGTGTGGGTCTGTCTGTCTGTGTGTGTCTGTGTGTGTATGTCTGTGTGTGTGTCTGTCTGTCTGTCTGTGTTTGTGTCTGTCTTTCTGTCTGTGTGTGTGTCTATGTGTGTCTGCCTTTCTTTCTGTGTTTGTATCTTTCTGTGTTTGTGTCTGTCTATGTTTGTATCTGTGTGTGTCTGTCTGTGTGTCTCTGTGTGTGTGTCTGTCGGTGTATGTGTGTCTGTCTGTCTGTGTTTGTGTCTCTGTGTGTCTGTCTTTATGTGTGTGTCTGTCTGTGTCTGTGTGTCTGTCTGTGGTTGTCTGTGTGTGTCTGTCTTTCTTTCTGTGTGTGCGTCTGTCTGTGTTTGTGTCTCTGTGTGTCTGTCTTTATGTGTGTGTCTGTCTGTGTCTGTGTGTGTCTGTGTTTGTGTCTGTGTGTCTGTCTGTGGTTGTCTGTGTGTGTCTGTCTTTCTTTCTGTGTGTGCGTCTGTCTGTGTTTGCATCTGTGTGTGTCTGTCTGTCTGTCCGTGTTTGTCTGTGTGTGTCTGTCTGTGTTTGTGTCTGTCTGTGTGTGTCTGTCTGTGTTTGTGTCTGTGTGTGTCTGTCTGTGTTTGACTGTGTCTGTCTGTTTTTCTTTCTGTGTGTGTGTGTGTCTGTCTATCTGTCTGTGTGTGTCTGTCTATGTGTGTCTGTCTTTCTTTCTGTGTTTGTGTCTGTATGTGTGTGTGCCTGTGTGTGTGTCTGTCTGTGTTTGTATCTTTCTGTGTTTGTGTCTGTCTATGTTTGTATCTGTGTGTGTCTGTCTCTGTGTGTCTGTGTGTGTTTGTCTGTGTTTATGTCTGTGTCTGTCTGTGTTTATGTCTGTGTCTGTCTGTGTTTGTGTCTGTCGGTGTTTGTGTGTCTGTCTATCTGTGTTTGTCTGTGTGTGTCTGTCTTTCTTTATGTGTGTGTGTCTGTCTGTGTCTGTGTGTGTCTGTGTTTGTGTCTGTGTGTGTATGTCTGTGGTTGTCTGTGTGTGTCTGTCTTTCTTTCTGTGTGTGTGTGTCTGTCTGTGTTTGTGTCTGTGTGTGTCTGTCTGTGCGTGTTTGTCTGTGTGTGTCTGTCTGTGTTTGTGTCTGTGTGTGTCTGTCTGTCCGTGTTTGTCTGTGTGTGTGTTTGTGTCTGTATGTGTCTGTGTGTGTCTGTCCGTGTTTGTCTGTGTTTGTGTCTGTATGTTTCTGTGTGTGTCTGTCTGTGTGTGTCTGTCTGTGTTTGTGTTTGTCTGTCTGTGTTTGTGTCTGTGTGTGTCTGTCTTTCTTTCTGTGTGTGTGTGTCTGTCTGTGATTGTGTCTCTGTGTGTGTGTCTTTCTGTGTGTGTGTTTGTGTCTGTGTGTGTGTCTGTGTTTGTGTCTGTGTTTGTGTCTGTGTGTGTGTCTGTCTGTGTTTGTGACTGTGTTTGCGTCTGTGTCTGTGTGTGTGTCTGTGTGTGTGTGTGTCTGTGTGTGTCTGTGTTTGTGTCTGTGTGTGTGTTTGTGTCTGTGTGTGTTTGTGTCTGTGTTTCTGTCTGTATGTTTGTGTTTGTGTCTGTCTATCTGTTTCTGAGTATATGTCTGTGTGTCTGTGTGTGTTTGTCTGTGTTTATGTCTGTGTCTGTCTGTGTTTATGTCTGTGTCTGTCTGTGTTTGTGTCTGTCGGTGTTTGTGTGTCTGTCTATCTGTGTTTGTCTGTGTGTGTCTGTCTTTCTTTATGTGTGTGTGTCTGTCTGTGTCTGTGTGTGTCTGTGTTTGTGTCTGTGTGTGTATGTCTGTGGTTGTCTGTGTGTGTCTGTCTTTCTTTCTGTGTGTGTGTGTCTGTCTGTGTTTGTGTCTGTGTGTGTCTGTCTGTGCGTGTTTGTCTGTGTGTGTCTGTCTGTGTTTGTGTCTGTGTGTGTCTGTCTGTCCGTGTTTGTCTGTGTGTGTGTTTGTGTCTGTATGTGTCTGTGTGTGTCTGTCCGTGTTTGTCTGTGTTTGTGTCTGTATGTTTCTGTGTGTGTCTGTCTGTGTGTGTCTGTCTGTGTTTGTGTTTGTCTGTCTGTGTTTGTGTCTGTGTGTGTCTGTCTTTCTTTCTGTGTGTGTGTGTCTGTCTGTGATTGTGTCTCTGTGTGTGTGTCTTTCTGTGTGTGTGTTTGTGTCTGTGTTTGTGTCTGTGTTTGTGTCTGTGTGTGTGTCTGTCTGTGTTTGTGACTGTGTTTGCGTCTGTGTCTGTGTGTGTGTCTGTGTGTGTGTGTGTCTGTGTGTGTCTGTGTTTGTGTCTGTGTGTGTGTTTGTGTCTGTGTGTGTTTGTGTCTGTGTTTCTGTCTGTATGTTTGTGTTTGTGTCTGTCTATCTGTTTCTGAGTATATGTCTGTGTGTCTGTGTGTGTGTCTGTGTTTGTGTCTGTGTTTGTGTGTCTGTCTGTGTGTCTGTGTTTGTGTGTCTGTCTGTTTCTGAGTATATGTCTGTGTGTGTTTCTGTGTGTCTGTCTGTGTGTCTGTGTTTGTGTGTCTGTCTATCTGTCTGTTTCTGAGTATATGTCTGTGTGTTTGTGTGTCTGTGTGTGTCTGTGTGTTTGTGTCTGTGTGTCTGTGTGTTTGTGTGTCTGTCTATCTGCCTGTTTCTGAGTATATGTCTGTGTGTGTGTGTGTCTGTGTCTGTGTGTCTGTATGTGTGTCTGTGTTTGTGTTTGTGTGTTGTGTCTATCTGTCTGTTTCTGAGTATATGTCTTTGTGTGTGTGTCTGTGTCTGTGTGTCTGTATGTGTGTCTGTGTTTGTGTGTTGTGTCTATCTGTCTGTTTCTAAGTATATGTCTGTGTGTGTGTGTATTTGTGTGTCTGTCTGTCTGTTTCTGAGTATATGTCTGTGTGTGTGTCTGTGTTTGTGTGTCTGTCTGTTTCTGAGTATATGTCTGTGTGTGTGTGTGTCTGTCTGTTTTTGTGTGTCTGTCTATCTGTCTGTTTCTGAGTATATTTCTGTGTGTGTGTGTGTCTGTCTGTGTTTGTGTCTGTGTGTGTCTGTCTGTCCGTGTTTGTCTGTGTGTGTCTGTCCGTGTTTGTCTGTGTGTGTCTGTCTGTGTTTGTGTCTGTATGTGTCTGTGTGTGTCTGTCCGTGTTTGTCTGTGTGTGTCTGTCTGTGTTTGTGTCTGTATGTTTCTGTGTGTGTCTGTCTGTGTTTGTGTGTGTCTGTCTGTGTTTGTGTCTGTGTGTGTCTGTCTTTCTTTCTGTGTGTGTGTCTGTCTGTGTGTGTGTCTGTGTCTGTCTGTGTTTTGTGTCTTTCTGTGTGTGTGTTTGTGTCTGTGTGTGTATCTGTGTTTGTGTCTGTGTTTGTGTCTGTGTGTGTGTCTGTCTGTGTTTGTGACTGTGTTTGTGTCTGTGTGCGTGTCTGTGTGTGTGTCTGTGTGTGTGTCTGTGTGTGTGTGTTTGTGTCTGTGTGTTTCTGTGTTTGTGTCTGTGTGTGTGTTTGTGTCTGTGTGTGTGTTTGTGTCTGTGTTTCTGTCTGTATGTTTGTGTTTGTGTCTGTCTATCTGTTTCTGAGTATATGTCTGTGTGTCTGTGTGTGTGTCTGTGTTTGTGCCTGTCTTTGTGACTGTCTGTGTGTGTGTCTGTCTGTTTGTGTCTGTTTGTCTGTGTATGTCTGTGTCTGTTTCTATATGTGTGTGCCTGTCTGGGTCTGTGTGTCTCTCTGTCTGTGTGCGTGTCTTCTGTCTGTCTATCTGTCTGTTTGTCCATGTGTGTGTGTCTGTGTGTGTGTGTCTGTCTGTGTCTGTGTGTGTGTCTGTCTGTCTGTGTGTGTGTCTGTCTGTCTATCTGTCTGTGTTTGTGTCTGTCTGTGTTTGTGTCTGTCTTTCTGTCTGTGTGTGTGTCTATGTGTGTCTGCCTTTCTTTCTGTGTTTGTGTCTGTCTTTGTGACTGTCTGTCTGTGTGTGTGTCTGTTTGTTTGTGTCTGTTTGTGTCTGTTTGTCTGTGTATGTCTGTGTCTGTTTCTATATGTGTGTGCCTGTCTGGGTCTGTGTGTCTCTCTGTCTGTGTGCGTGTCTGTCTGTCTATCTGTCTGTTTGTCCATGTGTGTGTGTCTGTGTGTGTGTGTGTCTGTGTGTGTGTGTGTGTGTCTGTCTGTCTGTGTGTGTGTCTGTCTGTCTATCTGTCTGTGTTTGTGTCTGTCTGTGTTTGTGTCTGTCTTTCTGTCTGTGTGTGTGTCTATGTGTGTCTGCCTTTCTTTCTGTGTTTGTGTCTGTCTGTGTGTGTGTGTGTGTGTGTCTGTGTGTGTGTCTGTGTTTGTATCTTTCTGTGTTTGTGTCTGTCTATGTTTGTATCTGTGTGTGTCTGTCTGTGTCTGTGTGTGTGTCTGTCTGTGTTTATGTCTGTGTCTGTCTGTGTTTGTGTCTGTGTGAATGTGTCTGTCGGTGTTTGTGTGTCTGTCTGTGTTTGTGTCTCTGTGTGTCTGTCTTTATGTGTGTGTCTGTCTGTGTGTGTCTGTGTTTGTGTCTGTGTGTCTGTCTGTGGTTGTCTGTGTGTGTCTGTCTTTCTTTCTGTGTGTGCGTCTGTCTGTGTTTGTGTCTGTGTGTGTCTGTCTGTCCGTGTTTGTCTGTGTGTGTCTGTCTGTGTTTGTGTCTGTCTGTGTGTCTGTCTGTGTTTGTGTCTGTGTGTGTCTGTCTGTGTGTCTGTCTGTGTTTGTGCCTGTGTGTGTCTGTCTGTGTTTGACTGTGTCTGTCTGTTTTTTCTTTCTGTGTGTGTGTGTGTCTGTCTATCTGTCTGTGTGTGTCTGTCTATGTGTGTCTGTCTTTCTTTCTGTGTTTGTGTCTGTCTGTGTGTGTGTCTGTGTGTGTGTCTGTCTGTGTTTGTATCTTTCTGTGTTTGTGTCTGTCTATGTTTGTATCTGTGTGTGTCTGTCTCTGTGTGTGTTTGTCTGTGTTTATGTCTGTGTCTGTCTGTGTTTATGTCTGTGTCTGTCTGTGTTTGTGTCTGTGTGTTTGTGTCTGTCGGTGTTTGTGTGTCTGTCTATCTGTGTTTGTCTGTGTGTGTCTGTCTTTCTTTATGTGTGTGTGTCTGTCTGTGTCTGTGTGTGTCTGATTTTGTGTCTTTGTGTGTCTGTCTATCTGTTTCTGAGTATATTTCTGTGTGTGTGTGTGTCTGTCTGTGTTTGTGTCTGTGTGTGTCTGTCTGTCCGTGTTTGTCTGTGTGTGTCTGTCCGTGTTTGTCTGTGTGTGTCTGTCTGTGTTTGTGTCTGTATGTGTCTGTGTGTGTCTGTCCGTGTTTGTCTGTGTGTGTCTGTCTGTGTTTGTGTCTGTATGTTTCTGTGTGTGTCTGTCTGTGTTTATGTGTGTCTGTCTGTGTTTGTGTCTGTGTGTGTCTGTCTTTCTTTCTGTGTGTGTGTCTGTCTGTGATTGTGTCTCTGTGTGTGTGTCTGTCTGTGTGTGTGTCTGTGTCTGTCTGTGTTTGTGTCTTTCTGTGTGTGTGTTTGTGTCTGTGTGTGTATCTGTGTTTGTGTCTGTGTTTGTGTCTGTGTGTGTGTCTGTCTGTGTTTGTGACTGTGTTTGCGTCTGTGTCTGTGTTTGTGTGTGTGTCTGTCTGTGTGTCTGTGTGTGTGTGTGTGTTTGTGTCTGTGTGTTTGTGTGTTTGTGTCTGTGTTTCTGTCTGTATGTTTGTGTTTGTGTCTGTCTATCTGTTTCTGAGTATATGTCTGTGTGTCTGTGTGTGTGTCTGTGTTTGTGTCTGTCTTTGTGACTGTCTGTCTGTGTGTGTGTCTGTGTGTCTGTCTGTTTGTGTCTGTTTGTCTGTGTATGTCTGTGTATGTTTCTATATGTGTGTGCCTGTCTGGGTCTGTGTGTCTCTCTGTCTGTGTGCGTGTCTGTCTGTCTATCTGTCTGTTTGTCCATGTGTGTGTGTCTGTGTGTGTGTGTGTGTCTGTGTGTGTGTGTGTGTCTGTGTGTGTATGTCTGTGTGTGTGTCTGTCTGTGTGTGTGTCTGTCTGTCTATCTGTCTGTGTTTGTGTCTGTGTTTGTGTCTGTCTTTCTGTCTATGTGTGTGTCTATGTGTGTCTGCCTTTCTTTCTGTGTTTGTGTCTGTCTGTGTGTGTCTCTCTGTGTGTTTTTTTGTCTGTGTGTGTGTGTCTGTCTGTGTTTGTATCTTTCTGTGTTTGTGTCTGTCTATGTTTGTATCTGTGTGTGTCTGTCTGTCTGTGTGTGTCTGTGTGTGTGTCTGTCTGTGTTTATGTCTGTGTCTGTCTGTATTTGTGTCTGTGAGAATGTGTCTGTCGGTGTTTGTGTGTCTGTCTGTCTGTGTTTGTGTCTCTGTGTGTCTGTCTTTATGTGTGTGTCTGTCTGTGTGTGTCTGTGGTTGTCTGTGTGTGTCTGTCTTTCTTTCTGTGTGTGCGTCTGTCTGTGTTTGTGTCTGTGTGTGTCTGTCTGTGTTTGTGTCTGTCTGTGTGTCTGTCTGTGTTTGTGTCTGTGTGTGTCTGTCTGTCTGTCCGTGTTTGTCTGTGTGTGTCTGTCTGTGTTTGTGTCTGTCTGTGTGTCTGTCTGTGTCTGTGTGTGTCTGTCTGTCTGTCCGTGTTTGTCTGTGTGTGTCTGTCTGTGTGTCTGTCTGTGTTTGTGCCTGTGTGTGTCTGTCTGTGTTTGACTGTGTCTGTCTGTTTTTTCTTTCTGTGTGTGTGTGTGTCTGTCTATCTGTCTGTGTGTGTCTGTCTATGTGTGTCTGTCTTTCTTTCTGTGTTTGTGTCTGTCTGTGTGTGTGTCTGTGTGTGTGTCTGTCTGTGTTTGTATCTTTCTGTGTTTGTGTCTGTCTATGTTTGTATCTGTGTGTGTCTGTCTCTGTGTGTCTGTGTGTGCTTGTCTGTGTCTGTCTGTGTTTATGTCTGTGTCTGTCTGTGTTTGTGTCTGTGTGTTTGTGTCTGTCGGTGTTTGTGTGTCTGTCTATCTGTGTTTGTCTGTGTGTGTCTGTCTTTCTTTATGTGTGTGTGTCTGTCTGTGTCTGTGTGTGTCTGTGTGTGTCTGTCTGTGGTTGTCTGTGTGTGTGTGTCTGTCTTTCTTTCTGTGTGTGTGTCTGTCTGTGTTTGTGTCTGTGTGTGTCTGTCTGTCCGTGTTTGTCTGTGTGTGTCTGTCTGTGTTTGTGTCTGTGTGTGTCTGTCTGTCCGTGTTTGTCTGTGTGTGTCTGTCTGTGTTTGTGTCTGTGTGTGTCTGTCTGTCCGTGTTTGTCTGTGTGTGTCTGTCTGTGTTGTGTCTGTATGTTTCTGTGTGTGTCTGTCTGTGTGTGTCTGTCTGTGTTTGTGTGTGTCTGTGTTTGTGTCTGTGTGTGTCTGTCTTTCTTTCTGTGTGTGTGTGTCTGTCTGTGATTGTGTCTGTGTGTGTCTGTCTGTGTGTGTGTCTGTCTGTGTTTTTTGTCTTTTTGTGTGTGTGTTTGTGTCTTTGTGTCTGTGTTTGTGTCTGTGTCTGTGTGTGTGTCTGTCTGTGTTTGTTACTGTGTTTGCGTCTGTGTCTGTGTGTGTGTCTGTGTGTGTGTCTGTGTGTGTGTGTGTTTGTGTCTGTGTGTGTCTGTCTGTCTGTGTGTTTGTGTCTGTGTGTCTGTGTGTCTGTGTTTGTGTCTGTGTGTGTGTTTGTGTCTGTGTGTGTGTTTGTGTCTGTGTGTCTGTCTGTGTGTGTGTTTGTGTCTGTGTTTCTGTCTGTATGTTTGTGTTTGGGTCTGTCTATCTGAGTATATGTCTGTGTGTCTGTGTGTGTGTCTGTGTTTGTGTTTGTGTCTGTGTGTCTGTGTTTGTGTGTCTGTCTGTTTCTGAGTATATGTCTGTGTGTGTTTGTGTCTGTGTGTCTGTGTGTGTGTGTGTCTGTGTGTGTGTGTCTGTGTGTTTGTGTGTCTGTGTGTTTGTGTGTCTGTGTGTTTGTGTGTCTATCTGTCTGTTTCTAAGTATATGTCTGTGTGTGTGTGTGTTTGTGTGTCTGTCTATCTGTCTGTTTCTGAGTATATGTCTGTGTGTGTGTGTGTCTGTGTGTCTGTCTGTCTGTTTCTGAGTATATGTCTGTGTGTGTGTGTGTCTGTGTGTCTGTCTGTCTGTTTCTGAGTATATGTCTGTGTGTGTGTGTGTGTCTGTCTGTGTTTGTGTGTCTGTCTATCTGTCTGTTTCTGAGTATATGTCTGTGTGTGTGTGTGTGTGTCTGTGCGTGTGTGTCTGTTTCTGTGTGTATGTGTGTGTGTGTGTCTGTCTGTCTGTTTCTGAGTATATGTCTGTGTGTGTGTCTGTCTTTCTTTCTGTGTGTGTGTCTGTCTGTGTTTGTGTCTGTGTGTGTCTGTCTGTGTTTGTGTCTGTGTGTGTCTGTCTGTCCGTGTTTGTCTGTGTGTGTCTGTCTGTGTTTGTGTCTGTATGTTTCTGTGTGTGTCTGTCTGTGTTTGTGTGTGTGTGTGTCTGTCTTTCTTTCTGTGTGTGTGTCTGTCTGTGATTGTGTCTGTGTCTGTCTGTGTGTGTGTGTGTCTGTCTGTGTTTTGTGTCTTTCTGTGTGTGTGTTTGTGTCTGTGTGTGTGTCTGTGTTTGTGTCTGTGTGTGTGTGTGTCTGTGTTTGTGACTGTGTTTGCGTCTCTGTGTGTGTTTGTGTCTGTGTGTGTCTGTCTGTTTGTGTCTGTGTGTCTGTGTTTGTGTCTGTGTTTGTGTCTGTGTGTCTGTCTGTGTGTGTGTTTGTGTCTGTGTGTGTTTGTGTCTGTGTTTCTGTCTGTATGTTTGTGTTTGTGTCTGTCTATCTGTTTCTGAGTATATGTCTGTGTGTCTGTGTCTGTGTCTGTGTTTGTGTGTCTGTCTGTCTATTTCTGAGTATATGTCTGTGTGTGTGTGTTTCTGTGTGTCTGTCTGTGTGTCTGTGTCTGTGTGTCTGTGTGTCTGTCTATCTGTCTGTTTCTGAGTATATGTCTGTGTGTGTGTCTGTGTGTGTGTCTGTGTGTGTGTGTGTCTGTGTGTGTGTTTCTGTGTGTCTGTCCATCTGTCTGTTTCTGAGTATATGTCTGTGTGTGTGTCTGTGTGTGTGTCTGTGTGTGTGTGTGTCTGTGTGTTTGTGTGTCTGTCTATCTGCCTGTTTCTGAGTATATGTCTGTGTGTGTGTGTCTGTGTCTGTGTGTCTGTGTGTCTGTGTGTCTGTGTGTTGTGTCTATCTGTCTGTTTCTAAGTATATGTCTGTGTGTGTGTTTGTGTGTCTGTCTGTCTGTTTCTGAGTATATGTCTGTGTGTGTGTCTGTGTTTGTGTGTCTGTCTATCTGTCTGTTTCTGAGTATATGTCTGTGTGTTTGTGTGTCTGTCTGTTTCTGAGTATATGTCTGTGTGTGTGTGTCTGTGTGTCTGTGTTTGTGTGTCTGTCTATCTGTCTGTTTCTGAGTATATGTCTGTGTGTGTGTGTGTCTGTGTGTGTGTCTGTGCGTGTGTGTCTGTGTGTGTTTCTGTGTGTATGTGTGTGTGTCTGTGTGTCTGTCTGTCTGTTTCTGAGTATATGTCTCTGTGTGTGTGTCTGTGCGTGTGTGTGTGTCTGTGTGTGTGTTTCTGTGTGTATGTGTGTCTGTCTATCTGTCTGTTTCTGAGTATATGTCTGTGTGTGTGTCTGTGTGTCTGTGTATGTGTGCGTGTGTGTCTGTGTGTCTGTCTGTCTGTTTCTGAGTATATGTCTGTGTGTGTGTCTGTGTATGTGTGTCTGTCTATCTGTCTGTTTCTGAGTATATGTCTGTGTGTGTGTGTCTGTGTGTGTGTCTGTGCGTGTGTGTCTGTGTGTGTTTCTGTGTGTATGTGTGTGTGTCTGTGTGTCTGTCTATCTGTCTGTTTCTGAGTATATGTCTCTGTGTGTGTGTCTGTGCGTGTGTGTGTGTCTGTTTCTGTGTGTATGTGTGTGTGTGTGTGTCTGTCTATCTGTCTGTTTCTGAGTATATGTCTGTGTGTGTGTCTGTGTGTCTGTGTATGTGTGCGTGTGTGTCTGTGTGTCTGTCTATCTGTCTGTTTCTGAGTATATGTCTGTGTGTGTGTCTGTGTGTCTGTGTTTCTGTCTATATGTCTGTTTCTGAGTATATGTCTGTGTGTGTGTCTGTGTGTGTGTCTGTGTGTGTGTGTCTGTGTGTGTGTCTGTGTGTGTGTCTGTGTGTGTATGATTGATGAGGGTCTACAGAGAGAAATAAAATATCAAATATAATAATGAATCTGTTAAAAAGATTGCCAAAATGTATCATTTCTGAAGATATACACTGTAACATCCATTCCCGTCACAATAATAATACTGGGACCTTGTTATTTTGTGACTACACATCACAACAATACCAGATTGCATCTTCCCAGGGTTGTTGTTTAGTCGTTCAGTCGTGTCTGACTCTCTTGTGCCTGGTTGTGCTAATCCATAATGTTTTCATGGTAAAGATACTGGAATGTGTTGCCAGTTTCTTCTCCAGTGGACTGCAATTTGTCTGACCTTTCTGCTATGACCTGTTCATCTTGGGTGACTCTACATGGTATAGCTCGCAGCTTCATTGAGGTACACACGCCCCTTTACCACGACAAGGTAGCGATCCAGAAGGGGCAATGTTCAGACTGAGAGGTTGCTCACCACACAATGGTAGGGCAGGCTTCAATATGGTGGGTGATGGGGCTCTCTGGATAGAAAGCTGTTGGAACCCCCATTTACACTGGATGACAGGTGGTCTTCATGTACGGACCCTCCTTTAGCTTCAATATTACATCAATTCAATGTTATCTGATAATTTACTTAAAAGAAATAATGATACAGGGAAAGACGGACGAACAAGAAAAGGAAGAGAGGAAAGATGTAACCAGCGAGAGAGGAGAAGGAGGAAGGGAAAGAGAGGAGAGACCTTAAAAGGAAGAGAAGAGATGGGCTGAGAGGAAACCAAGCAAGGGAAGAGATGGACAGACAGGGGGATGAAGAAAAGAGACAAGAAGGGCAAGGGAGGAGAGAGACAGCCAAGGAAAGAGAAGAGAAAGACAGCCAGGTCAAAGGAGGAGAATTAATCATGGAAAAGCAGATAAGAGACGGCTAGGGGAAGAGAGGAAAATGAAACATACACACAGCATGATACTCACTAGAGGTGCAGTAACTCTGGCAGGGCAGGGGAGGGGTCTTCACACACCTGAGGTGACACGACTTACAGGACTGTAGAAGGAAGTCATAGTACTGGCTTGGCAGACAATGCACCGCCATTTGTAAAGCCAACCACAGTCACAAATAGCTCAGACACTGAGAACAAGTTCCTTTCTAGTCCTTGCTATGCAAATCATTAGGTAGAGAAGGAAGGTCCTACACACCAAGATACACCACTGAGACTAGTCCTGGGGCTCCAAGCCAAGACAGATGTGACACAAAGCTACACCCCCTGGGGCGGCTGACACTTCAGTGATATTTTATTGAGTTGTGAATCATTTGGGCAAAATACTGAAAAAAATCAACCAGAGCTAAATGAGATATGGAAACAACAATCTCAATTCATCATCATGTAAAATATACAATAAAACACACATTGCTGCTTCCTCTGCCTGCACTGTATACATGCAACCTGTTTCGCCATGAAAGCACTGAATACCCTGTATGATGTCTCAGTTGCTTTAGCATGGGGTAACACCATACTTGTGGGTTCACATTCACCCCCTGGCACTTATGGGACGGGGCAACAGCCATGACGTCTGTGAGTGAGGTGGAACGCAAATTTAACTTGATTTAGACGATTTTCGCCACACGAAAATCGCCTAAGTGAGGAAAAAAATGGCCGCCGAAAAAAATGTAAACGAGGATACACGTCCACGGACCACGCAAAACACTGCAAAACGCGTAGCATTTTACACATCACACTACGACCTACAACATACACTATTAGAAAAGCCGGAAAATGCTGACGAGACGCGTACCACATTAATAACATTACGACTATACAATCCTGCTTTACACAATAACCCAGCGGCTTTACCTCGCGCACGCAGCCTATTTAGATGCGCACTTGGAACTTCATTACACTTTATAAGCCGGGCACCAACACTCACAATGTATATTCTATGCAGATGCAAAATACAAACCGATTGTTAGCTCTTCAGCCTATTGCTCGCTGCATATATAAATTAGAAATAATTAAAGTATATTAATTTATTGCAGAAATAATACATTTTTCCTTAATTATTTAATTGAATAAATCATTAATTATTACTTAACTACATATACATAGAAATATATATCTCTCTCAGAGGACCAAAAGTACACGACATGAGAGGCTCGCAATGAGCGCCAAAGGTCCTCACAGTTCAAAACAGTTTCAATTATGTCTCAAACAGAATTCCCATGGCTTCAAATTTTACTGACCGTCCTTTTTTGATGGGCAAGTCGCTAGTGAGTAAATAAATAGTAAAACTCTGGCTCAATTATGTAGAACATCACTGTTCAAGATTAAACTTAATTGCAAACAGAAGCTTCTAAGCCTCCATTTGAGCTGCTTGCCTCCACCCCTTATGGAAGCAACACTGAATGGGAGGCAGTCTTCAAAAAATCAGACACAAGTTTATGTCTAGACAAGAGCAGAGGATTTCATTGGCTGGAAGTGTGTTAAATTGGTTTACCTTAGCAAGGACCAGAGTTATGTCTGACATGTTAAGGACTGCCCCCTAGTCAGAGCGGCTCCCACTCCTGGATGATCTCATTAGGGGTGGAGACAAGCAGTTCAACTGGAAGTTTTCAAGTTGATGCTTGAATGTAACTTTAAAATTGAATATTGCTTTTCTAAATGATTGAATATGAAATATATTATTAATCAATAACTAATTACAACATCTAGTTGGGGTTGCTAGTGCATTATAGTGCACGCTCTCTCCCTCTCTCCTCAGTATATATCCTTAGAACAAAATGTCAGACAGCTACTGACTTCTCCTATCCAAGGAGACATGGCATGCGCTGACTTACTTTGAGAGGCTGTCTGAGAGCAGGAAGGAGATAAGAAAATATCCAAACTGGAGGACAACTTCCAGAAGGTCTTGACACAGGGCTAAAATCAATGATATCCTCAATCCAACAGTTTTCAAATATATATATTAATGTATAGGGGTCCCTTAAAGAATGTGTCTTGCAGAAGATTGCATTTGTGGTCCAGTGGAGCACTAGGTAATAACTACACGTCCCGCTGTGCCCCCATAAGAGGCAAATAATATAAAGCACTACTGTAGTTTTGGAAACAATAACTACATCATATCATAACATGGTACTTAGCTTTCACCTGAACTCCTTCTATGAAATTGTACCTGATAAATACACTTAATCTGCCTCTTATATCATAACATGGTACTTAGCTTTCACCTGAACTCCTTCTATTGGCCAGCATCGTTGAATATATTTTCAGGTCACTAAATTGGTCCATAGCTTTGACATTGGTTGGGGTCCTGTCCTTCTTCGTGTATAACTATAATCTTAGCTTCTAATAATTCTGATTGTATTGGCATTCCTGATGATGTCATTAAATAAAGCTGTGAGTTGGGGCAGGAGAATGTGTAAGGATTGTTTGTAACAGGAATGTATGAACCCATCTGGTCCAGAGACTTTATGTGATTTTGCTGATGTTATCGTTTCTTTGATTTCCTCCGATGTGATTGGGTTATTAAGGGCAGCCATGGTGTCCTCATCTATGTGTGGAAAGTTAATTCTAGGAAATACTTGATTATTTGTGAGTGATGTCCGGCAGAGCCAGAATAGGGTTTTGTTGTCTATAAATCAATGTAAATCTTCTCAAAGATGTCAGTAAATTGTGTTGGTTGATGGGTATAAGATGCTTCCTTAGTTCTTATTTACAAAAAGTAATAAACCTAGATTGGGTACGTTGAATCGTTATGTCCTTACAGTATCTCCTTGAGTTTACTCTCCTCATAGGTCTGTGGGGGGTTGTAGTTCATGAATGATTGTTGTAGCTTTGTGATTCTATCATTAAGATCATTCATTTGTTTAATTTCCAATTTTTAGCTGCCTGTCCCAATTGAATCCATGTTCCTCTCATGACCGATTTATGAGTTCTCCAGACTCCATCTATGTCTCCTCCCCAATGTACTTTAAAATAATATTCTATGTTTTTTTTAAATATATCCTTTGTGGGTCTATCATTCAACAATAACGGATTCATGGACAAATTGGGAGGTCAGCCTTTAGGAAATATCAGAGACACACTGAAGAGATCATGATATAGGGTGGATATAGGTGGATATAGGTGGATATAGGATAGCCTCTCTTATTTTGCTTCATTGCCTTCCATGTGTTATTAATTGGCACTGGTGAAAGTGATATATCAGTGAATTTATCTTTACAGGGTTCTATCACTGTCATATCTCCCCATATCACCCATGTAGAATGGTGCCAGTTCATCAGTTTAGAGATAATACGGAAAAAGGTCACGTGTCCTGTATTATAAAGTAAGTAACAAAACCTGTTGCTTATTAATAGTGCCTTGAACTAGGATGTATCGACCGTCACTATCTCTTTGTGTCTTTGTATGATGAAAATTAATTCTCCTACTGGTAACTTGCCCGTCATAAATGACAGTATCATATGTTATGTTCAATTGTCTGTGCTGTCTCTCACTGTGCTGTCTCTCTTTGTGTGTCATCTCACTCTCTCTTTGCGCCCTCTCCCTCTGCACTCTCTCTTGTTGTGTGCCCTCTGTCTCTCTGTCTGCCCTCAGTCTTTGTCTACAATGTATCTCCCGCTCTGCTTCTTCAATCTCTGTACTCCCTCTCTCTGTCTGTGCACCCTCACTTTCTGTGTGCACTCTCTCTCGCTCTGTGCCCTCTCTCTCTCTCTTTCTGCCCTCTGTCTCTTTCTGTGACTTCTCTCTGCACTCTGTGTGCTCTCTGTCTGTCTCTCTTCACCTCTCCCCCTCCCTCTCTCTCTGCCTCCCTCCCTCTCTGCCTCCCTCTCTCTCTGCCTCCCCTCTCTCTCTCTTCCTTCCTCTCTTTTTGCCTCCTCTCTCTCTGCCTCCCACCCTTTCTCCCTCTCTCTCTGCCTCCCCCCTCTCTCTCTCTCCCTCCCTCTATTACTGCCTCTTCTCTATCTCTCCCCTCTCTCTCTCCCTCTGTGCCTCCCACTCTTGCTGCCACCCTCTCTCTCTCCCTCTTTCTCTCCCTTCCTCACTCTCTCCCTCCTTCTCATTCTCTCTCTCCATTTCTAACTCTCTCCCTATCTTCCTCCCTCTCTCTCTCCCTCTCTCCCTCCCTCTCTTTGTTCCTGTGAAGATCCCGAAAAGGGGGCCTATTTAGCCACAGACAACCCCTGCCTTTGGCCACAGGAATTCCCCTCTAAATAGGCGATCTTCGTTGAAGGAATGGGCTGCTCGGTATCCAGCTAACGGATCAGGAACATGCACATGTGCTTTAGCTCAGAAAATAATAAAAGTCTTCCCGTTAAATGAAACACACCATCCTCCAAGTAACAACAACATTGTATTTCTTACAGCAGTCTATATATCACATTTTCCATGTGGGTGGGAGGACCTATTCAAAATCCCTTCCCCAATAAGGATCATCCTGTAACAGAATGGCAGCTGGGGAGGGTGGGTATGGGCAGACTTGGGTGATTAGAGCCTGTGACGATCCTCAAGTAGGGGCTGTATATCGATAGCAACCCCCTGGAAAGGGGTCTCTATAATGGGCATACTCTGGAGGGGGGCCCTGGTCCCTCAATCTCGGTGGCTGAACCTCTGACACAAGTCACATGTATCACAATATTCCTTTACGTCCCTCTTCACCCTAGCCCAGTAAAATATATGAGTTAGACGTTGTCGGGTCCTCTTACTTCCCATGTGCCCAGCTAACGGAATGTCATGGGCCAATCCTAGCAGAGCCATTCTAAACTTTCTGGTGATGATTAGTTGCTTTCTCGCCTCGATTGGGCCTGAGGTACTCGCCACCTGTGGTAACTCGATAGAGCAACTCTTGGTCCCAAAGAAACTGTTCCCCTTTCATCCCTAATTCGCCCTTGTTAGCCTTCTGCCGAATCCCCTCTAGGGTGCTATCCTCCTGTAACTCCCTCTTAAACTTCTCTACACTGGCCGAAGTAACCCCAGTTAGGTAGTGGACTTAACCCAGTCAGATGAGTGGGTGAGAGGACAGCTGCCACCAATTCTGTATCCTTTACACGCTGGGCAGCGGCTTAGGCACAGATCACAATGTTCACATAGCGACACTCCATTAGCCCCAGGTCATTGCCCACTAACACACCTGCAGCAAACCCCGACATCACTCCTACTTCCCAGAAACCCTGGCCGGTACCCCAATCAATCTGTACTTGGGCCACAGGGATGGAAAGTAGCTGCATCTCCATCCACCATTATGTCCAGTTTCTTAGGTAGGAAAGGAGACGAGCTAACAAAGTCTTGATGGATAACCATGATGGCGGCCCCAGTGTCTCTAAAACCTTCCACAACCTGTCCATCCACCACAACCGGTCGGTTGTAGATACCACCTTTGGTTGTCCCCCTGGGGAAGCTGTACACTGTTAATAGCCGCAAAAACGGTAACTCCATTGGAGCTGTCATGGTACTGTTCAGGGCCCTCATCCTCATACATTGGGTCCTCTCAGTTCCCTAAATAATAAACTGGCTGGCTGGTGCCTGGACTGGTCTGACGGGTGGTATGGGGGCAATCACAACCTCAGATGCCCCATCCGATTACAGACAAAATACTGGGGCTCAAACAGTCCCTCCCGAGTCACCGGTCGTGGTGGCCCCCCACTGCTGGGGTGTGCCGGGCCCCAAGTTTCTTGCTGGGCTGCCAAGGCTCTGGGAGGGGTACAACTACTGGTGGTGCGGGGCTGGGAAGAAGCGACTCCTCTCTATTTGTTGAGATGCTTTGATATGCCGACAGTGTAGCCATTCGCGTCTCCTGGTACTGATCCGCCAGGAGCGCCACCTCTTTTTCGGAAGTGGGCTTCTGGTCTGGGATCCACTCTCTCATTAAGTCTGGGATCCGAAAACACAACTGTTCCATCAACATGAGGTGCATAGCATCTTCCAGGCTGTAAGCAGCGTCACCCCTCAACCAGCTTTCACAGGCGTGCCTCATCTTCCACATTAGATCCACATGGGTTTCCCTCTCTGACTTAGAAATTGCCTACGGTAGATCTCAGGCGTGATCGCATATTGGTCGAGGAGTACTTGCCAGACCTTGTAGTAGTCCTCTGCATGGTCCAGGAGAATAATCCGGTAGGCACTGCTGGCTTTGCCTCTAAGCCGACCAAAAAGGAGCTTGACCCACTCGGTTTGGGGAATACGGTGAAGCTCGCACTGCCACTCAAAGTCCTGAAGGTAGTCATCAATATCTCCTCTGTCCAGAAAATACCAGGAGATTGCTAAATTTAATGACATACATTAAAAAAAGAAATACTCCGACAATGTTTATCTCCCTAGTCGCAGAAAAGGCTTTTGATAGGGTAAATTGGCTATATATTGAAGCAGTATTGGATAAGTTTGGTTTCAAAGAATTCGGGACTAGTGCGATTATGGCTCTATATAGAAATCCTAGTGCAGTAGTTACAGGCATGGATTTTAGATCAAATAGGTTTAATTTGTTAAATGGGACAAGACAAGGATGTCCCTTGTCCCCATTGATTTTTATTCTATCACTAGAACCCCTAGCAGAATTAATACGTACAACAGAATCAATTAAAGGGATCAAATAACCACAACAAACTGTTAATGTTTGCGGACGATATGGTACTAACACTATCAGAACCGGTTACGTCCTTGGTATCTTTATTTGATATATTAGGAAGGTATAATAAAATTTCTTACTTGAAAATCAATGAATCTAAGTCAGAGACTTTAACAATGGCTTTAAGACAGCGTGAGCTTAATATACTCAAGAGTGAATTTTATCTAAATTGGGAAAGTATGGGTATTACACACTTAGGTATTCGTTTTCAGTCACAAGTTAAAAATACATTAAGAGATAATATTTTAATAGTTCATGAACAAATAAAACAACATATTGCAGAATGGAAACCAGATTTCTTGTCGTGGTCAGGTCAGATGGCCCTAATTAAAATGATAATTATCCCAAAGATAATGTATGTCTTCAGAAGTATTACTCAAGTAATCCCCAGATATATCATCAAGTTATTGCAAAGTACAGTGAATAAATATATAAATAATAATAAAAAACCACGACTGAGTCTAAATATTATAAAACGACAACCAGAAAGAGGAGGCTTAGCAGCCCCCTCTATATCAAATATAAGTAGAGCAGTTTTGATAAACCACCTCTTGGGGTGGAATTTAGCCTCTAAAGAGTCAAAATGGCTTAAAATAGAAAGAGAACTTGTAAGTAATTTTCCCATTGAATTATTACTCTGGCTTCCGAAAATGGAAAATTCAATAGTTGCAAATTGTTTTGTGGGAATAAGAACAATGGTTAAAAGGTGGTATAGACAAAGAGACAAATGGTATTTGACTAAATATCCAGCGTTGGTCGCTCCTCTGAGTCTATTACAATATAAGTATAAATATAGGGAAGTATTACACTGGGAGTCTGTCGGTGTTATGATAATTGGGGATCTATTTGATAAGGGAGTGTTTTTATCTCATACAAATCTTCAGGAGAAATTCCCTAGCCTTAAATTGACATGGCTGGACTATGAGAATATGAAGCGTATTCTGGAAAGATGCGGCTTCCAAGCGGAAGGCCATAGAGAGAACTTACCTCTGGAAAATCTTATTGTTAAAAAGAATAGTATACATAATATCTCTAAATGTAATGACATCTTTAGTATAAGAGAAGAAAATTTTAAAACAAATAAAATGATAAAATGGGAGCAGGACCTCGAAACTACCTGGTCGGAAGAAAAATGGTTTAGAGCTTGTAAATTTGTTAAGGAAAATTCCATCTGCATGTCGTATAGGGAACAATATATTAAATTAATTCAGAGATGGCACTTAGCGCCCACCATTATGAATAAGATTAACTCAATAAACTCGGATGAATGCTGGAAAAAATGTGGAGAGACTGGTTCCCTGACACATATGTGTTGGAAATGTCCTAAGATCCAATCCTTCTGGTTTCAATGTATCAACCACATTAGGACAATTACAAAAATACAGTTAAAACTGAACCCAGAAATAATTTTATTTCATATCTTACCCATAATGCCTTCTATCCAATCTGCCATGTTAATAACACATATACTAATGGTATGTAAATGGCAGTTAGTTAAATTATGGAGGTCTAATAAAATACCACTATGGTCAGACATTGAAGTTAGATTAGAATCAGATAAATTGATGGAGAAAGGCCTTATAATGTGTCAGACTAAGAAACAGAAGAAACTTTTAGCAAAATGGTCAATATGGGACGACCACTTTAAGGTAAAAGACCCTCCTCTATAGATAAACAACGTTGGCTTACCCTCTGTTTTAGTTAATTAAACTCTGGAAATTTATTGAAAACCCTATACTGGAAGATCACTTATTTTCTGTGTTAAAATTCTCGTATTCCCCATTGTGATAACTATTAGTATGTATTGTATGTAAGTTGTGTATGTATTTTATGTTTTATTATGTCTTGTACATGTAATTTTGTAATAAAAAAAAAATATATATATCTCCTCTGTCCTCATCAAAGTACCTCAAGCTTTTGTACACTGCTTTTAGTGAGGGTGATAGAATGTCCATTGCCAAACCAGCTAAATTGGAGCAGGAGCCTTTGTATGATCTCCCATTCAGCTCACTCTGGTTTTCCTCAGAAATATCCTTCATAATTTGATTAAATTCAATTAATTAATCGGATGGTCTAGTGGCAAGGAGGGCTATCCGCTTTTGGCACCTTCTGGTAACCTCATAATTCACTGCCCGTTGCCCAGTAGTGAGTTGTCCAGATCGGGAGGTTTCACCTGCAGAACAGTCTAGGTCCTCTGGTCGGCCTAAGTGCTGGCCAGCTTCCTTTTCCCTTTTCAGCTCCTGGATCGTGGCAGTACAGGTTGCCGGAAATTTTGCCATTCTTGCTACCGGTTCTTGCACCAAGATCCCACCGACTGCCACCAGCTTTTTCTTAAAGCAATCTCTCTATCACATTTTCCATGTGGCAGGGAGGACCTGTTCAAAATCCCCTCCCCGATCAGGATCATCTAGTAAGAGAATGGCAGCTGGGGGGTATGGGCAGACCTGGATGCTTAGAGCCAATCAGGGCCCGATGAATATGGGGTCTTGGCTTGTTCTCCCCCTGGTGGGTCTAGGGGAGGTACTTACCAATGGAGGGAACCAATTTGCAACCCCCACAAAAGAAAATCAGTACCCTGCCATGGCCACAAGATGTCACTACTGGGCACACATGGAACTGTCCCCAGCTCAGCAGTGATTAGACAAATGGCCACGCAATTAGAGAGTCTTCTGGCTAGAGAACAGACCGTCCCAAGTGATCTTCACAGTCCCTCTCTTTCTTTCTTTCTATCTGTCCCCCTCTCTCTCTCACTCTCTTCCTCCCTCTCTTGGTCCCTCTCTCTCTCCCTCTCTCCCGCCTTCTCTCCCTCTCTCTCTCTCCCTCCCTCTCTCTCCTTCTCTCTCTACCTCCTTGTGCAAAGAAGACACAACCTTCATTAATTCTAAAGTAACTTTTTGAACTTCTGCTTTACTTTATGATCTAAGAGAGATTATTTATTTCCATTCTGCTTTAGTACCAGGTGCAGAAGCTTCTGAGCTACTTTTCGGAGCTTGTTTATATGGAGTGCTGAGCAGAGCGATAGTTGGTTTTGTAGAGTGGTATCTTGAATATCTTTTGCGTCGCCAGCGATCTCCTTTACGTCTCTTTTAAGACAGACTTTATCTGATTCAGCAGTTCAGTTATTGCATTCCTTGAATGTAAGTTATAGTCTCTACAAAGTTGGAAAACCTGCTTCTGGTATTGACTATAGAGAGAGAACAGTTTTATTCGGAGCGATAGAAATTTTCAGAAAACTGTTGTTTTTCAATACAGTCACTAAGTGGTGGTATAATCTGGTATTACTTTTCTCGTATGATAGTGAATAGAGATCTGCGTCACTGCAAATAAGTTTATGCAAAGTTTTCATGCAGTATAACAGGTACAGCACCAGTTCCAGCAATTAATCAGGCTCGGTCAGGGCCTAAAGGCCTGGTGGAGGTAATGGTGTGGTAAAGTTAAAGCCCATTGAGAAGGTCATCTGAGGTTTTGCCAGCCTCGGAGAGGTCAGTCAGCAGGGCTGTGGATAAGGCCTCAGGCCAGAGCAGCCAAAGCTGGTCCTGAGTCGCTGGCCACTCAATTGAGCCCGGGTCAGGGAATAGTCAGTCAGTTCCTTAGCCTGTGTCTTGGTGCAGATTATGGGCTCTCTCGCCAATGGTCTGACCCACCCTCTTGTCCAGCGTCTGCCAGCGATCAGCTTCTCTCTCCATGATATGTTGGCGCGTTACAAATAAACAATAATAATAATGATACAGGCTGATGGCCCTAGTAAAGTCCCTAACTCATAAAGTAACACCACTCGTAAATGGGCGGTAACTCTACTTAGCTTTGCAATTTACTCTTATTTTTCATGTTTGCAAGTAAGGATCAGATCATTGTGAGTAGTATCTGCTCTGGAATAAACCGTTCTCGTAATATTATGAGTTTTCTTCAATTTATTGTCAATCAAAGGATATTCAATTACTTATGACTCCCAGCTCACAAAGTTACTGCATTTCAGATTATTTACGTGCACTGACCAGCACCTTAAAGGCATTTACCCAAGGATTCCCCCTGCCATGCGAGAGGGACCCTGGGAATTCCTTCCTGTGGGGAAAGGAATCCCCAGGAATCCCCTTGCAAGAAGCTCCATGGCACAGACTGAAAGAATGTTCTAGAAATGACAACTGCTCACGTGTAACCCTTTACATGCCCAGCTGTGTCAAGATAGTTGTTAAAGACAGATAGATAAACAGTGTATGAAGGGTGGAATAGATAGATAAATAGATAGAGGGATAGATAGATAGATAGATAGATAGATAGATAGATAGATAGATAGATAGATAGATAGATAGATAGATAGATAGAGGGATAGATAGATAGATAGATAGATAGATAGATAGATAGATAGATAGATACATAGACAGATAGATAGATAGATAAATAGATAGATAGATAGATAGATAGATAGATAGATAGATAGATAGATAGATAGATAGATAGATAGGTAGATAGTGTTGGAGAAATTATACAAATATCCTTATATTTTTAGCATATATATATATACTAGCGACTTGCACATAAAAAAATGACGGTCAATAGAATTTGTAATGCTGGGAAAACTGTTTGCCACACAATATTGGTCTCTGACATTCTTAACCTTTTGTTTTATTAAGTACCAATAAATGAAAAAATTTTAATAAAACTTTTTTATTTTTTTTACTTTTAACTTGTATTTAACCAACAGGTATATATAAAAAAAATTATAAATATGAACTGTTTTCTTTGTCATACATGTAATAAAAAATATAACAATTTTGTTAACTTTTCATGAATAAATATTGTAAACCATAACAAACTTTTTAATATGCAACTTCTATTTTAAACAATAATAACATTTTGAATTGATATTTATCTATAAATAACAAACAACTAAGTAAATTTTGCAAAACAAAGTATTTTGTACACTAACATGCTTTGTAACATTTTTTTAAACTCATGTTAAAATAAATTAGCATTGAATCCAGAGGAAGGCAAACAATAAAACCCCCCATTGAAACTTGGCCAATCGTATCAAAGAGGGGAAAAAAAAATTCCTTCCTGAGCCCATTAACTGGCGATCGGATTGCTCCCTGAATCAATACAACATCTTAAAATTATACAGTTGAATGTATTAACAAATGCTTAAACTTGTGTTAACATAAATGTTTGACTATATTCAATATCGCTTGAAGTAACTTTGCACAACTTTGAAAAGACAATGTTATACAATATAGCTTTAAATAAATTTCCATAACTTTTAAAAAACAATGTTAACATGTTAAATACTACTTTAAAACATTTAAATATAAGCTTCCAATTAAAGTAAATGGCACCTCATTGTTTTGTGGGGCCAATCATCTGAAAAGGTAACTTGTAAGACCTTCCAATCTGTGTAACCACAGTTTTGTGTTGTTTTTCATACTTTTGTTTCTTCTTGTTGAAATGGCACATCGAGTTTCCTATTGGAAATAGTGGTCCTCTATTCAAAGAGTCCCAAAGACCTCTAATTTTGTCCAGGAAGAAAAACCACTGTTCTCTCTGTTTTTTGTCATTGTATTAAGTTTCTTCTTAAAATATTTCTACTTTAAAATCAGTTGGAGTAAGATCAAATTTTTTTGTCAAAATGAGGGAAATGTACTGTATATTTACAGCACCTCATAGTACACAATGTTTTTGAAAAAACACATCCATCTTCCAATAAATCACCCTGGCTTGTGTTTTCTTCAACATGTACTTTAATTTCCTCTGGATTATTGCATCTTGAAAATGCAACATATAGTTGTCCATGTGCAAACACAGGTTCCTTCAAAAAAACACCAACAGACTTAAAAGGTTGTCCTTGGGATTTATTGATGGTCATGGCAAATGCTATGATAATGGGAAATTGTCTCCTTTGAAGGACAAAAGGCAAACCACTCTCACTTGGAGCCAAATCAATTCTCGGTATAAGAACTGGTTCGCCTTTATGGGTACCACTCATAATTTCTGCATGTATAAAATGATCCTTTAATTCCTTCACAATTAATCTGGTCCCATTACAAAGTCCTTTTTTTGGATTCATATTTCTCAATAGCATGATAATTGCCCCTTTTTTAAGTTGCAAAACATGTGGTGGCATTCCAGAGGGAGTTAAAGAATTAATGAATTCCATACTAAAGTTTGCTTCACTCTCTTTGTCATCAGCCAGAACAGAATCTGCACTGTAATAGTTTTTTGGGGGAGCATTGATTAATTTTAATATTTGGTTGTTTAAATTTAAGGCATTGTAATTTTTTGAATAAATATTCTTTTATTAGAAGGTATACAAATTCCATGCATAAATAACACATTCTTGACAGTCATAAATGTCAGTTTTATCAAGTCATCTAAACATAAAATTATCATTTTGCAGCAATTAACTGACTAAACCTTCTTGTTTTTTAATTTTTAGTGAGAAAATTTTCTAGTGTCTAAACTGATTTTTCCAACTATAAAGAAATTATAAGGCATAATGAACCATTTAAATTCAAGAGTACACAGTTGATAGGAGTATACAATATAAAAGTTATTACCTATCCATTGTTACTAAACTAACGTGTACCATATCACAAAAACAAGAAAAAAAAACAAATAATCATAGGCCCCTCTAGGCGACCGCGGAGCAATCCCGGCTGGTTTCCCCCTCTTACCTCAGAGCCTTCTTGCCATCTAGTACCACTGAAAGGTCTCCAGAGCTCCCCCACTCCAATCCACTCCTCAAAATTGCTTCAGACAATTACAGGCATTATACTAGGGGAACGCTAAAGGGGGATGTTATCCAAGGGTCCCAAACTATCTGGAATTGGGGCATCCTATCTAAAACAATATGGGTTAGCCTCTCGTTAATAAGTAAGTAGTTGATCTTCCTAGTTACCTCTTGAAAGGTTAGAGACTTGTCCTTCCATCTACTGGCTATGTGAATCTTTGAAGCTAATGCCATTATTTGAAACAACTGGTTCTGGGGATGCGACAAGTTTTTAATGTGAACTCCCAGTAAGCAGGATTCTATTGAAGGAGTTACTTCTTTATGAAAAATTGTGGAGGCTAAACGGGTCAATTGTTCCCATAGTTTCTGGGCCCGTGGACAAGCCCACCATACATGAATATGATCCCCCACATCCTGACATCCCCTAAAGCATTTATTACTCTCCTGCGGCCTAAACTTCTGAATTTATCGGGAGTACAATAGGCCCTGTGGAAAACTTTGATTGATGTTTCTAGTAAAGCCGAATTAAGTGATCCTTTTGAAAGATTGGAGCAAGATTCAGTGCATTTGTCCCAGTCCCCCTCCATCCCTAGGTCCTTTTCCCAATGTAGCATAAACTTGGGTTTCTGGCCCCCCGTAGTGCCCAGAAAGGTGTTATACAGAGAACTCAGATTACCTTTGGCAAGCGGGAAATTTTTTACAGATAACTGATAGCCAGGAAGCTCTGCGGGGCCCGGAATCCTTAACCATCTTGGTAACCCAACTTCTAATTTTTAAGTAATTGTAGAGTTCCGTAGTTGGTAAGTCTTGAGTCGTGCAAAATTGGTCATAGGTCAGAAGTTTGTCATTGGCGAACCAGTTCCCTATGCGAACATAGAACTTGAATCTGCTAAAATTTGTGGAAAGGACATAACTGACAGAAGAGGTGATAATTACGAGCTAAGTCCATGCCTAGAGTTAGCCCATCTCCAAGCCTGAAGCGTTAAGGAGATCATGGGGTTTTGATGAGTTATGAAGGGGGCAGAGTTCTCAGGAATCCAAACTAACTTATCCCAACTATGTGGAGACATTTGGTAATTTTCCATAAAAACCCAAGATGGATGGTGTTTCGTAGAGTGAGCTCTAGGTAAAGGGGCCAATTGAGCGGCTTCAAGATAAAGTCTTAAATTCGGGGTCGCGAGACCACCTCTATTCTTGGAGCGAAACATTACCTGCCTGGGGATATGAGGGCGTTTATCGTCCCAAATGAACCGGGAAATACTATTCTGAAATTTATCTAGGTCTTTAAGGGAGAGAGGGATAGCAAGGGATCTAAATAAATACAGTAATTTAGGTAAGATATTCATTTTCACAGCCGCAATGCGGCCTGTCCATGAGATGTTAAAGCTCCTCCATTTCTGCATATCCAATGTCAGAGATCTATACAAGGGGGGAAAATTTGCCCTGTACATATCTCCGAACTTGGAGGTAAGTCTAACACCTAAGTATTTTATAGACTGTGCGGGCCAAATAAACTGGTGATTAGCTTTAAGAGTGTCAATCTCATCCTGAGGCAATCTTATCCCCAGCGCCTCAGTCTTCTCAACATTCAGCTTGAGACCCGAGATTCTGCCAAAATCCTGAACAGTGGACATGAGTGCAGGTATGGATGAAAGGGGATTGGTCAGGGTGCAAAGCATGTCATCCGCAAAGAGAGAACATTTGAAATGCTGGAGGCCTACCTCTACCCCCTGGATGTCTGGGTTGGCTCTAATCGCTTGCGCAAGGGGTTCTATGGCAAGAGCAAATAACAGTGGGGAGAGCGGACACCCTTGCCTGGTCCCTCTTTGAATTTGGATGTCGGCTTTGTGATCACCTGGGAGTTTTAGATTGGCTGCTGGGGAGTCATAATATCTCTTAAGTAGATTAATAAAGCGTCCCTTGAATCCAAATTTGTCCAGAATCTTGTATAAATATGGCCATTCTACCGTGTCAAAAGCTTTCTCTATATCTAAAGCTAAAAGACAGACTGGTATATTAGACTTCTGAGCCATGAACTGTGCATTCAGAACCCTCCTAACACTGTCCCCGGCCTCTCTAAAGGGGACAAACCCAGTTTGGTCCTTGTGGATCAAGTCTGGTAGAAATTTAGAGATGCGGGTGGCCATAATTTTTGCCAAGATTTTGACATCCCCATTGATTAGGGATATAGGGCGGTAATTTTTCACCTCTAGAGGGTCCCTGCCATCTTTTGGGAAAACCACTAAATCAGCCCGGTTTAGCTCCGGGGGCATAGGCTCTCCGTTTAATATGGCATTAAAAAGAGATGTCAAATGAGGGGTAAGAAGGGGTTCAAATTTTTTTTAATACAAATTAGTGAAGCCATCCGGTCCTGGGGATTTGCCCAACTTAAGATTCTGGATGGTAAGTTTAACCTCCTCCTGTGTTATTTCTAAATTCAAATCATCCAGTTGATAATCCGGTATTTTAGGGAGATCGCATAAATGTAGAAAGGAGTCTATATCTAATCCACTGCAGTGGGATTGCGAGGAGTATATTTTTTGGTAATAATTTTGAAACATTTTTTGAATATCATTGGGGCTGTAGGAAATTTGACCGCCAGGAGTCCTAATTTGGGTGGTTCTGGGTTGGGAGAATTTATTGTTTAGTCTTTTAGCCAAAAGGGAGTCAGGTTTGTTTGCCTTCCAGTAATAGAGGTGCTTCATTTTTCTCATAGCCCGTTCCGTTCGATGGGACAATATAGCGTCCAGCTCTAGCCTAGTCTGGTCAATTAACTTACTCCCCTGAAGAGAGGGACACTGTTGGTTTTTCTCCTCTAACCTCTTTAATGAGGTTGAAAGCTCTGTTTCCTTCTGCCTAAGAAGTTTCTTATGTATAGAGGATAGCTTAATGCAAGTTCCTCTAATAAAAGCCTTATGGGCAGCCCAAAGCCAGCCAGCCCCAGTTTCGGGGGAGTCATTAGTTTAAAAAAACAGCTGTATGTCCTTGGATATGGAATCCATGTTACTCGGGTTAGACAGTAGGAATTCGTTCAGAGCCCATTTATAGGGGAGTCGAGGGTTAGGACCCAGATCCAGCTCAACTAATACCAGAGCTTGGTCCGACCAGGGGCAGGGAACTATCTCAGAGTTTGTGGTAGAGTCATACAATGAGGAAGTGATAAGAAGAGCGTCAATCCTAGAGTATGTCAGGTGAGTCTGGGAGTAGAATGTGTACTCTCTCTTGTCTGGGTGCTTACCCCGCCAGGCATCAACCAACCCCAAACCGTTTAGTAAGGACTTAATCTGATTAGTCTTGTTGGGTAATCTGTTGGTCGGTTTTCCAGACCTATCAAGGGTCGGGTCTAAGGTCAGGTTAAGGTCCCCCCCAATTATCAATTTCCCCAAATCCTGAGCCTCTAGCTTTTTCAACAGGTCTATGAGAACAGAGTAGGGAGAGTTCGTAGGAGAATACAGGGATATTAGCGTTATTCTTTCCCCTCTTATAGTCCCAGTTGCCATAACGTAATTACCGTCCCCACATCCAGCTCTCTTAGTAGGGAGAGAGGCCAGATAATAGATGGGGTAATCCTTATGTAAAAATTTAGGTTTGTGGCCGAGGGAAAAATGGGTCTCCTGCATAAAAATGACCGAGAGAGTGTGTTTTTTGTAGAATGCAAAGGCCTTCCTCCTTTTAAAGGGGGAGTTGAAGCCCTTCACATTATGGGTTACTATGGTGTATTTAGAAGTAGCCATTGGAAATTTGGAATGTAGGTGTATGTAACCTTACCTGATAGCTGAGCACGTGAGCGACAAGGAGTGGAGGAGCCCGGAGAGCAAACAGAAGTCCCAGCGAATATGCTGTTGGCGGCGAAAAAAATCTCCCTTTTATCAAGAGGGCTGAGAGCAATGAAAAGGGAGAAAGGCAGTTTAATATCAGAGAGGTAGATAAATCTTAGATAAAACAAACAAGCCAATAATAGAACAGAAAAAAAAAAAGAAACACAAAAAGAAAAAAAGAAAATAAATCAGAGCAGTAAAACAGCAAGTTAACAGTGTGTCTAACCTTCAAGCTGCAATTTAAAAAATATAGCAGGATAAGCATAAAACAATCGTCTACACATAACCCTTCTATCTCTATTTCTAGAAAAAAAAGGTAAGAATCAAATCCACGTAATGTGGGGAGTTAGTCTGGCAAACTATAATAATCCTAAATGACAATAATTCAAACTATTCTAGCAACATTCTATCTGAACTTGTAAACAACGAAAAATGGACATCACACAATCAGCAAAATGTTATCAAAGTCCAGCTAGGTAGGAGGCCTCTCAGGTCGCGGGCCCAACTTTGAAGTGGCGGAGAGACCAGAGTCTGCTGAGTATATCAAGCGCTTGTCTTGCAAGTCACCTACATAGTTCCGGAAACCGCTGGACCCCTCCAGGGCAGGGATTTGTTTGCCATGAACTTGTGCTGGCTTTGGGGTCTGCTGCCTCTTAGGGATAAGCGAGACAAGGTGCTCTTGGTTTGCCTCTGTCGTGGACTCCGGGCATAGCTGTAATCTCTGTAACACATCTAGACAGTCTTCCAGGAAGCGGGTGGTATAAGTCTTGCCTTGATAAGTGAAAGTCAGAGCAAACGGAAAGTTCCAGCGGTACTGGATCCTGTGCTGAAGAAGAATGGCAATAGCCGGTTTCCTAAGTCTCCGCTTATGTAGGGTATCCGGGCAGAGGTCCGCATAAAACTGCAGGGTTGAATCATCCGTCCCCTTGATAGTATGCAGCTTCCTGGTGGCTGACAGTAGAAGATCTCTGGCCTGCTGCCTTAAAAATCTAACAATAACATCCTTAGGAGCTTCCAAGCTTCTCGTACCTCCCAAAGCTCTATGGGCACGCTCAATCTCCCACACACTTTCAGGTTGATTAGGAAGGATTATCGGGATTGTATCCTTCAGGTAGCCAGACAGGTCCTGTATCGCTCTTGGTATTCCACGGATGTGGACGTTGTGTCGGCGGGACCGATTTTCCAGATCCTCTATCTTATCCGTGAGGTCAGAGATGTGAATGGAGTTCTGAGTAATAGAGGATCGGTCTCTTTCTTGCGCCTCGGCCATCCGATCCGACGTGTCTTCCAGTATTTGAGTGCGTTGCCCCAGGTCCTTCAAGTCTTGTCTTAGAGGGTCAATAGCTTTTGCCAGGAGCCGCTCAATAGTAGCCACTGAGCTGGCCGAGAGGTCCATGTATTGGCTAGGAGTGTCAGGAGTACCTTCCCTGTCTGAGCCGTCCGAGTGTTCTGAGGCGGATTCCGCAGGAGGAGAGCATCTGGCAGTTTTGGGTGTGAAGTACTCCCGTATGCCCTTCACAGAAGCAGTTCTTTTGGGTTTTGGCATTTTGGAGTACGGGCCGCAGGAGTCAGCAAAGAGTCCGTTATGGAATCAGCTAGGTATAGAATAGGGGGAAACTATGTCCCAAGTGTTCTGAGTGAAATTCCGCTAGCCCAAATAATAGAGTTTGTCCAGTTTTTAAAGTTTAGTTGAGGCAGGTGATAGCTGTGTTATATGGGGAAAAAACAATAAGTAGAGCACTGTGTGCCTTGCAAGCTGGGGAGAATTCAGGCAGCTTCCTCCTCCTACCCCACCATGCCTCTTTGTCTGATAACAGCCACAGTTCTTTATATGTCGGGAGGGTGATAATCTCCCTCTATTGGCCTTGGGTGCTCTGCTCCCTCGTTTGGGGGTTGCTGTTTCTCTCCTGGGGCCCCCTGGGGAGTCACAACCCTCTGGGGAAGATCCCCCCTACATGGAGCCGCCGGATGCGTTCTCAAAATGGCGGCTTTGTAAGATGGAGGCCGCGTTTCGCGGGCTTTCTGCCCCGTCTTCAGGGACCACACTCCGGCCAGAGGGGTCACCCTGTGACCCCGGCCGGATCCTGCCGCCACTGGGGTCTGCGCCAACACTTGCCCAGGCGCTGGGAGAAAGAGCCCCGAGGTCTGCTGTGGCCTCAGGCGTCGCCCCAACGTCGTAGGCCTCCTGTGCTGCTTGGCCGCCCAATTAATTACCAGTCGCTCCCCGGGGGATGGGGGCAGCCTCCAGTAATGCCCCTGATTGCAGGCCCTGTTCAGAGCTCTGCACGGAGCTCCAACAATCCCATCCGTCCTCGCCAGACGCCAGCTCCGCCCCCCCAAGGCATTGTAATTTTTTGATGTCAATATGACTTTGCTTGCAATGTCAGAGTAATCCTCATTATTGATGGTATTGAGTAAGATTGTTGAAATCAGTGGTTCTTTTGAAATAATTTCTGGTGGAATTTGCACTACATCACCAGGTAAATTAGTTATTTTTGGCTTTTTTCCTTCTCCAATGTTAATGAGCCAATCATTGAATTGATTTCGCCCTTCAGATCTCATATTTACTTCTAATGTGAGGTATGTAAATACTTTCCAAAGCTTACTTCTTTTAATACACATTTCAACTATGTCAGTACGATTGCCATGTGGCACCACAGGTAATGTTTGCCTGAAATCTCCTCCTAACAACATCACATTTCGACCAAATGGCAAATCATTAGCCATAACTTCTTTTAATAATCAATCAATACATTGGAGGACATGACATCAAAATTGCCTCATCTATTATAATTAATTTACTCTTGTGCAATTTTTGGGCTTGTAATGAATTCATTCGAGTATCCAACACTGATGTTTCCAGAATGGGAACTGGCAGTTTAAATCCACTATGCACAGTTCTACCACCTTCTAACAAACGTGCGGCAATTCCAGTGGTTGCAAATGGCAGTGCTATTTGACCCTGTGCTCGAATGCAACTCATCAACAAATTATATAGGTAAGTTTTTCCTGATCCACCCGGACCATCTAGATAGAAATAACGCTCTTTGAGCATTTCATTTTCTATTGCATTTGTGATAGCATTAAATGCTTCCAATTGCAATACATTTAAAGTTCCAATTTTTTCTTGTGCTTTTTGGTATTCAATATCAGTGTCATACTCATCAAAGTTAATTTCATCTATAAATCCTGGATCAGGCAGATTAAAGTTGGCACAATTTAATCCATGACAAAGAAAGATTTCCTGTATTTCTATTAATGCTTTAAATTGTGCAATGCTCTCATTATAACGTAGCAAGAAATCTTCACACATATGTAATTTAAATTTTTCCCACAAAGTTAAGGCATCTGGTACATTGCAAAAAATACAAATAAAAGCAAATTGTTCTCTTATTTGCTTTGGCATTTGACATAGTGCTGCTTCCTCGAGACATATCTCCCATTCTGTATCATCTACCAGAAAGTTTTGATGTCTTGCAGCTAACTGGAAAGTGTCATAAACGATGTCATTGACTGTGCGTAAATGTTCATAACTTTGTGCTCCAGGAACATGTAAAAGGAGTAATCTTAAACTGAAACGTTCAATGTCTCGTGGACTGACGGTATATATTCTTGGGATAATTTTATAATTATGTTTCTTTCGTTGTCTCCATTCACCATTTACGAATACATAGTGATTTAGAATGTCAATGTATAAAAATTGTCTGGCCTCAGTGTCCTGACAATTTAATTGAATCCAAGCAGTAAGCGTTGTTGCTCTATGTTCACTTTGTGATATAGCATTTGTTTCATTGCCAGCCGTGAAGCAAACAAATTGACTTTGTGGCAGATGGACAGCTAATCGATACACAGCATGTGACCGATCATGCATCTCAAATTTCAGAAGACACCACATTGCTTCAGGAGCACTTACATAGCGAGCATCTAAATAAGAAGAAAGTTCGTCATGTAAAATGGGGTTGTCTTTTTCATTGTCTGCACCTTGCACAACAACAGTTGCTGCATCATATCCTTTATATATATACTTATACACATATTTTATGGATTTGATGGAAGTGCAAGCTTCCACATTGATATGTGCATTGTACTTCATCAGCAAATGTGGATTTTATGGAACCACATATCCATTATCGACCTTTTGGCCACGGATAATAGCTGTTTGTCCTTCTCTTCTTTTATACAAAGGGTATCCATCACAATTAACATAAGTCTGCATTTGAAATTGTTTTGGAACCTCTTTTATGCATTTCTTATTTTCCATACATGGTGAGTTTGGATTGCTCTCTCCACATGGGCCATGTATCATTCTATGAGTTACAATCTCATAAAGTCTTGAATGATTTTCTGGATGTGGCAGTTCAGCACTAATCACTAAATCCACTCTATCTGCTGTATTTAGT
Source organism: Discoglossus pictus (assembly GCA_027410445.1). Taxonomy (NCBI): domain Eukaryota; kingdom Metazoa; phylum Chordata; class Amphibia; order Anura; family Alytidae; genus Discoglossus; species Discoglossus pictus. The sequence continues at coordinate 107,855,434 of CM050172.1, read as the reverse complement.
TTATCTTTTTCTTGCAAGATTAAAAGTATATGTGCATGTGGCAAGCCTCTTTTTTGAAATTCAATAGTATAAACAAAAGCCACACATTTTCCAAATAAGTCTGCTTTAGTGATATCATAAATTAAGGAATTAAGTTTGATTTTGAATACTCTTGCAACCAAATCTGGTCGGTCAGAAGTAGTTTGTCCAAGCATAAAATTTTCTTTGATCACTGGCCATTGTGGATTACATGTAAATGTAATAAATAAATCTGGTTTGCCAAATTTAGTGACAATAGCCATGGCATCATTGTATCTTTCTCGCATATTGCGAGGAGATCCTTGGAAAGAGGATGGCAAAATCATTGTTCGTTCAGCAGGAATGTCTCTGTTTGCAGCCAATTTAGCGACAGAATCCATCAATCCACAATATTGTTCAACTCGAAGCTTGTTTTGTTGGAATTTGACAAAATTTAGATTATTTCCTTCGACTTCTAGATAAGAATCAATAATCCATTGTTGTGTGAGTTTACCCCCACATAAAATAGGATTATAATGATCTCGGACAGCAGTTTGTGCCACTTTATATTCCCGCATTGAGATATTGTTTCTAATACGAAGTTTACTATTTGGATAACTTTGCAACTGCAATAACCCTTAGATTGTACGTTTGCGAGTTTTCAATTGTGTGTCCGTGTCTTGGAAACAAGCACTATGTACATTTGATTATATGCTCAAAAACAGGGCCCTCCATTCTTTAAGGTGTTAAGTTTTTTATTTTCATGTACTAAACCCCTGTACAGCGCTACGTAATATGTTGGCGCGATATAAATAAAGATAATAATAATAATAACCTGGCTCCCCATTTGGAAAGAAAATGGGATATATCATAGGATCCAAATTACTGCTTAAAATATTGATGTTTATAAAAAGTTGTTCTTCATTGCGTGGATATATTCTAATATCCCGCTCAAATGGTGGTTCCCCATCATCATTTTTAAATACCATGGCAACCTCATTTGCTGTTGGTAAATTATAGCGTCTTTGATCAGTGTTGCGATCCCTTTTGAGAACCATATTAACTCTTGGCATTGGCAATTGATGTCTTTGCGCATGTGCCAGTTGTTCTTTTTCAACCTCCGCTAATTTTTTGTATGCTTGACTATAAAAGTTGTTCGCCATAATATTATCAAGCTGTTCAAAGACTATGGGTAAACATTGTCTATTTTCAGGAAGCAGCATTCGTTGTTCGACAGCTTCCATTGTATCCAGAACATATAACTGTGCAAATTTCCTCTGCTCTCCTGTTTCTGGGTGTAAATGTGAAGTCCGGTGGTATATTTGTCCTTGGACTTTAAAACAATAAAGACCATGTCCTGGTACATATTCGGCTAATGTTGCACCCATTGAAGCAAATTAAATTGCACTGTTATAAGAGCGACATTTTTTCTTAAAATTGGTGTAATTGGGAAATGTAGGATAACTCATGATACTTTTTAAATATTCTGGGAATGTCTGTGTTTCTGGAAGTCTTACCTTTCCTTTCTGACAGCAACTAATAAACTGTCCATCAGTTGGTCGTTCTTTCTGAAAATGATAAGCCCCACAAAACTGACAAACCACATTCATGAATCCACAATAATGAGTGTCTACTGTTAGTGCTCTAAAGAAAGGACTATTATGACCTTCATCAATATAAATTTCATTTGAACTTTGTACATCTACATTGGTGTCATCTCTATCAACATTGGTATCAGCAGGCAAAATAGGTTCATTTGAGACAGTTTTACAGACATTTTTTTGTTTACTTTTTCTTTTCTTTGAAACTCCAGCAGACTCATTTTGTTGTTTTTTAGCCATTTCTCTTTTATTTAGAAGTCTCTGTCGATCTTCTTCTCTTAAACATTGTGAAGTCTCAGGGGTCTGTGCATCTCTCCATCTCTGCTTCCTTTCCCTTGCCATTCTTGTTTTATATTCTTTCTTATCTTCTGCATTGTCCGCCATTGTAATCTATAATTGTAAATAGACTATTAAGAATGACCTTAATTTTATTACACATATTTTTTACCTTGTCATATATTTCTATAAATGATGGCTGTCTGCGTCTCTCTGGCTGTCTGCGTCTCTCTGGCTGTCTGCGTCTCTATGGCTGTCTGCGTCTCTCTGGCTGTCTGCGTCTCTATGTTTGTGTCTGTGTCTCTGGCTGTCTGTCTCTCTGCGTCTCTGTGGGTGTGTGTCTGGATATCTGTGGGTTTATGTCTCTCTGGGTTTCTCCCTGTATTTCTGGGTGTGTATCTTTCTGGGTGTGTGTTTGTATATCTGTGGGTCTGTGTATCTCTCTGGGTGTGTGTTTGTATGTCTGTGTATCTCTCTGGGTGTGTGTTTGTATCTCTGTGTATCTCTCTGGGTGTGTGTTTGTATGTCTGTGGGTCTGTGTATCTCTCTGAGTTTCTCCCTGTATGTCTGGGTGTGTATCTTTCTGGGTGTGTGTTTGTATGTCTGTGGGTCTGTGTATCTCTCTGTGTGTGTTTGTATGTCTGTGTATCTCTCTGGGTGTCTGTGTGGGCTTCTGTATTTCTGTGTCGGTGTGTCTGTATAATATTCTATTTCTCGGGTTGTTTACAGGTGGGTGTCTGTGTGTCTGTATAGGATTCTATTTCTCGGGTTGTTTGCTGGTGGGTGTCTGTGTCTCTGCGTGTCTGTGTCTCTGCGTGTCTGTGTCTCTGCGTGTCTGTGTCTCTGCGTGTCTGTGTCTCTGCATGCGCGTGTCTCTGCATGCGTGTGTGTCTCTGCGTGCGTGTGTCTCTGCGTGCGTGTGTCTCTGCGTGCGTGTGTCTCTGCGTGTCTGTGTCTCTGCGTGCAGGTGGATGTCTGTGTCTCTGTGTGTGTGTCTCTGCGTGCAGGTGGGTGTCTGTGTCTCTGCATGCGTGTGTCTCTGAATGCGTGTGTCGATGCGTGCGTGTGTCTCTGCGTGTGTGTGTGTCTCTGTTTGCAGGTGGGTGTCTGTGTCTCTGCGTGTGTGTGTCTCTGCGTGCAGGTGGGTGTCTGTGTCTCTGCGTGCAGGTGGGTGTCTGTGTGTCTGCGTGCAGGTGGGTGTCTGTGTCTCTGCGTGTGTGTGTCTCTGCGAGTCGGCGTGTCTGTGTCTCTGCGTGTCTGTGTCTCTGCGTGCAGGTGGGTGTCTGGGTGTCTGTGTCTCTGCGTGTCTGTGTCTCTGCGAGTCTGTGTCTCTGCGTGTCTGTGTCTCTGCGTGTCTGTGTCCCTGCGTGTCTGTGTCCCTGCGTGTCTGTGTCTCTGCGTGCAGGTGGGTGTCTGCGTGTCTGTGTCTCTGCGTCTCTGCGTGCAGGTGGGTGTCTGCGTGTCTGTGTGTCTGTGTCTCTGCGTGTCTGTGTCCCTGCGTGTCTGTGTCTCTGCATGTCTGTGTCTCTGCGTGTCTGTGTATCATGAATGGAAAAACAGAAACAGTTATATGTTCCTAAAGAAGAGCTACACAAAAGAGCAAGTGACCTAATATAATATAGCAGGTGTAGACGTGAGAAATCTGTAAAAAGATGTAAAAATCATAATTAATTTTTTTATTGAATGAATGTATGAAATACATTACTCAACGCAAATCAATAGTTCATTTTATATTGTGTTAACAAATGTCATCACAAAATCATTTACCTGTCAATTTAATATTCTGTAAGGTTAATTGTTGCAGAGGAGACTTGAGGCAGGTGGCGATGTCCGAATCTGTGAAAAGAAGTACAAATCATGCTATTTTTTTTTTCATAAATGCATGAATCATTGATATTACTTAAAGTACTTGTTGTCCTTTTCATACATGCATGCAATAAAGTAAATATAAATATTTTAAAATGATATACCTGTGAAGGTGATGTGATTGCAGAAAAAATGCTGCAAACAGCCCTCTGTGTAGTCACGTGGGCAGATAATCAAACTGTGAGAAAAGAAATAGAAAAAAGGGCTTGTTAATGTTTGCAATGTTTTCATTAGCATAGCTGCAAAATAGACGTAAATGCACTGTAAAATGTAAGTAAGTGATATAAATATGTAAACGGTTTGAGGATCCTATACCTTTAATACAATGAGCTTAAAGAATCATCAACAACAGTTATATCTAAATTCAGTGCAAAAGTGAGATATATTTTTATTAATTTTTTACTTTAAATTTCTTGAATTAATGATCAATGAACTTTAATAGTTGAGTAGCAAGCACCAAATGTAAAACAACTGTACTTTTTTTTTTCTTGTACTAAATGTGTTATTATGACTAATTATTAATTAATTAACATTATTAATAATCGTAATGATGAATAAAATAATAAATGAACATTAATAGTTCAGCATCAATGTCAAAATCTAATTCCAGTGACATTAATTCCTCTCGATGAGCGCCTTTGGCTTCGCTGCTCATTGCAGGCGTCGTCCAACCCACAACTTTTTGTCCTCGCAATTAAAAAGCTGTGCAATGCAGGGGGCATAAGCTTAAAGGAAGCCATGTTTGAAATAGTTTATGGATTGAAGAGCGAGGCATTTATGGGTACATTTGCATGTCCCAGCTCAGCTTCCCAGAATGCAGTGTAATAACTGTATTTCTCAGAATTCTGAGCTGGAAACTGTTTTTTGAACTTGTTTTAGACATTCAGATGTGACACAAATGTACTATTTATTTACTGTACTACTGTACGATGGAGGCTTCTATCGCTCTCTTACCCACCATATATTAAATGATTAATGTAGAAATACAAAGTTCTAACAAACCAAATATAATATATAGTATCGGGTGCAACAAAAGATCATTTATATCAACGTCATGAGATATTCTAATACATGTGGTATATATTGCCATTTAATGGCATTTATCCAGGTATCTAGCAGCCCCATGTGACACCCATTGGCTCTCTGGCGTGGCCCCTCCTCACCCTAGGAACTGGAGTGCAGGTATAAATAAATATATATATGTTTTTGTTTTTTGTTTTTTTTATGTATATATATATATATATTTATATTTATGTACTGTGTGAGTTGATGTTGAACGGGTTCCGGGAGGCTACTCCACTGATTTTAATATTATTTTTTTTTGTTTGTTTTTTAAATAGTTTTTATTGAAAGGATTACACATTTTTCCAGAACAACAAGCAATAGGCACATTAACATATAAGATTTTTACATAAACACATATGCCTTATGATCAAAACTATAGTATACCCTTTCATTTTTCTCTTTTCTATTATTCTGTAGTTACTGTAGCAACCCTTTAACTTAAACAAGGTAAACTTAAACAAACAAAACTTAATTATACAAAAACTAAAACTTTAAAAAAATAACTGGAGATAAGGGAAAGTGCAATAGACCAAGTTGAGTCTATATATTTATATCTAAATGAGTCCTTACCTAAGACATGAGTCAATGCTTAGCCCTTTTTTTCACCTCCTAAATAATTACTTCTAAGCTATGTCCATATAGTTATTCAGTTCCATTTCCTTAAGTAATCTACTATTTCAGTAAGCTGCCATCAAGAACATTGCAATTCTTAAGATTATACAGTTATCTTACATGTATTCACCTCTTTTTTCATATTCCAGATGAACCAGAGTCTCCAGGACCAGCTCTCGAGTCTCCTCCAATCCAAGCCCCCATCCAGCTCAATTCTTTTTAATTTTTTTAATTGTTTTTTATTTTATTGGTATCAAAAGTAGACAATTACAATATAAATATATAAAACAGAATACACACCAAAAAAACGACAAAAGAAAAAGACAAGACATACATTTACAATACATATTGTGAACTTGTACCAGAAATTATAATTTCTGGGAGCTAAGTCCCAGAGATATTAAAGCTTAGATCATAACCGAGAAAGATCTTTATTTTGATCCCAAATTTTCCATTCATAAAGTTTTATTTTTATAAGACCTTGCTCTTGAAGAGATTTTTCAAGATTTCTGTTTCTATCTACCATATTTGTGATTTCACCCCAAGAGGGAACGGAAGACTGACCCCATCTCCTTGCTATCAACAGTTTCGATGCCATGAATATCTGAAGTAAAAACGCAATTACGTCCAGAGAAAGCTGATTCTAAAAAAATGTGAAATAAAACATTTTTTACAGAAAAGGAAATGGAAATACCCCAAATACTCCTAATATGCCCAAAACAAGTTTCCCAAAATTGTTGAATTATTGGGCAACTCCACCATATATGGGCATGTGAACCCACCAAACCACAGTTCCTCCAACAAAACTTCAGATTATCTTTTTTAGTAATCTGAGCCATTTTTGTTGGAATATAATACCATTGAGTACTTAATTTAAAGTGTAGCTCTCTATATGATGTATTTTTAATTATTTGATCTGTGAGAATAAATGAATCGGACCATTCTTCTTCTGACCAAAAGAGATTAAAAGAATGTTGCCAAATTTTAGATTTGTTAAAAGGGCATTTATCCATTTCCTCCCGCAAGATGTTATAACAATTAGATATTAAGTGCTTTCTATCTTCTAGAAACATTAGTTTTTCAAAAGAAGTTAAAGATCTAACTTTAAAACTAGAATAGATTGAATCTCTGAATGCAGCCAGAAGTCTATTATATTCAAGCCAACTTTTATGAGGAAGCCCAAATTTTTCCTTCAAGTCTTCAAAAGAAGCCCAAGAGTTGCCAATATATAAGTCTCTCAAACAACAAATGCCAAATGCTCTCCATCCACCCAAAAATGATAAGTTCAATTCTCTCTCTAATAATAAAATCGGAAGCATAGGGCTAGGAAAAGGCATTAATTGAGATCTCAATTTATGTTTATCCCAAAATTCAAGTATTTCACGAACAATATCAGAACCTTCTAAAAAGAGTTCTTTTTTTAACTCCTTCCTAAACATCAACCAGCCTAAAGAATCCTTAACTACTGAACATCTTTCAACCTGCAGTCAACCTGCCACTTTCAAACTTTCTATACATTTGACTGCATGTGAAAACATTGTAGCATCATGATAGGTCTGAATCATTGGGTATGCTAGTCCCCCTTTCCTAAATGTTCTGGAAATTATAACTTTCTTTATTCTGTTGTTTTTCCCCTGAAAGATAAATTTGTCTATTATTTGTTGAAAATGTACTATAAAAGTTTTGGATAAAGGTATAGGAATAGATCTAAATATATAGCTTAATCTTGGAAGAAGTGACATTTTGGCTGCAGCTATTCTAGCTGTTAAAGTTACGTTCAAAGGTCTCCAAGAGGAAACAATTTTCATAGGTTTATTTAATAGCTCCTTATAGTTGTTTTTAATTATTAACTGGATAGAATTATAAAATATGATTCCCATATGAGTTATGGTATTAGAATGCCAATTATACTGGTAGATGGATTTCAAGTAATCTTTTTCCAGACTAGCTAAATTAAGAGCCCAAACCTGTGACTTGGAGATATTAATTTTATAGTTAGAGGCTTTAGAATATTTATCTATTATTACTTGCAAGGTTTTCAAAGAGTCAATGGGGTTAGACACAAACACAACCGCATCATCGGCATACAGCATTATTTTATGCTGTATCCCACCAACTGTAATTCCATGAATAGAGGGGTTATCTCTTATAGAAACCGCCAAGGGCTCCATTATCAATGCAAAGATTATCGGAGAAAGGGGACACCCCTGTCTCGTTCCATTAGTAACTGAAAATCTCTGCGTTTTAAACCCATTTCCAATGACCGAAGCGGATGGGGAAGAGTATAATGCTCCAATGGACTTAGATCCAAAAGAGCCAAGGCCATATTTTTGGAGTACACACCTGATAAAATCCCATCCGACCCGGTCAATTCTGATAACTTGTTGCTATCTTATTACCATTGGATCCCTCAAAGCAAGGGGAAACCAAACGGTGACTCCAACCAGGGGCTCAAGATTTTAGAGAACTGTGGCATAGTATCTAATATAGCGCATGTTAACTTCTCATTTATTGCTATGTAGTTAATTTTCTTGATAACCTCCTGTGCCTCTAGCTTCCCTGATTTCCATTGACTGGCAATGTGTACTTTGGCGGCGGCCGCCATTATAAGGAATAGCCTATTCTGGTTCTTTGATAAATTAGGAAGTTTAATCCCCAATAAACAAGACTCCATGGTTGCCACAACTGTAGTTTCAAACAATGATGTCGCCATTAGTGCTAACCCATCCCATAGCTCGTGAGCCGCCTGACACAGCCACCAGGTATGAATGTGGTCTTCTATTTCATGACAGCCCCTAAAACAGTTACTGCTTACCCTAGGGTCATACTTATTGAGTTTATCTGGAGTACAATATATTATTTGGAGTACTTTTATAGATGTCTCTATGTGCATGTTATTACATGTTGCCTTGCTCAGATTGAAGAACGATTTCTGCCATTTTTTCCATTCCCATTCCTCCCCTAGCTCTTTTTCCCATTTACGAATATATGCAGGTTTGTCTGTATTCTTTGATTTAGTAAATGTATCGTATAACAAGCCTATTATCCCTTTTGCCAGTGGGAGGTTTTTGCAGGTTACAGAGAACCAGGAGGTTTTCGGTGGTCCAAATTTTCTAAATACTTCACTAACCCAGTTCTTTATTTTAAGATAGTTGTAATACTCCCCTGAAGGAAGAGCATATTTTTCACCAAACTGCTCCAGAGTCATCAAGTGACTCCCTATAAACCAGGAGCCTAACTTGTCTAAACCCCTAGAAGCCCACCAATGTTTAGATGTTATGTTCATGGTTTCCCAAATATCTTGGGAGGAGAAAGGGGAGATACACCTATATCTAGCTTATTCTTGGATCTGGCCCACTTCCACTTTTTTATAGCCAGATTTATTATGGGGTCCGGATGTGATTTAATTGGGCTCAATTCTTCAGGCACCCAGATTAATGTGTCCCAGCTATGTTGTTGCATTTGCTGTTGTTCAAAGAATACCCAGCCCGGCTGGTGCTTGACTAAATGTGCTTGTGGTATTTGGGACAGTCTAGCCACTTTTAAATAATCCTGCAGATTAGGACATGATAGCCCCCCTCCCCCTTCTTTTTCATGTCTGAACATTACCTTCCTAGATATGCGAGATTTCTTATATTTCCACACATACCTAAATATACTGGACTGGAACCGATCCAGCTCCCTCAGGGAGATCGGCATAGGAAGTGTTCTTAATAGATATAGAATCTTTGGCAGAATGTTCATTTTGACTGCCGCAATTCGGCCAGCCCAAGAAAGAGGGTAATTCCTCCATCTGAGTAGGTCCTCATTCAGCTTTCTGTACATGGGGGGATAGTTGGCCTTATACAAATCAGAAATTTTAGGTGTAATATTAATCCATAGGTATTTTATATGTTTGGTAGGCCACGAGAAGGAATATAAAGATTTCAGGTGGTCTATGTCGCCCTGAACCATGCCTAAGCTCAAAGCCTCTGATTTCCCCATATTCAGCCTAAGTCCTGACATTTTGCTATACCTGTCAAGAGTCGACATCAATGCTGGTATGGAGGACCCGGGCTTCGTTAGGGTACATAGGATATCATCCGCGAAGAATGAGAACTTATATTGTTGCAACCCCACTTGGAGCCACTGAATTTCCTTATCCGCTCTAATGAGCTGTGCCAATGGTTCCACAGCCATGGCAAACAATAGGGGCGATAGTGGGCATCCCTGTCTTGTACCTCTCTGTATGCTAATTTGAGCTCTATGCTCGCCTGGCAACCTCAGAGTGGCTGTCAGGGTTTCATAATATGTGCGGAGTTGGGTAATAAACCGGCCCCTGAGACCAAACCTGTCCAGAACTTTAAACAGATACGGCCACTCAACCGTATCGAAGGCTTTCTCTATGTCTAGAGCCAGTAGACACATCGGGGAGCTCGCTTTGTGCGCTAGATATTGAATGTTGAAAAATTGGTCTGACATTGTCCCCTGCCTGTCTATGAGGCACAAACCCCACCTGATCTTTGTGGATAATCTCCGGCAAGAATCTGGAGATCCGTGTCGCCATAATTTTGGCCATTAATTTGACGTCATCATTGAGTAGGGATATGGGCCTTATGGATATAGTTCTTAAAAATGAGTCAAGATCCAGCCCATCGGTCAGCCTACCAGATGAGTAGATCTGCTGATAGAAGGCCTGGGACTCCTTCTGTATGTCCCTCGGGCTACAAGACATTTTTCCATCTACTTTCTTAATCTGGGTCACCCTAGACTGGATCTCTTTAGCCTTCAAACTCCTAGCCAGCATTCTGGCTTGTTCGCTTTCCAGTGTATAGGTGCCTAGTCCACCTCATAGCCTTTTCCGTATAAAAAGACAGGAGCCCGTCTAGTTCTATCCTGGCCTTATTAATTTGACTGCGGAGCTTCATGGTAGGGCATTTCTGTTTGAGCTTTTATAGGTTGCTAAGGGTAGCTGTTAGCTCCTCCTCCTTCCGCCTAAGCGACTTACGGTGTTGAGCTGTTAGTTTAATACAGCAACCCCTTATAAAGGCCTTATGGGCTACCCAGAGCCATCCCACCCCTGTCTCAGGGGAATAATTCAATTCAAAATACTGCTTAATATCTCCCGCTAATGATGCTAAGCTGTTGGGGTCCGACAGTAAATGTTCATCGATCTTCCAGCTCCTTAATGGAGATAGGTGAGGTCCTATGGTAATTTTAATGGCCACTATAGCGTTATCAGACCAGGGGCAAGGGACAATGTCAGATTCTCAGACTTTATCAAAAAGTAGAGAGCTCATTAGGAACGTGTCAATCCTCGAATAGGTGCCATGCGTGGGCGAGTAAAATGTATATTCCCTGTTATCCATGTGTAGGCCTCTCCATGCATCTACTAGGCTCATCTTAGTTATCAACTGTTTAATTTGACCCTGTTTTTTTGAAAATGTAGCGCCCTGGGTGTGTCTTGATCTGTCTATTGCTGGATTAAGTGTTAAGTTAAAGTCCCCCCCAATCACCAGCTTGCCTAGATCTAGCGGTTCCAGCTCCCTCAGCAGTTTAATCAGAGTTTGGTGGGGAGAAATTGTGGGAGAGTATAAGGAAATCAGTGAAATTCTATGGCCCGAGACCACACCAGTGACCAATACATAATTCCTCTCTTTATCTATTCTGCTATGCTCCAAGCTGAACGGGAAGTCTTTGTGCATCAGGATAGCTGCCCTTGCCTTATTTGTAGATGGAGTGGCCGCATGTACTGTTGGGTAGTCCCTATGGACAAACTTCGGTTTACCCCCATGCGAGAAGTGAGTCTCTTGCATAAAGATAACCGAGGGCCTCAACCTTTTGTAATATCTAAAAGCTTTCCTCCTCTTAAAAGGGGAGTTAAACCCCTTCACATTATATGTTATAAAGACGTACTCTGACCCACTCATTGTGTTTTAGCGTCTAAGTGTGTATGCTCTCCCTGTCTACCTGTTACTCCTCGCCCGATGCCAAATCCTAAGGATCCAAGGGTGGGTGAAGGTCTGGAAGGAGGCTGCTGGTGCTGGAGACTCCAGTCGCTGTTGAGCCAGAAAAAAGCAGAAAAACATGTTATTAAATGTACATTTGGCAAACTCCCTTCATTCCTCTGAGCCCCTCTAGACTCTCCTGACCTTGCCCCCGAAGTTATATTATGCTGGTTGTTTAAGCCCTGGCTACCTTCCTCCACAGGACTATATATGACTGTATATTTCTTTATCAGCTGAGGCACTTCTGTTACTAGAATTGTTATGATAGTTGCTCCTTGAGGGCCAGACTGTTGCTCCAGCGGACCCCGCTCCTTCCTTTCTCCATAACTAGCAATACCCAATTTCAACAACATTTCAACTTGTTAAAGAAAACTGAGAATTTTTATGTCTATCTCAAAAGTCTACTTCAAGCAGGCAGGCCCCCCTCTGAGGCCCTGACTAACCTATGTTTTAACTAAACTATTCTATGTCTCTTCTCTTTCCATTAGGATGTATCAAAAAGTCCCGGAACTGAGTAAGTGAGTAAAGTCTCTGAGTTACTTCCAGGTATTGGGCTTGTTTTCACTCCGATCGTGTTGTTATCAGGTCCTCCGGGACCCTTCCATGGTCTCCTCTGTGTTGGGAACTGCAAACAGCCTGGCTCTTGCGGGATACGTTCTTATCTCTGGAACTTCTGGGGGGAGCGGATCCTCTTTTGGAAGCTGTGACCCCACTAGAGTCCATTGTTTCTTTGGGATGGGGGGGGAGGGGTGGAGGGCAGCCATGTTCCTCTGCTGGTAGGTCTGCTGGGCAAAGACGAAGCTGGCGCAATACTGCTAGACAGTCCTCTAGGTTGCGGGTGGTGTGCGACGTGCCTTGGTAGCTGAAGGTGATGGCGAAGGGAAAGTACTGCAGCTTATTCTGCTGAAGGATCACTAGCGCAGGTTTCATCTGCTTCCTCCTGTCTAGCGTGTTGGGGGACAGGTCCGTATACATTTGAAGACTAGAGTTATCCGGGCCCTTGACCACCTGCATCTTCCTAGTTTCTGCCAGTAGGAGGTCTCTGGCCTGTTGTCCTAGGAATCGCACAATGACATCCTTAGGAGCTTCTGGGTTTCTCGCCCCTCCAAGAGCTTTGTGAGCTCGCTCTATCTCGAGGACTGCCTCTGGTTGGTCTGGTAGTATTGCCGCAAAGGTTTCCTTTAAGTACACCACCAGGTCCTGTGTGGCCCTAGGCACCCCACGTACCCTGACGTTGTGGCGGCGAGACCGATTCTCTAGGTCCTCGATCTTATCTGTTAGCTTCATGATGTTGTATGCATTTTGATCAATGGCGGACCTGTCATGCTGCTGCGCCTCTCCGATTTGATCCACCTGCTCCTCCAGCAATTGGGTCCTCTGCTCCAGCTCTTTCAGGTCATTCCTCAAGGGCTCTATTGCCTTGGTTAAAAGCTGCTCAATAGTTGCAATGGACCTAGGTGATAGGTCAATGTGTTGCTTTGTTTTCTTAGAGGCCTCTTCCTGGTCGGACGAGTCTGAGTGGTCTGAAGCAGAATCCACTGGAGTCTCCCTTTAATGCCCCCAGGTTTGTAGGGTTTTCAGTAGCGGCAAAGTTGCAATCCTTTCTGAAAGAGATGGGCACACTTCTTCTAGGCCTGCAGGTTTATTTGAACTGAATCCCTTAGGTGCTGTTTATGGGAAAATAGCAAAAAGTCCTGCATAAACATTAGCTGGTAGGTTGTATTTACCCAATAATTGTTGCAGATGGAGGGGATTCTTGACAATAAGTTAGAGTTCCTGCAGTTATATTCTGTGTGCTGCTGGGACTGAATATGGAGATGGTGTTATTTTATACTGTGCCCAAGGGAAGAGTTGCATGGGCTTCTCCTTCTCCCCCAGCCTCTCTGTACTCACACTCTCCCTGGGAATTGTTGCAAGGCTAGCTTCTGTCAGGGTCCCTCTGGGATTCTCTCTTTCCCCAGATGAAAGCCTCTGGTTGAGGGGCTTATGTGGCAGTTGCAGGTCACGGGTCCCTCCCCTCCACCTCCCAAGATGGCGGCCGCCCGTTCGCGGGCTGTTTCTCCTCACCGGCCTCTCTCTTCCTGCTTGCTGGCACAGGTCAGAGTGTCCCTGCGGCTCTCCGATCAGAGCCTGTCACCCCCAAGTGCTGTCTTGTGTCCTCTGCTCTCCCCTGCCGCCTTCTGCAGCTTAGAGCTCCGTGGGATAGGGTGCGTCCTGGCCTGGGCTTCAGGCCCTTCTATCTCTCGTGGCTGCGTTTTTGCTGTGAGTGCAGTCGGAGGGTCCAGTGGGGGATTAGGGTCACCCCCTCTTCTGTCCCCCACTGTTACTGGGGTTCTTAATGTATTTAGGGTGTTTTATTAGCCCAAATGTGTGGTTCTCAGCCAAGTTTTTTTAAAGGTGTGAACGTTAATTTAAAAGGGAAAAAATAAATGCTTAAAACTGTTTACTTTAGAAGCAGGTAATAAAGGCATAGTACCTTGTACCTAAAATGATGGGTAAATATGCTACTAATCACATATATAGTTGTGAGCAAGCGGGTTGTTGCTAACGCTGCGGGCTCGCATAGCGAGAGAGGGCGCTCCTTGCCAGCAACTGCGGGCCTCGCAAAATTTACGGACTTACGAGAAACAAATACGAGATGTGGGAATTAGAAAATAAAACATTATGACCTCGCAAAAATATGACCTTCCCGTCCGAAACCCGCGCACATGAAAACATTAAAAACACAATAAATACACACAACAAATACATTAAAAGCTTACCCACAGCAAGGGGAGGCACCCAGGCCTCAATTTAAGTAGAAATACAAGATTTTAGACACCCGAAAATCCCCTAGGCGAGAGAAAAAATGGCCGCCCAAAAAAAAGAAAACGAGGCTACAGGACCCTAAACACGCAAAACACCACCAAACACATATGGATTGTCCGAAAAATAGGTAAAGTATATTTGTGTATTATTTTATTAATTATTTCATTAGCATACAAAAAAACAATGCTCATAGCACACATACAAGCAACAGCCTCGCAATCAGCGCAGAAGCATCTCGGAACACCAACGAAATTCATCACTGAACCAAACACCATTTACCTGCCTTACAATCTTATTGCCGTCATTTTTTGACGGGCAAGTCGCTAGTAAGTATATAATAATGAGGGGAGAGAAAACAGCAGGTACCCTAGGCTTGCACGTCTCACTAAGTCTTCCACTTATCAGGTACCTAGCTTCTCTCAGGTATCCGCCATGTATCTTGCTTAGATGCATATGGAGAAGCAGACTCCTTTATAGTGATGAGATGTAAGCAGATTACAATACAACAGCTAACTGTGTAGGCAGAGGGAGCAAATCAAGTGATGTCATGTGGTAGGGTCAAGTGACATCATAGCTCAACTTGCTTACAAGCTCCATGATGGTTGAGCCCCCAGGCAGGAAAACGCAAATGAGCTAAATAGGTTCTTTTCTTCGGTATCTACAAGGGAGGTATCAGTGGTTGGGAGACTGCAACATAATGGGGCCACACTACTGTCATGACTGATTCCCCCCCCCCTTACGCCACAATTACCTCTGTTATTTGGGACTCTATCCCATATTTTTGCTAATATCACAGGCTATCAAATGGACTTGGGATGTGCACTAACGATTGTGTCAATTTGTCTTTGAGTTATGTGTCATTTTTCGCCTTTATGTATTACTAGCGACTTGCCCGTCAAAAAATGACAGCAATAAAATTGTAAGGCAGGTAATGCTGTTTGGCACAGACATACAATTTTTGTGGGGTCCAAGATCCTTTGGCGCTCATTGCGAGGCTGTTGGTTGTTTGTTTGTTTTTTGTGATAGGCGCTTTTGCTGTTATCGTTTGGTCGGCGCTGATCTGGTTTTTGCGCTTATTGCAAGGCTTTGTGTGCTATGAGCAGCGTTGGCGCTTGTTGTGAGGTGCGCAGTGATTGGCTTTTGTGTTTATTGCGAGAGTGTTTTTTTTTTGTGTATATGTATTTTTGTATGCTAATTAAATAATTAATAAATGAATATACTTTATCTACTTGTAAGTAATATATGCATGAAGCATTGTGCTGAAGAGCTAACAATCTGTTTCGATGTTCCTGCAGCATACAATGTAGGTTTTCAGTGTTGTGGAGCTGATGTGTAAATGTCAGCAATGTGCGCAGTGTGTAGTGTAAATAGGCTGCGTGCGCGAGGGGAAGCCGTTAGTGTAGCTATGTACTTCCGCATTGTGTAAGTTATTGTTGTAAAATGGCGGCGAATGTGTATGTGGTTGGCGGGTGTGGATGATTTAGCATCCTTGCTAATGGTGTATGTTGTAGGTCGTACAGGCTTTTATAAAAGCCGTATTTGCTTTGTGTTATTTAGCGGTTTTAGGGGTCGTGTAGCCTTGTTTTCGTTTTTATCTGCGGCCATTTTTTCTCTCGCTTAGGGGATTTTCGAGTGGCTAAACTTTGTAAATTTGACCGAAGTCAAGGTTTAAGCTGTGTTGGAGAGGTCCTGGGTGTCCCCCCTTGGTGTGGGTAAGGTTTTTATTTTATTTTTGGGTGTATTTTTGTGTTTTTTAATGTTTGTCGCTGCGTGGGTTGTCCGTTAAGGTCGTATTTTTGCGAGTCCGTAATGTTTTTTTTCTAAGTCTCGCGGGTCGTAATTGTTTTTGTGTAAGTCCGCAATTTATTTTTTTCTAAGTCCCGCAGCTCGTATTTTTTTGTGTAAGTCCGTAGTTGCTTATGTTTTTTTTTGCAAGTGCCGCTTGTGTGGTGGTTTGTAACCAGTTGTGAGGAGCCGTAGAGCCTCCACCTCCGCAAATGCGTCCCCTCGCTTTGCGAGGGTCCGCATTTGCGGTCCGAAAGTCGTAGGGGGTTGTAGGGTTGAGCGCCTATGGCGCTCATCTCCACCAGCGCTCAACGCCACCTGCATGCTCACAACTATATATGTGATGTGTAGTAAGGTGGTTTGGGGTCATTTTATACAGTTTAAATAATGTATTGGTGCTAGACGCAGGCCCTAGAATATGCTTATATAATATAAAGTTAACTCAGTCAAGTATGGCACAAAGGGTTAAGTTTCTACAGTAATGTATGTACATACACAACTTCGGTGGCCAGCCAGGCGTGCATCCTCTCTGGCTTCAGATAGCCATAAAGGGGGAGGTTAGTTTACAGCCCTCTGTAAAAGGAGATCTAGCAACTAGAGATGGGGGGTTGGCTATAGAACTGGGGGATGGTGTTTTGTGATATCTGTAAATGTATCTGAAGAGAAAAATAAACGGAGTCTGTTTGTACTACTCAAAGGTACATGTTGTATGCTTCTTAGATCTAGAGAAAAAGAGTCTGAGGGTGCCTGCCTCTTCAGATCTGAAGAGCGAAGCGAGGGCCTCAGTTGCTGGCGAGGTCACTGGGCAAGGGCCTCAAACCCTCGCAAAGTTCACGTCGCTACTCAAAAAACACGACACACAAATTACGACACTCGCTAAATTTTACGAGGAACGCAAACAACCTACGAAACACGTTGGCACACATTGCGACCTCGCAAACATCGGACGCAACACGCCGACATACAAACATGTAAAACACAATAAATACACACAACACTCACATAAAAAGCTTACCTACAGCAAGAGGAACCATCCAGCACCTCAAAAAAACAACTTACACCTTCATTTAAATACAAATAAAACACTTAGACACTAATAAAATCGCTAAGCGACAGAAAAAATGGCCGACGGACAAAACGAAAACGAGGCTACAGCACTCTCCAGACGTAAAACACCACACCACACTCGCAAAACACCACACGAAACTCGAAAAACACTACAAACCAACAACGGACAATACGCAAAGACGCACAACACACATAAACCGCCATTTAACGCAAATGCGGAAGTACGACACTACGCGCACGGTTTCGACTCGCGCACGCACACTATTACACTGCACACATTCAGCACGCTTACACAGCAGATCCACACCACTAATGCTGCAGCAATCTCAACACACATTCACATCTCTTCAACACAATGCTTGCAAATAGGTAAAGTATATTCATTTATTAATGTATTATATATTTCATTATTACACACCAAACAACATTAGCTACCTTACAATAACATTGCCGCCATTTTTTGACGGGCAATTCGCTAGTCACATATATAGTTGTGAGCATACGAGCCCGCTCGAGCCGTTGCTCACGCTTGCGGGCTCGCACAACTCACAACTCCTCCTGCCCGCTCGACGCTCTTAACTCCTCCCCCACCTCTCTTAACTCCTCCCCCGCCTCTCTTAACTCCTCCCCTGCCGGTCTTAAATCCTCCCCCGGCTGCTCTCAACTCCTCCCTGGGGAGGGACCGGCAGACATGCTGGGGAGTGAGGTGAAAGAGACAGCCTGGAGGGAAAGAGAGACAAGAGGGACACAGACAGGGAGAGTCAGGAGGGACACAGACAGGGAGAGTCAGGAGGGACACAGACAGGGAGAGTCAGAAGGGACACAGACAGAGAGAGAGAGAGTGACAGGAGTAACACAGAGAGAGTCAGGAGGGACGCAGATAGAGACAGGAGGGACGCAGATAGAGAGAGACAGGAGGGACACAGACAGAGAGAGACAGGAGGGACACAGACAGAGTCAGGAGGGACACAGATAGAGAGAGACACAGACAGAGAGAGACAGGAGGGACACAGACCGAGAGAGACAGGAGGGACACAGACAGAGAGAGAGTGACAGGAGTAACACAGAGAGAGTCAGGAGGGATACAGATAGAGAGAGACACAGACAGAGAGAGACAGGAGGGACACAGACCGAGAGAGACAGGAGGGACACAGACAGAGAGAGAGTGACAGGAGTAACACAGAGAGAGTCAGGAGGGATACAGATAGAGACAGGAGGGACACAGATAGAGAGAGACAGAAGGGACACAGACAGAGAGTGACAGGAGTAACACAGAGAGAGTCAGGAGGGACACAGATAGAGAGAGACACAGACAGAGAGAGACAGGAGGGACACAGGCAGAGAGAGACAGGAGGGACACAGACAGAGAGAGAGTGACAGGAGTAACACAGAGAGAGTCAGGAGGGATACAGATAGAGACAGGAGGGACACAGATAGAGAGAGACAGAAGGGACACAGACAGAGAGTGACAGGAGTAACACAGAGAGAGTCAGGAGGGACACAGATAGAGAGAGACACAGACAGAGAGAGACAGGAGGGACACAGGCAGAGAGAGACAGGAGGGACACAGACAGAGAGAGACAGGAGGGACACAGACAGAGAGAGACAGAAGGGACACAGACAGAGAGTGACAGGAGTAACACAGAGAGAGACAGGAGGGACACAGACAGAGAGAGACAGGAGGGACACAGACAGAGAGAGAGTGACAGGAGTAACACAGAGAGAGTCAGGAGGGACACAGAGAGAGTCAGGAGGGACACAGATAGAGACAGGAGGGACGCAGATAGAGAGAGACAGGAGGGACACAGACAGAGAGAGAGTGACAGGAGTAACACAGAGAGAGTCAGGAGGGACACAGATAGAGAGAGACACAGACAGAGAGAGACAGGAGGGACACAGACCGAGAGAGACAGGAGGTACACCGAGAGAGAGGGACAGGAGGGACACAGACAGAGAGAGTCAGGAGGGACACAGATAGAGACAGGAGGGACGCAGATAGAGAGAGACAGGAGGGACACAGACAGAGAGAGAGTGACAGGAGTAACACAGAGAGAGTCAGGAGGGACACAGATAGAGAGAGACACAGACAGAGAGAGACAGGAGGGACACAGACCGAGAGAGACAGGAGGGACACAGACCGAGAGAGACAGGAGGTACACCGAGAGAGAGGGACAGGAGGGACACAGAGAGAGTCAGGAGGGATACAGATAGAGAGAGTCAGGAGGGACACAGATAGAGAGAGACAGGAGGGATACAGATAGAGAGAGACAGGAGGGACACAGATAGAGAGAGTCAGGAGGGATACAGATAGAGAGAGACAGGAGGGACACAGATAGAGAGAGACAGGAGGTGCACAGACAGAGAGTGACAGGAGTAACACAGAGAGAGAGAGAGTGACAGGAGTAACACAGAGAGAGTCAGGAGGGACACAGATAGAGACAGGAGGGACGCAGATAGAGAGAGACAGGAGGGACACAGACAGAGAGAGAGTGACAGGAGTAACACAGAGAGAGACAGGAGGGACACAGATAGAGACAGGAGGGACGCAGATAGAGAGTGACAGGAGTAACACAGAGAGAGACAGGAGGGACACAGATAGAGAGAGACACAGACAGAGAGAGACAGGAGGGACACAGACAGAGAGAGAGTGACAGGAGTAACACAGAGAGAGTCAGGAGGGATACAGATAGAGACAGGAGGGACACAGATAGAGAGAGACAGAAGGGACACAGACAGAGAGTGACAGGAGTAACACAGAGAGAGTCAGGAGGGACACAGATAGAGAGAGACACAGACAGAGAGAGACAGGAGGGACACAGGCAGAGAGTGACAGGAGTAACACAGAGAGAGTCAGGAGGGACACAGATAGAGACAGGAGGGACGCAGATAGAGAGAGACAGGAGGGACACAGACAGAGAGAGAGTGACAGGAGTAACACAGAGAGAGACAGGAGGGACACAGATAGAGACAGGAGGGACGCAGATAGAGAGTGACAGGAGTAACACAGAGAGAGACAGGAGGGACACAGATAGAGAGAGACACAGACAGAGAGAGACAGGAGGGACACAGACAGAGAGAGACAGGAGGGACACAGACAGAGAGAGACAGGAGGGACACAGACCGAGAGAGACAGGAGGGACACAGACCGAGAGAGACAGGAGGGACACAGAGAGCGCGAGACAGGAGGGACACAGAGAGCGCGAGACAGGAGGGACACAGATAGAGACAGGATGGACGCAGACAGAGAGAGACAGGAGGGACACAGACCGAGAGAGACAGGAGGGACACAGACCGAGAGAGACAGGAGGGACACAGACCGAGAGAGACAGGAGGGACACAGACAGAGAGAGAGTGACAGGAGTAACACAGAGAGAGTCAGGAGGGATACAGATAGAGACAGGAGGGACACAGATAGAGAGAGACAGAAGGGACACAGACAGAGAGTGACAGGAGTAACACAGAGAGAGTCAGGAGGGACACAGATAGAGACAGGAGGGACGCAGATAGAGACAGGAGGGACGCAGATAGAGAGAGACAGGAGGGACACAGACAGAGAGAGAGTGACAGGAGTAACACAGAGAGAGTCAGGAGGGACACAGATAGAGAGAGACACAGACAGAGAGAGACAGGAGGGACACAGACAGAGAGAGACAGGAGGGACACAGACAGAGAGAGAGTGACAGGAGTAACACAGAGAGAGTCAGGAGGGATACAGATAGAGACAGGAGGGACACAGATAGAGAGAGACAGAAGGGACACAGACAGAGAGTGACAGGAGTAACACAGAGAGAGTCAGGAGGGACACAGATAGAGAGAGACACAGACAGAGAGAGACAGGAGGGACACAGGCAGAGAGAGACAGGAGGGACACAGACAGAGAGAGACAGAAGGGACACAGACAGAGAGTGACAGGAGTAACACAGAGAGAGACAGGAGGGACACAGACAGAGAGAGACAGGAGGGACACAGACAGAGAGAGAGTGACAGGAGTAACACAGAGAGAGTCAGGAGGGATACAGATAGAGACAGGAGGGACGCAGATAGAGAGAGACAGGAGGGACACAGACAGAGAGAGAGTGACAGGAGTAACACAGAGAGAGTCAGGAGGGACACAGATAGAGAGAGACACAGACAGAGAGAGACAGGAGGGACACAGGCAGAGAGAGACAGGAGGGACACAGACAGAGAGAGACAGGAGGGACACAGACAGAGAGAGAGTGACAGGAGTAACACAGAGAGAGTCAGGAGGGATACAGATAGAGACAGGAGGGACACAGATAGAGAGAGACAGGAGGGACACAGACAGAGAGAGAGTGACAGGAGTAACACAGAGAGAGTCAGGAGGGACACAGATAGAGAGAGACACAGACAGAGAGAGACAGGAGGGACACAGACCGAGAGAGACAGGAGGTACACCGAGAGAGAGGGACAGGAGGGACACAGAGAGTGACAGGAGTAACACAGAGAGAGTCAGGAGGGATACAGATAGAGAGAGTCAGGAGGGACACAGATAGAGAGAGACAGGAGGGACACAGATAGAGAGAGTCAGGAGGGATACAGATAGAGAGAGAAAGGAGGGACACAGATAGAGAGTGACAGGAGTAACACAGAGAGAGAGAGAGAGTGACAGGAGTAACACAGAGAGAGACAGGAGGGACACAGATAGAGAGAGACACAGACAGAGAGAGACAGGAGGGACACAGACAGAGAGAGACAGGAGGGACACAGACAGAGAGAGACAGGAGGGACACAGACCGAGAGAGACAGGAGGGACAGAGAGAGACACAGGAGGGACACAGAGAGCGCGAGACAGGAGGGACACAGATAGAGACAGGAGGGACGCAGATAGAGACAGGAGGGACGCAGATAGAGAGAGACAGGAGGGACACAGACCGAGAGAGACAGGAGGGACACAGACCGAGAGAGACAGGAGGGACACAGACCGAGAGAGACAGGAGGGACACAGACAGAGAGAGAGTGACAGGAGTAACACAGACAGAGAGAGAGTGACAGGAGTAACACAGAGAGAGTCAGGAGGGATACAGATAGAGACAGGAGGGACACAGATAGAGAGAGACAGAAGGGACACAGACAGAGAGTGACAGGAGTAACACAGAGAGAGTCAGGAGGGACACAGATAGAGAGAGACACAGACAGAGAGAGACAGGAGGGACACAGGCAGAGAGAGACAGGAGGGACACAGACAGAGAGAGACAGGAGGGACACAGACAGAGAGAGACAGGAGGGACACAGACAGAGAGAGACAGGAGGGACACAGACAGAGAGAGAGTGACAGGAGTAACACAGAGAGAGTCAGGAGGGATACAGATAGAGACAGGAGGGACACAGATAGAGAGAGACAGAAGGGACACAGACAGAGAGTGACAGGAGTAACACAGAGAGAGTCAGGAGGGACACAGATAGAGAGAGACACAGACAGAGAGAGACAGGAGGGACACAGGCAGAGAGAGACAGGAGGGACACAGACAGAGAGAGACAGGAGGGACACAGACAGAGAGAGACAGAAGGGACACAGACAGAGAGTGACAGGAGTAACACAGAGAGAGACAGGAGGGACACAGACAGAGAGAGACAGGAGGGACACAGACAGAGAGAGAGTGACAGGAGTAACACAGAGAGAGTCAGGAGGGACACAGAGAGAGTCAGGAGGGACACAGATAGAGACAGGAGGGACGCAGATAGAGAGAGACAGGAGGGACACAGACAGAGAGAGAGTGACAGGAGTAACACAGAGAGAGTCAGGAGGGACACAGATAGAGAGAGACACAGACAGAGAGAGACAGGAGGGACACAGACCGAGAGAGACAGGAGGTACACCGAGAGAGAGGGACAGGAGGGACACAGACAGAGAGTGACAGGAGTAACACAGGGAGAGTCAGGAGGGATACAGATAGAGAGAGTCAGGAGGGACACAGATAGAGAGAGACAGGAGGGACACAGATAGAGAGAGACAGGAGGGACACAGACCGAGAGACACAGGAGGGACACAGATAGAGAGAGTCAGGAGGGATACAGATAGAGAGAGACAGGAGGGACACAGATAGAGAGAGACAGGAGGTGCACAGACAGAGAGTGACAGGAGTAACACAGAGAGAGTCAGGAGGGACACAGATAGAGACAGGAGGGACGCAGATAGAGAGAGACAGGAGGGACACAGACAGAGAGAGAGTGACAGGAGTAACACAGAGAGAGACAGGAGGGACACAGATAGAGACAGGAGGGACGCAGATAGAGACAGGAGGGACGCAGATAGAGAGGGACAGGAGGGACACAGACAGAGAGAGACAGGAGGGACACAGACCGAGAGAGACAGGAGGGACACAGACCAAGAAGGACAGGAGGGACAGAGAGAGACACAGGAGGGACACAGAGAGCGCGAGACAGGAGGGACACAGATAGAGACAGGATGGACGCAGATAGAGAGAGACAGGAGGGACACAGACAGAGAGAGACAGGAGGGACACAGACAGAGAGAGACAGGAGGGACACAGACCGAGAGAGACAGGAGGGACACAGACCGAGAGAGACAGGAGGGACAGAGAGAGACACAGGAGGGACACAGAGAGCGCGAGACAGGAGGGACACAGATAGAGACAGGATGGACGCAGATAGAGAGAGACAGGAGGGACACAGACCGAGAGAGACAGGAGGGACACAGACCGAGAGAGACAGGAGGGACACAGACCGAGAGAGACAGGAGGGACACAGACAGAGAGAGACAGGAGGGACACAGACAGAGAGAGACAGGAGGGACACAGAGAGAGACAGGAGGGACACAGACAGAGAGAGACAGGAGGGACACAGACAGAGAGAGAGTGACAGGAGTAACACAGAGAGAGTCAGGAGGGACACAGAGAGAGTCAGGAGGGACACAGATAGAGACAGGAGGGACGCAGATAGAGAGAGACAGGAGGGACACAGACAGAGAGAGAGTGACAGGAGTAACACAGAGAGAGACAGGAGGGACACAGATAGAGACAGGAGGGACGCAGATAGAGACAGGAGGGACGCAGATAGAGAGGGACAGGAGGGACACAGACAGAGAGAGACAGGAGGGACACAGACCGAGAGAGACAGGAGGGACACAGACCAAGAAGGACAGGAGGGACAGAGAGAGACACAGGAGGGACACAGAGAGCGCGAGACAGGAGGGACACAGATAGAGACAGGATGGACGCAGATAGAGAGAGACAGGAGGGACACAGACAGAGAGAGACAGGAGGGACACAGACAGAGAGAGACAGGAGGGACACAGACCGAGAGAGACAGGAGGGACACAGACCGAGAGAGACAGGAGGGACAGAGAGAGACACAGGAGGGACACAGAGAGCGCGAGACAGGAGGGACACAGATAGAGACAGGATGGACGCAGATAGAGAGAGACAGGAGGGACACAGACCGAGAGAGACAGGAGGGACACAGACCGAGAGAGACAGGAGGGACACAGACCGAGAGAGACAGGAGGGACACAGACAGAGAGAGACAGGAGGGACACAGACAGAGAGAGACAGGAGGGACACAGAGAGAGACAGGAGGGACACAGACCGAGAGAGACAGGAGGGACACAGACCGAGAGAGACAGGAGGGACACAGACCGAGAGAGACAGGAGGGACACAGACCGAGAGAGACAGGAGGGACACAGACCGAGAGAGACAGGAGGGACACAGACCGAGAGAGACAGGAGGAACACAGACCGAGAGAGACAGGAGGGACACAGACCGAGAGAGACAGGAGGGACACAGACCGAGAGAGACAGGAGGGACACAGACCGAGAGAGACAGGAGGGACACAGACCGAGAGAGACAGGAGGGACACAGAGAGAGCGAGACAGGAGGGACACAGATAGAGACAGGAGGGACGCAGATAGAGAGAGTGACAGGAGGGACACAGACCGAGAGAGACAGGAGGGACACAGACCGAGAGAGACAGGAGGGACACAGAGAGAGTGTGACAGGAGTAACACAGAGAGAGACAGGAGGGACACAGACATAGAGAGAGACACAGACAGAGAGAGACAGGAGGGACACAGACAGAGAGAGACAGGAGGGACACAGATAGAGAGAGACAGGAGGGACACAGACAGAGAGAGACAGGAGGGACACAGACCGAGAGAGACAGGAGGGACACAGACCGAGAGAGACAGGAGGGACAGAGAGAGACACAGGAGGGACACAGAGAGCGCGAGACAGGAGGGACACAGATAGAGACAGGATGGACGCAGATAGAGAGAGACAGGAAGGACACAGACCGAGAGAGACAGGAGGGACACAGACCGAGAGAGACAGGAGGGACACAGACCGAGAGAGACAGGAGGGACACAGACCGAGAGAGACAGGAGGGACACAGACAGAGAGAGACAGGAGGGACACAGAGAGAGACAGGAGGGACACAGACCGAGAGAGACAGGAGGGACACAGACCGAGAGAGACAGGAGGGACACAGACCGAGAGAGACAGGAGGGACACAGACCGAGAGAGACAGGAGGGACACAGACCGAGAGAGACAGGAGGGACACAGAACGAGAGAGACAGGAGGGACACAGACCGAGAGAGACAGGAGGGACACAGACCGAGAGAGACAGGAGGGACACAGACCGAGAGAGACAGGAGGGACACAGACCGAGAGAGACAGGAGGGACACAGACCGAGAGAGACAGGAGGGACACAGAGAGAGCGAGACAGGAGGGACACAGATAGAGACAGGAGGGACGCAGATAGAGAGAGTGACAGGAGGGACACAGACAAAGAGAGTGTGACAGGAGTAACACAGAGAGAGACAGGAGGGACACAGACATAGAGAGAGACACAGACAGAGAGAGACAGGAGGGACACAGACAGAGAGAGACAGGAGGGACACAGATAGAGAGAGAAACAGACAGAGAGAGAGAGGAGGGACACAGACAGAGAGAGACACAGACAGAGAGAGACAGGAGGGACACAGACAGAGAGAGAGACAGAAGGGACACAGAGAGAGACAGGAGGGACACAGACATAGAGAGACAGGAGGGACACAGACATAGAGAGACAGGAGGGACACAGACATAGAGAGACAGGAGGGACACAGACAGAGAGAGACAGGAGGGACACAGACAGAGAGAGACAGGAGGGACAGAGAGAGACAGGAGGGACAGAGAGAGAAAGGAGGGACAGAGAGAGACAAGAGGGACACAGACAAAGAGAGTGTGACAGGAGTAACACAGAGAGAGAGACAGGAGGGACACAGACATAGAGAGAGACACAGACAGAGAGAGAGAGGAGGGACACAGACAGAGAGAGACAGGAGGGACACAAATAGAGAGAGACACAGACAGAGAGAGAGAGGAGGGACACAGACAGAGAGAGAGAGGAGGGACACAGACAGAGAGAGACACAGACAGAGAGAGAGAGGAGGGACACAGACAGAGAGAGACAGGAGGGACACAGACCCAGAGAGACAGGAGGGACACAGACCGAGAGAGACAGGAGGGACACAGACAGAGAGAGACAGGAGGGACACAGACCGAGAGAGACAGGAGGGACACAGACCGAGAGAGATAGGAGGGACACAGAGAGAGCGAGACAGGAGGGACACAGATAGAGACAGGAGGGACGCAGATAGAGAGAGTGACAGGAGGGACACAGACAAAGAGAGTGTGACAGGAGTAACACAGAGAGAGACAGGAGGGACACAGACATAGAGAGAGACACAGACAGAGAGAGACAGGAGGGACACAGACAGAGAGAGACAGGAGGGACACAGACAGAGAGAGACAGGAGGGACACAGACAGAGAGAGACACAGACAGAGAGAGACAGGAGGGACACAGACCGAGAGAGACAGGAGGGACACAGACAGAGAGAGACACAGACAGAGAGAGACAGGAGGGACACAGACCCAGAGAGACAGAAGGGACACAGAGAGAGGGAGACAGTAGGGACACAGACATAGAGAGACAGGAGGGACACAGATAGAGAGACAGGAGGGACACAGACATAGAGAGACAGGAGGGACACAGACATAGAGAGACAGGAGGGACACAGACATAGAGAGACAGGAGGGACACAGACATAGAGAGACAGGAGGGACACAGACAGAGAGAGACAGGAGGGACACAGACAGAGAGAGACAGGAGGGACAGAGAGAGACAGGAGGGACAGAGAGAGACAGGAGGGACAGAGAGAGACAAGAGGGACACAGACAAAGAGAGTGTGACAGGAGTAACACAGAGAGAGACAGGAGGGACACAGACATAGAGAGAGACACAGACAGAGAGAGAGAGGAGGGACACAGACAGAGAGAGACACAGACAGAGAGAGAGAGGAGGGACACAGACAGAGAGAGAGAGGAGGGACACAGACAGAGAGAGACACAGACAGAGAGAGAGAGGAGGGACACAGACAGAGAGAGACAGGAGGGACACAGACAGAGAGAGACAGGAGGGACACAGACCGAGAGAGACAGGAGGGACACAGACCGAGAGAGACAGGAGGGACACAGACCGAGAGAGACAGGAGGGACACAGACCGAGAGAGACAGGAGGGACACAGACAGAGAGAGAGTGACAGGAGTAACACAGAGAGAGTCAGGAGGGACACAGATAGAGACAGGAGGGACGCAGATAGAGACAGGAGGGACGCAGATAGAGAGAGACAGGAGGGACACAGACAGAGAGAGACAGGAGGGACACAGACAGAGAGAGAGTGACAGGAGTAACACAGAGTCAGGAGGGACACAGATAGAGAGAGACACAGACAGAGAGAGACAGGAGGGACACAGACAGAGAGAGACAGGAGGGACACAGAGAGAGACAGGAGGTACACCGAGAGAGAGGGACAGGAGGGACACATAGAGAGAGAGACAGGAGAAACACATAGAGAGAGAGACAGGAGGGACACATAGAGAGAGAGAGACAGGAGGGACACATAGAGAGAGAGAGACAGGAGGGACACAGATCGAGAGAGACAGTAGGGACACAGAGAGAGGGAGACAGTAGGGACACAGAGAGAGGGAGACAGTAGGGACACAGAGAGAGGGAGACAGGAGGGACACAGATAGAGACAGGAGGGACACAGACCCAGAGAGACAGGAGGGACACAGACAGAGAGAGAGACACAGGAGGGACACAGATAGAGAGACAGGAGGGACACAGACAGAGACAGAAGGGACACAGACAGAGAGAGACAGGAGGGACACAGACAGAGACAGAAGGGACACAGACAGAGACAGAAGGGACACAGACAGAGAGAGACAGGAGGGACACAGACAGAGAGAGACAGGAGGGACAGAGACAGGAGGGACACAGACAGAGAGAGACAGGAGGGACACAGACAGAGAGAGACAGGAGGGACACAGACAGAGAGAGACAGGAGGGACAGAGAGAGACAGGAAGGACATGGATGGAGGGACACAGACACAGAGAGACAGGAGGGACACAGAGAGACAGGAGGGACACAGATAGAGCGATAGGAGGAACACAGGCAGAGAGAGACAGGAGGGACACAGACAGAGAGAGACAGGAGGGACACAGACAGAGAGAGACAGGAGGGACACAGACAGAGAGACACAGGAGGGACACAGACAGAGAGACACAGGAGGGACACAGATAGAGAGAGACAGGAGGGACACAGATAGAGAGAGACAGGAGGGACACAGATAGAGAGAGACAGGAGGGACAGAGAGAGACAGGAGGGACACGGATGGAGAGAAAGGAGGGACAGAGAGAGAGAGAGAGAGACAGGAGGTACAGAGAGAGAGAGAGAGACAGGAGGGACACAGGCAGAGAGAAGAGACATGAGAGAGAGACAGGAGGGACAGAGACAGACAGAGATAGAGAGACAGGAGGGACACATCCAGAGATAGAGAGACAGGAGGGACAGAGAGAGAGAGAGAGACAGGAGGGACACAGAGAGAGGCAGGAGGGACACAGAGAGAGGAAGGAGGGACACAGACACACAGAGAGAAAGACATGAGAGAGAGAGAGAGAGAGAGACAGACAGGAAGGAGGGACAGAGAGAGAGACAGACAGGAAGGAGTGACAGAGAGAGAGAGAGACAGACAGGAAGGAGTGACAGAGAGAGACAGACAGGAAGGAGTGACAGAGAGAGACAGACAGGAAGGAGTGACAGAGAGAGATTGACAGGAAGAAAGGACAGAGAGAGACTGACAGGAGGGAGGGACAGAGAGACAGACAGGAGGGAGGGATAGAGAGACAGACAGGAGGGAGGGATAGAGAGAAAGATTGACAGGAGGGAGGGATAGAGAGACAGACAGGAAGG
The DNA here is from genome assembly GCA_027410445.1 of Discoglossus pictus. Classification (NCBI taxonomy): domain Eukaryota; kingdom Metazoa; phylum Chordata; class Amphibia; order Anura; family Alytidae; genus Discoglossus; species Discoglossus pictus. The sequence continues at coordinate 107,826,094 of CM050172.1, read as the reverse complement.
AGGGACAGAGAAAAAGATTGACAGGAAGGAGGGACAGAGAGAAAGATTGACATGAAGGAGGGACAGAGAGACAGACAGGAAGGAGGGACAGAGAGATGAGAAAAGTGGAGTGGAAGTGACAGGGGAGGGAAAGCGGGGTAGAAGAGACAAGGGAAGGGAGAGGGGTGGAAGAGACAGGGTAGGGAGAGGGGTGGAAGAGACACAGGAAAGGGAAATGGGGGAAGAGACACAGGGAGGAAGAGAAGGGAAAAGAAACGGGAGGGAGGGAAGAGACACAAGGGAGGGGGAAAGGGGTTGAAGAGACACGGGAGGGAGAGAGGGGAAAGGGGACACATGGGAGGGGGAGGGGGGAAGAGATACATGGGGGAGAGGCCCATGATGAGCTTCAAAGGTGCTTAGTAAAGTAGAGGGGGGAGTGGCTTTCATTGAGCGCCTACCGTCAAGTAGAGGGGGGAAAAGGTAGAGGGGGAGAGGCTCGCAATGAGTGCCAAAGGCGCTCATCGCAAGGCCAGTTAAGTAGAGGGGGAGAGGCTTGCAATTTGTGGCAAACACCATTGCCAGGCTTCAAATTTTATTGCCGTCATTTTTGACGGGCAAGTGGCTAGTATATATATATAGTTGTGAGCAAGCGGGTCGTTGCTAATGCTGCAGACTGGCATAGCGAGCCTGCGGCCCTCGTGAAGCGAGGGCCCCAGTTGCTGGCAAGGAGCACCGAAGGCTTTTAGGGTATGCAAACTTTTGAGCACAACTGTATATGCATTTGCCTCTTATTAATCACTGAGCGAATGCACTTGGACTTTGGCTTTTCTTTTCTAATGAAGAGTATTTGCCACTACCTCGGATAAGAACACTCCATGCTAGGCAGTAACACTGTTCCAAGGGCCTACAAATCCCCACAATGTTCTGTTTCGTACTCCTCTAGGGGATTTGATCTGAAGATGGAAGACTTCCATTCTTGGTCTTGAAGGGGGTAACATGTAGAGAAAAAAATTCTGTTCTGTTCTATAGAAAAATTATCTTTTTTGTTTTGTTATGCAGATTTGTATAATACCCAATTTTTTGTTATCTGTAGAGAAACATTACTGCTCGCCTTGTGTATAAATCGAATGACTAAGGTCCTCACAACACATGTAACAGTTTCTAGTCTCATGTTTCACTTTTCATATTTCAATTCCCAGGTTTATTTAGACATACTTTTAACAATATTTCCCCATCCCATGTAGTAAAATTATAGAAGGTAAAGCCAGACGACTGCACGTGACCTTATCTAATTTTTGTTGTGTGCTCCAAGCTTGTAAATAAAAGAAACTTGATTGAAATCACTAGTTTCAACACCTTTATTGGGTGAGACCTGCAAGAGGCGGCACCAACAAGGGATTTTTCTTTTAACAGATTATTTCATGGTTTTTGCCACCAGCCATCCAGAAACATACTATAAGGCTCTATACTGTATCTTATACTGTAATAATTGCCCAATATAAAACAAGCAGCAGCAGATACACACAATCAAGCTTTGCCACAAATAACAGACAATTTCATCAGGGCAATTGCACGAATTGTTATAACACATACTATTGAAATACGAAGGAATATCAGGGAGATAATTTGCAAGTCTCCCTATAAAGCACTACAAGGCACACAATGCACGGAGAGAGGAATGGGAAGAGGAAACCGAGGCAAGGGATGGCATCTCCAGCATATGAGGATAATCCAAAAATAACAGTGACATTCCTTTAGACCCCTGTGCTGCCAGGAACCAGCAGTACACAGCCCCGAGGATGCCCCAGGACTCATCACGAGTCACGTCAGCTCCATTGACATATGACTAACCCCATAAAATCTGGACATGACATGTATAATCTGTTTCTTACATCCTCTACCTCATGTCACTCAGTTACTATCCTGCCCCCCCCTCATCCTACAGCCAACTGATAGGCTGCACACCTTAACCCCACCCTTACCCCCCTTATGCCAATAAGCTGAAACATTGAGAATGCCATTCTATCCTAGCCTGATAACCTTGTCATGATTATATCTGGCTCCATATTTTTGTACTAGCAAGCATTGGTCTTATATGTATGAGGCGTTCTCCATTACAAAAATATGTGAATAATAAAGATAGGAACATCACACTTGTGCTGGTGTAACATGGGTCATATTCCACCTTCAGTCTATGCAAAAAACACAAGAGAACTTGGAAGATTTAAATGTACATTCATAATTTATTTGGTTGTTATAAATTAACATAAGACAATAATTGAAGATGCAGCTCAAGTAGAGAAAGCTTTCATTCTGCAGACCTTACCAAGCCATAATTATATATACCATATATATATATATATATATATATATATGCACTCACAGAACCTGAGAGACGGCAAGTTTTTGCTTTAAATACAGATTTCAAAATAAGTCTTTCTTGAACGTATACAGTTTAAACTGAGTGTACAATATGCACTAGAATGAGATCAGAAAATCTCAGCACTAAAGATTAGATATAATGCATATATTTCCCACATTTACATAGGAAACCAAATTAATGTATGAGACCCACAGTGCACTGTGCAGCGGTTCTAGATTTCTCTCTGGATAGTGTTGACAGAAAGGCAGTTACTATGAACACATAGATTGAGTTAAATCTAATTAGCCCTGATAAATGTGACTTCTGTGAGAAGCATTAAAATGAACACAATCTATACATATTAAAATAAAAAGAACAAGTTAAGTTTGCATGCCTATGATCCAATATTTCTTATACAGGTTCATAACTGATTTTAGTTAAAATAAAATACACATTTAAGTGTGTATTTGCAACGTTATCACTCAGTCCTGTTCTAGTTTATCAGCAGAGTATAAACCATTCACATATTTCACACCATTTACAACTGAACAGAACATGTTTATTCTGTTACCGTTTACAGAATATGGCGATTATACTTTCTTAATATAATAAACACATACATTTTAAAAGCATGTTCAACCAGCAAATATAAATCTCATTGTTACAGTTGAAAACAATAAGACACTGTAAGATCCGGCACATCTCATACACAGAGCATGCTCAGTGTGTACGGTCGTGGTACAAGCCTATAGCACCATAAAGATTGTGCGAATACTCTGCCATCATATAAAAACTCTCTCTAGTCTGGATCTGATTTTCACCTTTGAATAAGACGACTGATATGTAGCCAGCAGTTGTAGACACGGTGTAGTAGGGATGTAGTTCCCGAACAGATTGGGAATCTTTGGCCTAAGAGATTTGGATTATCAACAATTATCAAACCAAAGTCCAGTTAGGCCACAGCAGATATTGGTGGAATGGAAAAGTCCAAGGTTATTATTGTCCAATATAACATGACGTTATTGTGATCATTTGCAGAATGAATCCACTCGGACATGCACGGTGTGCTAGATCACTCAGCCTTGTAGATCCCAAACCACAACTTGGGCGAGGAAGAGTCCAGTTGAGTTCTGCTTTCTTGGCTAGCACATGTTGCAGGTGTTCTGCTTGGGTTCACGATTCTGCCCCTGAATTTAGACATTTCATGAATGGAGTAGAATTATTTTACATACGGCTTAACCACTTGGTAGATTAACCAGTCCTACTGGCTTCCCAATTACTGAATGGGTTGAAAGCACAAGACATATTTCCAAAGATTAATGGGGACATATAAACAACTTCCCACTTATAGATAATACAAATAATATTAGAAGAGTAGAAGAGGACAAATGACCATCACCTTTCTAGGTTTATATTATCAGGTTTATATTTTAAATTTGCTCCTATTGTATTTCTTATATATGAATTACTACGGCAGAGATTAACATCATTTGTACGGTGTATGGAAACCAAGGCCCTCATTCAATTGCGATTTGGCCAATTGAATAGGGCTCTATATAAGCACATAGCATATTTTTTTAAAGAAGTTTTTAGTTAGTAAACATCTATCCAAAAGCAAGGTTTTCACTAACTAAAAACTTCTTTGAAAAATTATGCTATGTGCTTATTTAGAGCCCTATTCAATTGGCCAAATCGCAATTGAATGAGGCCCAAGAAACTAAAGTTCCAACATTCATATAATTACATTTTTTTAAATAGCTTACAAAAAAAAAAATGGCAGCAAAAGAGACTTAGTACAATTAAACAACCAGGAATACGCTGCTGGAATGTTAATTAAGTGTATAACGCCATTTTAATTAGCTTTACATTCATTTTTATTTGAGAAATACAAACAAATTGGTTTATTTTATAAAATATATACATTTTACTTGTGATTTTAAGCAGTAAATACAATGGCTTTTTGAGAACAATAAAGAGGTTATTTTGATGTTCTTGGATTGACAAGAAATGTATGGTTTACTGGCTCCTGTATATTTACTAATGCTTCATCCCACAATATATATACTTGAAGTATATATTATCTGTAATAAAATCTAGCGACGGGACCTTTTTAGCGTCTTGCCCTTTTTGCCCTGACCACTCACGGCTTGCTGTCGTCTGTATTCTTCTTCACTTGCCGCCAAAGCTCGGGCTAATGCCAGATCCTCCTCCTCTTGAGAGCTGCAAAATATATAAAAAAACATTTATGACATTTTAGATACAGATTCCCTGATTTTACCTTTTTCACAAGATATTACACAGTATCCAGAATCTAAATGAGCACAAAAATAAGAAGCCACACAAGATGCAATAAAGGAAATAAAACTAAGTTTATATCTATCCACTAAATAGATAAAGTTTGCTACTAGTTAAAATATGTTCTCTGACAAAGTTACAAAGTCGTGAAGACAGCTCTAAAACCTTCAGTTAAAGTCAAATCTTCAAGATTTATAAATACAAAGTGTAATGTCTTCAAAACAAGAAACAGAGAACGTAAAAAACACTCAAATAATTTCAATGGGTGAAGGAGATCTCAATGTGCCCTTTCACCTTTGAGCACATAACCAGACTTTAATCTCCTTTTTATGGAGACCCCCAACAGAACTGTCCTCAAAAAGGGATATGGAAGGTTCCTAGATACATAATATCCCGGGTATCTACTTACTTTTATGTACTTTATTTTTATTAAGACGTGCTTATAAACTCTGTTTTACTGCCAAAAATCAAACAGTAATACTGACTGTGAGGTGTCTCAGCAACATGAGACGGGGTCCCTGATAGGCTAGAACACTACAGAGCATGTATCTGCATACGCTTCAGTGGACAGATCCATACGGCGACTATTTGTTTGATATTATATACCTAGTAAAATCCAGAAACCTTCCATTAGTAAGTCAATTTGTACAAATAATCCTGTTAGATCAAACATGGCTTAATCACAACAACGGAGCCACGGATTAATCCGCTTGAGCCCATCCTTGGGACGTCGCACGTTACTGTCATTGAATAGCGGAATAGAGAAATGACGCAGCGTCCTCCATAACCTTTAAGACTAAATCCAGTCTTTGACTAGCCAGCAAGTAAGAACTCATGGCACAACAACTACACAAAGTGGATGATTAATATAAAAAAGCGAATGATTAAAATAAAAAGAGAAAGCAAATAAGATGGAGGGATTTACCGGTGCTGCTGCTGGGCTGTGCTGCTTGCTGCTTCTGCAAGAGACATTTCCAGAGCTCTTTGGAGAGCTTCCTCTTCTGTCTGAAAAGAGAGACTGAAATTAGGTACAATTAAGAAACATGGAAAGCTAGAACTGAAACAAGACTTACCAAGCCGCTCTGCAACGCTGCTGCTGCTGCTGGGACTGGGAGCGGAGGAGCCGAGACGCTTACCCTAAGAGAGACCGAGAAAAGAGAGCGATTTGGGGAGAAGTGGCAAAATAAGCACAAAATATGGACTATGTCAGTAAGAAATAATTGCATTGGTTATTTATTCTTCAAACGCTACAACACAATAATATCTGGTTCTGTATTAACAGCATCACTGTAGTCCCATTCTTAGCTACACACAATAGGTAACAAATAAAAGGTTTGTAAAAACAGCTTGCCTATTATTAGCTACGGTATATTATAGAAATAAGTCTACAATGTACCTTTAAATGTACCTAAATGGCATAACTGATGTATTTGTACCCGATATAATGAATACATTCCATCTAAAATACACACATATAATAATACCGGTTTTAAGGCAGGTTTACTGAAAACCCATGAAAATCACTAAATAATTATATAGGCAACAAGCCCATACAAAGCCTACCCAGTTAGGATGCAAGGACGCCCTATCACATTAAGTAACAAAACCAAAGCAGCAAAGTAGGCTATTGCATTACCTAGTGCGCTGCGGCTGTGACGTGGGTCTGGGCGCTATGTGGCTGGAAGGTCCAGGCGCTTTTGAAGAGGAAGATTGGACCCTTAGTAAAGCTGCGTGTCTGTAAAAAGAATCAGCCACAGATATAAGATGTCTCACATGGTGTTACAATTCCTTATTTGCAGTATGTGGGGGTATACTCACTGCACTTCTCTGAAATACGCTAACATGTGCTGCAGAACAAGTAAACTACCCTAAAGGACCATGGCAGCCCCACATGTCCTATCACACATTTAAGATGCCATGTTTTAGGTCCAACACTGATGGGCAACCAGTACACGTGAAGGGTCACCCATGCAGCACAATATGGTTACCTCTTCTGATGTGTACAATGCAAATATTTTAAAAACCAATGTGGGAGAGAGATAGGTGGATTTAATAAAAAATTTTGGAGCAAGCAAGAGTAATATGATGGATATGAAGGGAGAAAACATGATTCAAGAGAGGCAAGGTCTGCAAATGCAAAGAAAAGTGACTAGTATATAAGGACCATCAGATGATTATGGCGTCTATAGTGAATGAAAATACATTACAATAAAGGTGAGACAGGGAGAGACGGTCTACTCCTTGTCTTGTTATGATCTATTAGGAGCAGCAGTGAATCTTGGTTCAATTTATTAGCAGGCCAAGGAAGATCAGATTCACTACTGATGATATATTTCTGTCTTTTTCTTAGTGTTAAATTGTCTTAATTTAATATCATTTACATTGGTATTTCAAATAAAACAAAAAGGAAAATCTTTTCTGTTCGATATAACATGACGGTAGTACGTTTAGGAATGCATTGTGAACATGTTACAGAGTAGTCCTCACCCGGCCCTGGATACGGGCGCGCTCGTCCCCTTGCACTCATGGTCCAGCGGGTGTCTGTGCTTGAGGCAAAAGTTTCCGCGGCAGTCATCACAAATCACCTTCATGAGCTCTTTCTGCCGACAACCCGGCTTTGCACACTTGTTAGTGAAAATCTATAAAGGAAAATACAAATTCTGTCCCAAATACACCTACATAGGTCAGAATAAGTCATTGGTAGATAAAGGAAACGCTTACCTTGCGCTTTTGTTGTGCAGGGTCAGACTTGCAATCCCGATCAATGTGTTCTCCCACAACAACATCTGGAGTCTGGCCTCGTTTTATTGGGATTGGGATATTACAGAGGGGGCAAACCGGAACCTGTACATCCTAAGAAGAGAAAACCGCATCGAAGAGCCTTGTAACCGATCTATTATACGTTATAAAACAGCAAAGAAGCAGTAAAAATGGCCAATACCCAACTGAGTCTAGATTATTAGAGGAGAGGGTGATTTTTTTTTTTTTTTTTTTTTTTTTTTTTTAAATTGGCCATTTATATTATTCTTAACAAATATTTGCATTTTATTTATTGCTGTTTTCTTTTTACTTTTTTTAAAGCCCCTCATTATATCTACCTAAGATGCTTGGCTTAATAAATCATAAGAGCTTTATGTGTGAGGCATATCTGGACTCCTTTAACTTGTCCTTAAGATGTTAAGCTCGCAGGGCCCTCCATTCTTTTACCATTTAATATTCTTTATACTTATTTAGATGTGCTATACAGAATTATGTTGGCGCCTTACAAAACAAAAGGATAATAATAAATGAATTCCCTTTGTGTGTAGTACTTTTCTACATTACCACTAACACTTTCTCTCACTCCAATTTATGGCCTCCTGTTCCTCTACAGATTTGCTTTTCTATTGCATGGCACCAATCCTCCGCCACCACTGCAGGTTTAGCTCTGAAATGTAGCAGCAAAATGAAATAGAATAAAGACTTATTTGGTGAAATCCCAACAACACGGTCATAACGTTACCCACAGAGCCGCGTACAACCCGATAACGAGCATACCCATCATGCATTGTACTACTAATAAAGCTCAGAGTGCAAAGAAAAGATGGCACCCAACATAAACAGTGCCATACGGGAATTAGTAAAACATATATAAAGTGAGCCCAATGTACCACTAAATTGTCAAGTTTTTTGTTAGAGCAAACAAAATATTACAAAAAGGTGAATACCTAAAAAATACACCCTTTAATTTGTAACTATTGCAGTCAATTTTGTTTTAATGAGGGTAGACATTTGTTAGACATTTGTTCCTATCTAGGCTAGAAAACTTTAAAGGGCCATAATTTATCTCACTGTGCTATTCATGGCGTGAAAAATCCCAAGATTTAAAGTTATAATTATATTTTTTGTTATTTATTTTATTATTATTTTTTAATAACACTAATAACAGCTGAAAAAAAAAAAAAAATTGCACGTTTTAAGCCTTATTACAAACACAGTTTGTCCTGCCTCCCAGCAGTTTCATGATTATTAACAGACAGCTGAGGCACAGTGAAGACAGTGATTGATATGAGTTTTTCCCTAAACTCAGGAATGTACCGACCAGTTAACCCACAATCCCTGTAAGATTGTAAATTTTCAATTTTCTATGGTGGTTTGAATAAAAGCACCATGTATATAAGATTTTAAACTCAAAAACAGGGCCCGCTATTTTTTTGCATGTGTTTTACATTTTATTTTATTTTTCCTTTATATTTAACCCCTGTACAGCGCTATGGAACATATTGGCACCTTATAAAAAACTATATTATTATTATTATTATTATTATTATTATTAATAATAATAATAATAATAATAATAACAACTACCTGTTTTGGTGATTCCAGCATTCCATACTCTGTACAGGCTGATTTGTTAAGGGTTAACTATTTTTTCTATTGCTCACTACACAAAGCTGTAGCGGTGAGTCTGGAAGGGGGCAGTCAGTGACGCGTATGAACACAAATTTTACTTTATCGATTTCTCCATGAAAAATGCATGTATTTAAAAAATTCAAGAAGTATTTTAATATGCGCTAAAATTGTGCTGAATTAAATGTCCCCTTAAATCAGATATCATCTGTATTCAGTACTACTGAACGGCTAGTAGTCACCTCACATGTCTCAATAGAATTAGTCTCCCCCTGATTATAATTGCACAAAAAGCTATCAAAGATAGAAATCCCAAAAAGCTGCTAAATGTAAGCTTTTCTCTAAAAAAATAAAATAAATGTAAACTCACAGATTACAGCTGTTTTTTTCTAATCTACAGTGGTTCTTTAACTTGAGTTACCTTTTTATACGCAGAGTTGCATTTATGCAGGACATACGTGATATGGTCTTTGCAGAAGATCTGCTCACAGGCATCACATTTTAAAGGCAAAAAATCTGTAAAAAAACAAACAAAAAAAACCTTCAAGTTATAGCGCTTACAAAGGCAAATAGATCTGAGGCACATATCCACGGACTGATATTAATGCCTTGTGATAGTCCTGAGGTTTGTGTGATTTTTAAGCATTCATTTAAAAGGTATATTTAAGTTTACTGGATTATGAATGCATCTGATAGAGGAGAATCAGTAGTGTATGAAAACATTTTTTTTTTTGCATGAAAAAATACCAAAATAAACAAACATTTACAAACTCCCTGATGTTTGCTAAATCTATTCAATGTGCAAGCTGATGCTTTTGTCAGCTGACTCCCCTGAAAATCCCTGCTAAGATTAGCATAACTCAGATACATTGGTACTATACTCTGGGGTTAAGGTGTTGCAAAGCAGCCTGGGATATGTACTCTCTTACTCTATATATCCTGTGATCTGATTCAGTTGTAAACTCAGACCCCAACCAAGCATAAGATGCCATCCAGGCCCATGTACATCCTTTGAAAGGTCAAAAAAATACATAGATTTCCGGTATTCATAACCTCTTACCAAGCTGTTTGCAAGTGGATTCTGAACAATGCTTGCCCAGGTCAGGAAACTCCATTTTGGTTCCTTATAAGAGGATACGCTTCTGTGAATACAAGAATATACAAAATAAACCAAATACTTGGGAGTTCATCCATAATTTTGGGGGCTTCTACAGTGGCCCTTGTCAATTTTTCTGAAGATGTAGAGCATAAACTTAATAGACCAAAAATCAAAAAGGGGCTCACACTCCAAATTCACAAAATGCAGGATCCTTTCAGAAGCAATGGCAGCTTCGAACTAAAGTATTTATGAGGAATCAGCCCCCTCATTAACCCATAAAATGCAAATGCAGTTTAACTGATAATTGATCCAGAGGAAGCAAGAGAAAAAAACAAAAAAAAACAAGTGAAACTTTGCTGACTGTCTCAAAAGGGGAAAAATATATAAAATTCCTTCCTGACCCTAGATACTGGCAATCAGATTCCTCTCTAGATCAATACTCCCTCTCTAATTATCCAGGATAAACCTGAATGCCCTTTTTATTTAGAAATATATCCAATCCCTTTTTAAAGTTATCTATCGAATCCGCTGTCACCACCTCCTTTAGTAGAGAATTCCACAGATTAACCACCCTTACTGTGAAGAACCCTTTTCTTTCTTTAAGGTGGAATCTTTTTACTTCTAACCTCAAGGGATGTCCTCTTGTTAGTTGAAAACCTCTTGGCACAAAAAGATCCTGTGACAAATCATTATACTGATCCTGGATGTATTTATATAAGGTAATCATATATCCTCTTAGGGGGCTTTTTTTCTAGAGAAAAAAAGGGTAATTTGGTTAGTCTTCCTTCATAACTTATCCCCTCCATTACCCTTATTAGTTTTATTGCCCTTCTCTGTACTTTTTTCAGCTCTAAAATGTCATTTTTATCATATTCCAATGAGGGCGTACTAGGGATTTGTACAGTGACAGAATTATATTTGCTTCACTGGCTTCTATAACCTTCCTAATAATGCTAATATTTGATTTGCCTTTGCAGCTGCTGCTTGGCATTGAGCACTGTTACCTAGGTGGTTGTCCACAAGCACTCCCAAATCCCTTTCAATATCTGATACCCCTAGATTTGCTCCATTAAAAACATAAAAATTGCATGGATATTTTTCCTTCCCAGATGCATAACTTTACACTTATTTGTATTAAATCTCATCTGCCATTTAGTTGCCCATTTCTCTAATTTATGGGAAAGCACATCATTATCCGATTTAATTACCTTGCACAACTTTGTGTCATCAGCAAAATTTGAGACACTACTTTCCAGTCCCACCTCTAAGTCATTAATAAATATGTTAAAAATTAGAGAACTTAATACTGAACCCTGAGGAACCCCACTTACCATATTAGTCCAATCGGAGTACGTTCCATTTACAACAACCCTTTGCTAACAGTCTTTTAGCTCTCAATCCATGAGCAGATATTTACTGCAATTCCTGTATCCCTTAGTTTGCACAATAGTCTTCCATGTGGCACTGCATCAAAAGCCTTTGCAAAATCCAAAAAGACTACATCCACTGAGTTGCCTTCATCCAGGTTCCTACTAACCTCCTCATAGAAACTAATTAGGTTTCTTTGACATGACCTATCCCTCATAAATCTGTGTGACTCGTGCTTATAATCCTGTTTGAATAGACATATTCTTGTATATTATCCCTTATTAACCCTTCTAAAAGCTTTCCCACTACAGAAGTGAGGTTCACTGGTCTATAATTTCCAGGATTTGCTCTTGCTCCCTTCTTAAATAAAATCACCTCTGCCTTTCGCCAGTCATCTGGTAGAGACCCCGTGTCTTGATAGATTAAATATAATGGTTCCCTCAGTACCCTTGGATGTATTGCATCAGGACCCGGGGCTTTATTAACATTTATTTTTCCCAACCTCTTTTGGATTTCTTCCTGCGTTAACCAATTATTTGGTGAAGGTAGTGTAGCCCCATTATGCTGCAGTGTCTCAATCACTGGTGTATGCAGAGGAAAATAACCTATTTAGCTCATCTGCCTTTTCCTGGTCACGAATTATCACACTGTGTCACATTGTAATGTTCCTATAGCTTCCTTCCTGGCCTTCTTCCCATGAAAATATTTTAAAAAGATGTCCCAAAAATCCCCACAATACATTTTTGGGTCTCCTTAAAAAACTGGAACAACGTGAGTGTGCAAAAAGTATCTTGGGGGGGGATCTTAACCTAATACTAGACCTGGAACTTGATAGGTCAAAAAGGAGGTAAATCATTCCAGTTCTCAAACAAACTTAATCAAATCAAGAGCCACCTCACCACTCTAAATTTAGTTGACACCTGGAGGTAGCAACCCCCTAAGGACCAGGAATATTAATTTTATTCCTATCCTCACAACTCGTACTTGAGGATAGATAACATCTTCCTGGATTCATCCTTATTAAAACAATAAAAAAACAATGAGATAATCCCTTGTACCAGGTCAGACCACTCAATCGTGAAAACTGTGTTAGATTTAAAGATAGAAAATAAACCCCCATATTCCTGGCATATAAATGAAATGTAGTTGGCCAACCCCCCAATGAGGGATCGACTTGTGCAAGATTTGCAACTGTACTTTGATATGAATCTTAAACAGGAAAAGGGGATAGGATGGGTGTCGGCGGCGCATATATAGCATATATTAGGGGCGCCTGTATAAAATTGGCTTCAGAATATAAGAAAAAGCGTAAATTGCAGAATTGAAGAGGTTACAGTTGGATAACCAACAGTACTCCACCCCTTCAAATAGGATTAGGATAGATAAAATAAGAGCGGAAATAGATATTATTCTTTCAGAAAAAAATGGAAAAAGCTCTCTATTGGACTTGAGTGAGGAGAATCTGACACATATAAATAAGGCGATTACTTTAGACGAGGTGCGAAACACCGTTCTTAGCTCTAAAGTTGGCAAGGCTCCAAGCCCTAACATGTTCACAAATTTATACTACAAAAAAATTGTGGATCAACTAGCCCCTCATCTTACTACCCTTTAAAATGCAATAATGGATGGGCAGCAGCTTCCACCAGATCTCAATCTTGCAGAGAATGTTCTGTTTCCAAAAGCGGGTAGGGACCCCCTTGAAGCAAAAAACTATAGACCAATTTCACTATTGAACTTTGATATTAAATTTCTGGACATAGTTATGGCCAATAGGATTGCAGACTTTCTGCCGTCCCTAATTCATAATGATCAAGTGGGGTTCATACCGGGAAGGCAGGTGGGGGATAATATATGCAAGGTTCTGAATCTGATGCATCATGTGAAGCATAATAAACTTTCAGCCCGTTTGCTTGCGCTGGATGTTGAGAAAGCATTCGAATGGCCCTATCTTTTAGCGTCACTTGCAAAATTTAGCTTTAAAAGACGATTTATTAATCTGATTAAAAAGTATTATAATGCTCCTAAAGCTAATCTATAAATTCTGGGCCGTGATAGGCCGTTTCCCCACATCCAGGGAGGAACAACAGGGATGCCCTCTGTCTCCACTTCTTTTTGCCCTGGCCATAGAGCCACTCGCACAGATGATAAGAACAACGTCAGAAATTAAAAGGTATCCAGATAGGGCTTCAGTAGTTTAAAGTCTCGCTATTCTGAGATGATCTGTTGTGTTCTATGTCGGATCCAGTGAGGTCAGTTCCAGCTTTGATGCAAATTCTAGATAATATTGGTGTAATTTCTGGCTTAAATATTAATATAGAAAAAAACAGAAGCTCTTGCTCTGGATATGACAGCAACTGAGAAAGATATTTTAACACAATCATATACATTCTTATGGGCCATGAAATACATTAAATACTTGGGGATAAAATTAACGCCCAAAATAACAGACTTGTATAACGCCAATTATAACCCTTTAAATAGTTTACTTAAAAAAAGACCTAATTAGTTGGTTTAAAGCTCACATTTCGTGGTTGGGCAGGATTAATACATTGAAGATGAATATCTTACCCAGGCTGATGTACCTTTTTAGAACATTACCTATTTCTATTAACATGAGACAATTGTCAAGTTTTGAAAGGTTAGTCTTTTGTTTTATTTGACAAGGTGGCTCTGCCAAGGTTCCCAAATCAATCATGTATAGGCATAAAACAAAATGGGGGATTATTATGCCCCAATTTCAAACTCTACTATAGGGCATCACAACTAGCTTTTGTTCCCCTGGCGCACTCAGTATAGTCTCATCCTGCATGGACGTTCATTGAGAATTGGGGCATGCGCCAGTTCTTATGGGACACAGCAGTGTGGTTGGCTACACCCCCAGCCCTATTAAAAAACTCGCCAAACCCAATGGTTAAACACACAACATCGTTTGTAACATGCGCACATCACCACTCTACGCTTTTCCCCAAATCACCCTATCTAACATCAATATTTACACATCAGCAAGCCCCTACGGATACACCAGCCATGGCTCAACATTGGTGGAGATTGAACAAACTAGATAGGTTGGGCTCGTGGGTTAAGGAGGGTTGAATACTCACATTTGAGGAATTAAGGGATAAATATGACCTCCCTATCTATCAGCATTACAACGATTGCAGATTAAGACACTTTGTTTCCACGATGACCCGCTCAACAGGTATGCCCCGGCATAATAGGTTCTCAAAGATTTGTGGAGAGGCCCCTCTGACTAAAGGAATGATAAGCGAATGATATGACACCTTTAACATTCCCTCAGAGAAAGATAAAGTTAAATATATAAAGGAGTGGGAAAGAGACCTAGCACTCCTATGGGAACCGTAATGGTCCAATATCTTTAGGGGCTCCTTAAATTATAGTTTACTGGAAACCTCCATTAAGATCCTCCATAGGGCGTATATCACTCCTGATAGGCTAGCTAAGTGTAATAGGTCGGAGAGCCCAAGATGTTTCAGAGGCTGTCTTAATATGGGTACCTTCTTACACATATGGTGGTACTGTAGGATAGTGCAGAAACTATGGAAAGAAGTAGGAGATCTAGTGGCGGAGAACTGTCTGCTAGGGATCCCCATGGCTAAGCTAACCCCTCCCCAGAATAAACTCTTACAGTATATCATGTTGGCAACTAAAAGCCATATACATCGCAGGTGGAAGTCCAACTCTCTGGATCTGGAGGCAGTGAAGGCAAAAATACACTTTATTATTACAAACGAGAGAATCACACACTCCCTGGTGAAACAATACCTAAATTCCTTTATATATGGGGTTCCTGGATAACATCCACAGACATCCGAGTCCTAGATAATTTGACTATCCTAATCAAGGCAGTAGAGAAGGTAAAGAGAGAGCCAGAGACCGGGGACCGAGGGGTGAAGGAGATCATGGGAGAATCTTGATTCTGTAAATAAGAGTGCTTAATGTTGAGAAATTTCAAGATGTATGGATATGACCTAAATGATATTTTTGATAGTTCTTAATTTAATTTGTTTAGGTTAAGTTATTAATTCTGCTTTCCCCCCCGTTATTATGGGGGACCCCCTGTAACGTAATAAATGTTTCCTGGGATTATACCTGAAAAACTTTACCGGGACCTAAGACCAGGGACACTGATAACTCTAAAATAGGGGGCATTCCTTATAGCCTATGGTTAATTTATCAAGTTTTAGGATTAAATAACGGTTAAGGTTTAATTTCTACAATTAGCCAAGAGGAAAATATGTAAAATTGGAGGAGACAGATGTTATAGCAATTATTATAGGTATAGATCTATACGCCATTTCGATTTCAAACCAGAATTTTATTGTAGAGATGACTCTGCTTATCAGTAAAGTTTATGGATAACTATATTTATGGACCGATGATGTTTGATTAAGATCGCTAAATTGTATTATTGTTATTCTGTTTTACATCTGTCTCTAATAAAAAAATTATTTTGAAAAAAAATTATATATTTTAGGGTTAGTCTTACTCTCCTTACATATAACATGCCATTTTCTATGTTAGCCAGTCTAATCGCCCTTTCCTTGGTGATTTCCTTGTATTCCTGTAAGGCAGTCTCTGTCCCCTCTTGTGTGTATAATATAAATGCCTGTTTTTTACTCCTCATCTTTAAATCATTGCTAAGCCACATGGGATGAGATTTACATCTTTTACTTTTATTCCCACACGGTATATGCCGATGTGTATGTATATTTAGTAAGGATTTGAACGTTGTGCATTTATGGTCAGTGTTTTTACCCATCATGCCTCTGTCCCAGTCTATATGTGATTTTGTGTGAAGGCCAGCGCCAGTGCACTTTTTTATTATGTAAAAAAACTTTTTATAAGTAAGTGTACTCTTTAGATCATATTATGGAAGTAACTTATAATTATTAGATATCTTCCCCTTTAAAACATATAGGAGTTAAGTTGATTCAAAAATATGTCTGTCCTGCTTGTTTACAAAAAGTTTTCAATTTACATCTTGGCAACTCAGAGATTTATATTAAAGTTAATAAGTGTAAACAAAAATTATTCATTTTACTCCTTTATTAAAAACACTCCTCTCTCAAATCTGTTTGCACTTAAGGTGGATTACTACAGTTACCTTTTCAATAATGATATAGAAGCAGACTATTATTATAACACTATATACAATGTATTTGGGGTCAAACATTCTCATTGGGGGCAGATGTGCCTGGTGTGGTATCATTAGCTGATTAGCATTGCTAACCAATGATAGTGATATTGAAATCACAATGTATACATATTGCACTTTTTATTTTCACACACATGCTATTTGCAGAGATATATACAGGAGGTTGTAAATTCTTGGTGCTTTCCTGTTTTATGCGATCTGTTATGTGCACGCACGCATGCGGCACTGCGCCAATTAAACTGACTCCTTGTTTACAGGGTTACAGTTAGGCTCGGGAAGGGGTGTAGGGGGTTAGGGGGTTATGGGACTTACATTTAGGGGGTTAGGGTTACGGCCGCCAAGGGGTGTAGGGGCTTTGGTTTAGGGCCAGGAACTGGTGTAGGGGGTTAGGATTAGGGTTAGGCCCGGCAAAGGGTGTAGGAGGTTAGGATTAGGGATTCGGCCCAGCAAGGCGTGTAGGGGGTTAGGATTAGGGATTAGGCCCGGCAAGAGGTGTAGGGGGTTAGGGTTAGGACCGGCAAGGGGTGTAGGCCTGGTAACTGGTGTAGGGGGTTAGGGCCTGCAAGGGGTGTAGGGCCTGCACGGGGTGTAGGGGGGGTAGGGCCTGCACGGGGTGTAGGGCCTGCACGGGGTGTACGGGGGGGTAGGGCCTGCACGGGGTGTAGGGCCTGCACGGGGTGTACGGGGTTAGGGCCTGCACGGGGTGTACGGGGTCAGGGCCTGCACGGGGTGTACGGGGTCAGGGCCTGCACGGGGTGTACGGGGTCAGGGCCTGCACGGGGTGTACGGGGTCAGGGCCTGCACGGGGTGTACGGGGTCAGGGCCTGCACGGGGTGTACGGGGTCAGGGCCTGCACGGGGTGTAGGGGGTCAGGGCCTGCACGGGGTGTAGGGGGTCAGGGCCTGCACGGGGTGTAGGGGGTCAGGGCCTGCACGGGGTGTAGGGGGTCAGGGCCTGCACGGGGTGTAGGGGGTCAGGGCCTGCACGGGGTGTAGGGGGTCAGGGCCTGCACGGGGTGTAGGGGGTCAGGGCCTGCACGGGGTGTAGGGGGTCAGGGCCTGCACGGGGTGTAGGGGGTCAGGGCCTGCACGGGGTGTAGGGGGTCAGGGCCTGCACGGGGTGTAGGGGGTCAGGGCCTGCACGGGGTGTAGGGGGTCAGGGCCTGCACGGGGTGTAGGGGGTCAGGGCCTGCACGGGGTGTAGGGGGTCAGGGCCTGCACGGGGTGTAGGGGGTCAGGGCCTGCACGGGGTGTAGGGGGTAAGGGCCTGCACGGGGTGTAGGGGGTTAGGGCCTGCACGGGGTGTAGGGGGTTAGGGCCTGCACGGGGTGTAGGGGGTTAGGGCCTGCACGGGGTGTAGGGGGTTAGGGCCTGCACGGGGTGTAGGGGGTTAGGGCCTGCACGGGGTGTAGGGGGTTAGGGAGTACATTGAGATGCGAGCGCAGCTGGAGGCTTCCACTGCCATGCGCACATGAGGTAGCATAAAACAGGAAAGGTCCAAATTCTTTATATGGGCTTAATCAATTTTATTGTTAAATTTGTATTTATGAAACACAACACATCTAATACAACAATGCACATTGCTGCCCCTGTGATACTTAACACTATCTCCTCCTTATTCCGATGTGATTTTTAACAAGGCTTCACCAAAATGATACACAAATGGGTATTTATTAGGCATTGCGGGGTCAGCAGTATGCATTACTATATTCAATGCCCTTTGATTCCTGTGGGAAAATTGAATACCAGGGGGACCCCCAAACACCCCCCCCTCTCCCCATTCTGATCCCCCCATCTGTATGACACCCTTTCTGCTTCTTTAACTTTGCCGATATATATGGTGGTAACTCTAGTAATCCACCTTAAGAGCACATAGACTGTGACAGGATGTGGGAGGGGTATACAGCAGTGACTGGACTGTGTATGTAACAGACTAGATCCAAAGTAAATATATTACACTATCATCACAGGTCCCCATAGTTATATCTCTGGTATTCCCGGTAGTAACATACGGGCGTGAGAGCCGGACCATGAAGACGTCTGAGCGCCATAGAATTGACGCCATTGTATTGTGTCGGATTAGGCTGCTTAGAGTGCAAGTAGATCCACAAATTAGTACTACAGGAAATGAAGCCAAACTGTTCAATGGAAGGTTTGATCACGAGGCTGAAGCTCGGGTGTTTAGGCCATATCATGACAAGACAGGATTCCCTAGGGAAGAATCTGATGCTGGGAAAGTTTAAAGGACACGAAGGAGGCGACCCTGCCTCTTTCTACGCCCCAGGCACTCACCACTCATCCCTCCTGGATCCACAGATAAACACAGCCGCTTCCGGACAAGAGACCGGAAGCTTCAGCCCACCCGGAAACTGAATTCAGAGCGGAGAGAGACGGACCGAACCAACTGACTGGGAGGAATCAAATTTCCAGGGGACTGATGACAAACCAGACAGGGGGATTGTATTGAACTGCAATATAACATCATAGATAATTGTCATGGATATTAAAAACGGCTTAAAGTGTGTAGCTCGTTCGCAATTTATTACTTGTTCCCCCCTCACAAAAATCCTAATGGTCTCTCCCAGCGGCTCATGCGGCTGGACCGGTCACGTGACATTTCAGTCATGTGACGAGCCTCTGGGAAGCCCCTGGTTGTCCTGGCAATTCTTTTAGCCAATAGCTGTTAGTGATAGGATTCAAGTCACGTGCTGGATGACTTTATTTGTATAGCTTTATTAACAACATACAGTGATGGGATTTATCTATTATTATTTGTTGTTCCTTTTGTGGTTACATTGTAAACCTGAGGCCCTATTATACAGTGTCATGCCTTTATGTTTATAATAACCTAATAAAACAATCACAAATCAGAGAAAGTATCAGACAATATGTATGATCAACTAGGAACACAATCTCAAGAATGACCCAGAGGACAGATTGAGATTAAAGGGATACTGGGGTCACCAAAGGGTCTCAGACGCAATTAGATAGAGGGTGGGAAATCAGGTAGAAAATGTATTTGTTTCAGAACTGGAGTCAGACTTTTCCTGTTATCTACCCACCAGTGCAGTGGCATGCAGAGGCCAGCAGGTGGTGCCCCGCCGCACACTGCAGACTTTGTTGAATTCAGTTTTCTTAGGGTTAGGGTTTGAGTTTATTTTTAGGGTTAGGGTAGTGGCAGATAACACATAGTAAAATAGTGGAGTGCATAACCTTAAACCTATATCCTAACCATGCAGCGGCCAGCAGGTGGCACACAGTTGGCGGGCAGATAACAGGGAAGATATTTGCAGTCTAAAAAAACATTGCATAGACAAAACAAAATGCTCAATAGCAAATATATGAAACTGCTTACTTGCATGTGAAGGCTGTGACTTAAGGAGTAATCTAACAGAAAGTAAAATTACTATTTATTAAAAAAGAAAGCAGCAGGAAGAGGAATACAACTCATCCCTACGTCATAGCCACTTACACTTACAACAATGTCAAACAGCCACATGTTTTCTAGGAGGTGAAAAAAAACAATATACATAATACAGAGCTAGTAATAAATATTACACTTCTGTCACCAACCTGCACAACTGATTGTAGTTAGAGCCTCTGGCTGATCCAGCTCATTAGTTATTGCCAGAGCAGGGCAGGCTAGGAGCAGCACAAAACCTCTCATAACTCAATAGGTAATTACAAAAAGAAAGCACTTTTCCACGTGCCTTTTTGCCCCCTAAATTTTGACTCAGCAATTTCAGTATAGCTTTAAATACAATAAATCCCCTCTTTATATTGTTCCAAATGATTCAGTGTAGTTAAAATATGTAAAATGTTCTTTAATTGCATGATAGAGAGTGAGGACTACAGGGGGGCTATAAGTAAAACATCATGACAGCACGTACAGCTGTATATGACTTCAGTGGATGATTCATAGAGCGTTGTTTGGCTGATAGAGATATTGCGAGGCGGTCCTCAGTTGGGTTATGTTGTGGACATATTGATTACCAGCACTCTACCCAAGGACTGGATTTAGGAACAAGAACCCAAACTGAGACCTGTAGTCTAGGCTGAGTATGTTAGGATCATTGCCGTATTCCAGATTGTGTATGGTCAGAAGATTATCATTAATGATCAAGACTGGAGGCAAGTGAGGGTTGGTCAGGCTAGCAGAGGTCCAAAAAACAGTGGTGGGATACTGGTAGATGTCCTAGGGCCTCATTCAATTGCAATTCGGCCAATTGAATAGGGCTCTATATAAGCACAGAGCACATATTTTTACAGAAGTTTTTCGTTAGTGAGACCTTGCCTTTGGATAGAAGATCACTAACTACAAACTTCTGTAAAACAAATATGCTCTGTGCTTATATAGAGCCCTATTCAATCGGATAAATTGCAATTGAATGGGGCCCCTAGTCAGGTAAAAGGTTGTAGGGCTGATGGTGGTTCAGACTCAAACAATGAAAACATTCCTGGTGCCTGATCCAAAGAGACAGGAAAGACAGAAAGGAACAACATACGAGATCTGAAGTTGATCAGCCGGAGAGGCTCATAGTAGCTTCTAAGCAGGGTCCTAGGAATTGGGGGACAAATTATATTAATGAGGTATTGATCTTTAACAATCCTGCTCATTGATTTAGAAAAGCAATATTAATATTATGAGCTCATCAAGGCATGTTAGGCGCTCCTACGTGGTCAGATTTCCACTCCCTGTCACTGTCTATTCTTCTATCATAATATATTTCCCTTCCATATCAGTTTTAAAGTAATTCTTGTGATACAACATAAGGGTTGTTAAATATAATGTGCGGTCCCTGTATTATTATTGGGCAGGAACGGATTGAATTGTTACACTTTGAAAAGGAAAAAATAAAATACGACCTGCAAAAAATACAAACTTAATGACCGGACCACACACATCCAAAAAACACGAAAAACATACAAATACAACAAAAAAACATAACAAAAACATCACACCCAGCACTATGGGACAGCCAGGACGTCTGGGAGTGAGGATGCACGCAAATTTAAATCGAATTTGCAGACTTTCCCCACTCGAAAATTACCTAAGCAAAAGAAAAAATGGCCGCCGAAAAAAACAAAAACAAGGCTACACAAACCCTAAACACGCAAAACACCGCCAGGCACATAAGACTTTTACCCAGGAACGTACGAGGTACAAAATATACTATTAGAAAGGACAGAAAATGCTCGAGACCCGCGTAACACATACACACTCGCCGCCATTTTACAACACTAACTTAAAACTAATAACATTACCAATCTAAAATACTGCATTACACAAATAAACAAACGGTTTAGCCTCGCGCACGCAGCCTATTTACACTGCACACTTCACACATTGCTGACACTTACACCTCAGGTCACCAAAAGTCAAAATGTACATTGTATGCTGCAGGAAAACAAAAGCGATTGTTAGCTCTTCAGCACACTGATTCCTCGATATATTCATTACAAATAGGTAAAGTATATTAATTTAATATGTAATTCATTAATTATTATAAAAAAATATAATTATATAAAAAAAAACAGAGCAGAGGAGAGACTTGCTTTGCCAAAGGCGCTCAGCGGGGAGATCACAATGAACGCCCAGGGTGCTCAGTGGAGCAAAACTACATGAGGGGAGAGGCTCGCAATGAGCGTCAAAGGCTCTCGGCGCAGGGCTTGCTG
This sequence comes from Discoglossus pictus, assembly GCA_027410445.1. Lineage (NCBI taxonomy): Eukaryota > Metazoa > Chordata > Amphibia > Anura > Alytidae > Discoglossus > Discoglossus pictus. The sequence continues at coordinate 107,803,748 of CM050172.1, read as the reverse complement.
TGACCGCTGAAGATGCTCATACAAACAAAAGTACATCAAGGGAGAGGCTTGCAATGAGCGCCGAAGGTACTCAGAGGACTAAAAGCCTTACATTGTGTGGCAAACAGCATTACCTGCCTTACAATTTTATTGCCGTCATTTTTTGATGGGCAAGTCGCTAGTATATATATATATTCTAGCGAACTGCCCGTAAAAAAATGACGGCAATGAAATTGTAAGTGAGCTAATGCTGTTTGGTGTATAACAATGAAATAAATAATACATTAATAAAGTAATATACTTTACCTATTTTGAAGTAATATATGCAGGAAGCATTGTGTTGAAGAGCTGACAATCTGTTTTGATGTTGCTGCAGCATTAGTTGTGTGGAGCTGCTGTGTAAGCGTGATGAATGTGCGCAGTGTAATAGTGTGCGTGCGCGAGGCAAATCCGTTAGCATAGCTGTGTACTTCCGCATTAAAATGGCGGCAAATATGTGGTATGCGTCTGTAGTGGAATATCCGTAGGTGTTTTGTGGTGTTTTGCGTGTTTAGAGTGCTGTAGCCTCATTTTCGTTTTGTTCAGCGGCCATTTTTTCTCTCGCTTAGAGAATTTTTTAGTGTCTAAACTCTTTTATTTTTAGTTAAATTAAGGTGTAACTTCAGTTTTTGAGGTCCTGGGTGCCCCCCCTTGCTGTAGGGAAGCTTTTTATGTATGTGTTGTGTGTATTTATTGTGTTTTACATTTTTTCCTGTCCGCGGGTTGCGGACGATTTTTGCGAGTCCGTAATGGGTGTTAACGTGTCTCGTATGTTGTTTGCGTTGCGACGTAAAGTTTGCGAGGGTCGCAGTTGCTCAGTGTCGAGAGGGATGCAGTTGCTGGCAAGGAGCGCCTGTGGCGCTCCATGCCAGCAACTGAGGCCCTCGCTGCGCAAGCCCGCAAGCGTGAGCAAAGGCTCAAGCGGGCTCGCATGCTCACAACTATATATGAGATATATAGAGAGAGAGAGAGCAAGAGGAGAAAGGAGATAAAGAGGAGAAAGGGAGAGAGAAAGAAAGCAAGAAGAAAGGAGAGAGAGAGGAGAAAGGAGATAGAGAGAGAAGAGAGAGAGAGAAGAAATGAGAGAGAGAGAGAGAGAGAGAGAGAGGAGAGAGAGAAAGCAAGAAGATGAGAAAGAGGAGAAAGAGAGAGAAAAGAGAAATGGGAACACAAATGTACTATTAATTTTCAGTATAAATATATATATATATATATATATATATATATATATATATATATACCGTATATATATAGAGAGAGAGAGAGAGAGAGAGAGACAGACAGACAGAGAGAGAAAGAGAAGAATGGAGAGAAAGAGGAGAAAGAGAGAGAGGAGAAAAAGAGAGATAGTGAAAAAGAGAGGAGAAAGGAGAGAGAGAGGAGAACTGAGAACACAAATATACTATTCATTTTCTGTATCACATATTATAATTGTCAAACTGCACGTTGTCGTCACGCATTGCGAGCTCGCAGCTCGGGCTGCAAATGCGGACCTCGTGAAGTGAGTGTAAAAAACAACACAGAAAAGCGGGACATTGAAACAAAAAAAAAGAGCTGCGGGACTTAGAAAAATAATAATTACGAGGTCGCAAAAATATGAAGTTAACGTCCGAAACGTGTACATACAAAATACACAGAAAAAAACCCCATAAAACAAACATCACACACAGCACGGGGGGACAGCCCGGACGTCTCAGAGTGAGGTTGCACGCCAATTTAAGTCGCATTTAAGAAGTTTCAGCACTTGAAAATCGAGCAAACGAGAAAAAAAATGGCGGTTGAAAAAAATTAAAACGAGGTTACACAACCGAGGCACGCAAAACACCAACAAGGACGTACGACTTTTAAAAACAAGAATTACGAACCGCGCACATCGAAAAACATGAAAAGCACATCAACAAAAAATAAAAACATAAAACCAACATCACGCACAGCACGGGGGGACAGCCAGGACGTCTGGGAGTGAGGTTGCACGCCAATTTAAGTCACGTTTAAGACGTTTCGGCACTTAAAAATCGGTTATGCGACAAAAAAGAATGGCGGACAAAAAAATAAAAACGAGGCTAAAGGAGTCAGAGCTGCGAAAATCACCGCCAGGCACGTACGAGTTTGCCAGGAACGTAGGAGATACACAATATACCATTAAAATGGACGGAAAATGCTCGCGAGCCAAGTAACACATACAAACAAATGCCATTTTACAACATTGACTAGACATAATAACATTCTGATTCTAAAATGCCGCTTTACCCGCCTAAAAAAAACGGTTTGCCCTCGTGCATGCAGCCCATTTACACTGCACACTTGGCACATTGCTGACACTTACACCTCAGATGATCAACAGTCCAACTGTACATTTTCAGATGCAGGAAAATCCAAATAGATTGTTAGCTCTTCAGGATATTGATTGCTGCATATTGCTTATAAATAGGTAAAGTATATTAATTTATTAATTCATATTACTTTATTTTTTTCTCACATTTTTTGTTGTACACTGTACTTATATATCTGTCTTCGCGATGAGCGCCAAAAGTGATAGTTGCAAAGCCGGACAATTGATGTACACGAGGGGAGAGGCTCACAATGAGCGCCGAAGTTCCACAAAAGCCTTACATTGTGTGGAAAACAGCATCGCCATGCCTTACAATTGTATTGCCGCCATTTTTGACGGGCAAGTCGCTAGTTACTATATAAAGAGAGAGGGAGAGAGACGGTACTCCTCTCATTTATTCTCACTACTTTTTTATAATTTCTAGACAGCAAAAAAATAATTAAATAAAACTCAGCCTTTACATATTAAGCTTGTATACTACGGATTGATATCGTCTTTTCAGTTTTGCGTCTTACAATGAAGCCCGTACAGATCCCGATTGGCTGGACTGGGTGTATACATCAATATCTGGGCAATATTAAAGCACTTTGTGATCCCAGTGTAGGCTGGGACTATTTCTTGCTTCAGTCCTTTCTACGAGCAGCCCTGCGGTATAAATGTTGGCAACCCTTCTTTAAAGTTCCTCTGTAGTCTTATATATAATGATACTCTTTTGAAGAACCGCACTTGATAATGAGCAAACTTCTTGGAGAGAGAAGAAATACAGCTTTTATTTCTGTTTATGATCGAGCTCTTGTGGTGGGTGGAAATTCTGGATACAAAGGAAACTAGTATCTACTAGAATGGAAATGTGGCAAGTGAAATTGCCACTACTTTCATTAGGACTAATAGAAAGTTTATTAGTTTATATAGAAAAAATTGCTCAAATGAAAATGGAATTGTAATAAATACTATTTGCATAAAAACTTACATAGGCAAAGCTTCTATTTAATTATTTACTTATCGCTTTCTAAAAAGATTTTGTCTGTTATCAAGTTTAGTTATTCAGCAGACCATACAGACTACACTGCTCCTTTAATGCTATCTTGTTTTAATGGTCACAGTTGATAGCTGGCAGTTTAATTACCTTACTCATTATAATTTGTATTTATATTTATCTCCAGCTCCTGCGTACTATTCAGCAGCTGTTTTAAGTGATTTGTTTCTCTCTGATTATCCAAATATCACTAAGTCCGAATGCGTATGTGCCCTAAATATATATCTATCTATCTATCTATCTATCTATCTATCTATCTATCTATCTATCTATCTATCTATCTATCTATCTATCCCTCTATCTATCCCTCTATCTATCTATCTATCTATCTATCTATCTATCTATCTATCTATCTATCTATCTATCTATCTATCTATCTATCCATCTATCTATCTATCCATCTATCTATCCATCTATCTATCTATCCATCTCTCTATCTATCTGTCTGTCTGTCTGTCTGTCTATCTATCTATCTATCTATCTATCTATCTATCTATCTATCTATCTATCTATCTATCTATCTGTCTGTCTGTCTGTCTGTCTGTCAATCAATCGATCAATACAGTGGTACTTTGGTTTAAGTCGGCCTCGGTTTAAATCATTTTCGTGTTTAGTCGCGTCTCCTCGGGAAAGTTCTGCCTCGGTTTGAGTCGCTACCACAGTATCACACTTGCGAAACTGAAAGCACAATCGCGACAACAGTAGGACCCTGTGCATGCAATAATTCTAGTTGCCAGTGCCTGAAAGAGCCAGAATTGAGCCCAAATCCAGCCTAACTCCGAGGTGGGTCCTACTGAAAGAGATTTAAAGCTGCTCCTGTGTTTTCCTGAGTGATGTTCCTGAGTCTGAGCTGGGCACTGATATAACCCAAACTTTCACAATCCGGGGGTGTTCCTGTAGCAGAAGGCAGGTGGTTTTGGGGTGAATGATGTCCCTTCCCTCTGGATCATGACAGGCTGGCATAATCTTTGGAGGGGTTGAAGGTAGTGGTAGGCATAGGGTTGATGGCTGGGGTTGGCTAAGTACCTTTGGGTGTTTGAGACTGGTGATCCCATTGTCTAGTGAGTTGACAGTAGAGGCCATGTCTGTGATTAGCCATTGGATCTGGGTCATTTGGTCATTTGGTGGAGACTGAGGGATGCAGCTATTTAGAAATATTCAACACAATTTGGCCTCTCTGGCGGATGCAGGAAATGGAATACCCCTCTCAGTGAGCGCCTGGATGCGCCAGGGGGCTGTCTATAAACACAGGGATGATTGGCTTCCCACAATGGATCGAGGCCTAGGTGGTGAATTCATTTCTCACAAATGTAATAGGATAGTTTTGCTTAGATTTAGTAATAAAAAATAATTTAATTAATTAATAATAAAAATGTTATATTCAGTAAACAAGGTATAACAACACTTGGAATCAATTGCACATTTTCCGTAATATGTATTTTTCCTGTGAGATTCTTCCAGATTCCTCCTTTTCACTGGTCTCGCCCAGTCTTCATCCTCCCTATAGTTCAGCTCTAGTATTTCCAACAACAAGTTGAGGATTTTTCCGCTCCACAACGTATTTGTAGTGTTGGCGTGAAAGGGCTGGAAATATAAGGGTTAAAAGCCCTAGAAAAAATCTTATGGCATTTAACCCTTAATAAAAGTCCTGAACCCACATTTTGTGGCGTGTTCTATCACCTGAAAAAAAATACTGTGTTTTGTTTAAGAGTCTTGAGTCTGAGGGTCTAACTGAGGTTTAAAAGTCTGACTGAGGGCAGTATGCTGACATCTAAAGTAACCAAGATGTGCATCCCTGTATTTACTATGCAGAAAAACGTACATCACAGCCTTTCTCCACTAATCTTAGTCACTTGAGATGATTAGTAAATTCTCCCCATAATGTTGAACGTGCTATGGTATTTACATGTATTTATGGCGGTACTGTTATGATCTTATCTTGAGATACTTCTTAGATTGTAAGTTTGTGAGTTTTCAGGCTTGTTGGGGCTTTAGAGAAAGCTCCTCCATTCTTTATCGTAATTTGTAACGTTTTTTTTCGCTGTATCTACCCTGTTTAGTGCTACGGAATATGTCGGCGCATTACAAATAAAGGTAAATAATAATAATGAATCAGCGCTAGGTGCAGTCTTTATATCAAGTGAAACAGACACCCTCCAAATACCTGTACATGCAAATACAATTACTTACATTACTTACATTTGACACAAAATAACAGCACAGAAAAGAATACAGTAAAATAGGATATGATTCCATAATAAGTGTTTCTTTTGCAAATATCAGTCATTATGCTATTTATTCTAAAGCAATTCCTAATGAGCATTACCGAAAAATAATTACTTTTCCACCCATTTATGTTAAAAAATAAAGAAGAAGATTACAAGTGAAGTCAGTAGAAGTAAAAGGGACATAGAAATCCCAGAATAAATATTAATAAACTTACCCTGACATTTGCAAATTTCTTCAGTTTTCTGGTAGTTGATTTTGATAATGAATGCTACTTAAAAACCTTAGTTAAATTAGCATAAGATTTAAAATCTGTTTCGGCCAATCACAGGCAGCTATAACATTGTCTCAATGACTGGAAAGACAGTCAGTGCAGCAAAGTATTATGGGATGTGTAGTCTTTTTTCAGCACCACAAGGAAGCAAGGAGGAGCTCCAACAATGCTATGTGGATCTCTGCATTAAGCTTTAGGGTTAAAAATGTACCTGAATGCAGTTTTTTTCTATTGGTAAGTACCAGATGCCTAAGCAATGTCTCAATGTAATGTGTGTCTGATATAAGCAGCAGGTGTTAGATTAGAAAAAGGTACAAACAGGAAACTTCCAGATAACTTTAAAGGCTCACTGACGGAGGGATATTTTATTCATTTAAGTTAGAGTTTGTTATTCTTGTATTTAAGCTCAGTAGAAATATTGTCCATTTAAATGGTAATTCTATTTTTTCTATTGATATAATACAAATCCCAGAATACCTAGGCCTGGCGAGACCTATTTTTAAGCTTAGATAGAAAAGCAAAAGTGACTCTTAATACAGTAGACTCTAAATGTAGTTTTCTTATTGCTTGAGAGTTACTAATAAAAGAGGCCTAGATTAGCTGCACACTGGATGCTCTGCTAAGTATATTTTTCAGTGAGGGCTTTTCCAGCAGAAGCAGCTTTTACTCCTCACTTACACACAGGTACGTTAAGCTGGAGGGTGCGTAACCCCAACACTGCCCTGGCTCAGTCACTCATGTCCGGGGAATGTAACCCCAACACTGCCCTGGCTCAGTCACTCATGTCCGGGGAATGTAACCCCAACACTGCCCTGGCTCAGTCACTCATGCCCAGGGAATGTAACCCCAACACTGCCCTGGCTCAGTCACTCATGTCCGGGGAATGTAACCCCAACACTGCCCTGGCTCAGTCACTCATGTCTGGGGAATGTAACCCCAAAACTGCCCTGGCTCAGTCACTCATGCCCAGGGAATGTAACCCCAACACTGCCCTGGCTCAGTCACTCATGTCTGGGGAATATAACCCCAACACTGCCCTGGCTCAGTCACTCATGTCCGGGGAATGTAACCCCAACACTGCCCTGGCTCAGTCACTCATGTCCGGGGAATGTAACCCCAACACTGCCCGGGCTCAGTCACTCATGCCCGGGGAATGTAACCCCAACACTGCCCTGGCTCAGTCACTCATGCCCGGGGAATGTAACCCCAACACTGCACTGGCTCAGTCACTCATGCCCGGGGGAATGTAACCCCAACACTGCCCTGGATCAGTCACTCATGTCCGGGGAATGTAACCCCAACACTGCCCTGGCTCAGTCACTCATGCCCAGGGAATGTAACCCCAACACTGCACTGGCTCAGTCACTCATGTCCGGGGAATGTAACCCCAACACTGCGCTGGCTCAGTCACTCATGCCCAGGGAATGTAACCCCAACACTGCCCTGGCTCAGTCACTCATGTCCTGGGAATGTAACCCCAACACTGCCCTGGCTCAGTCACTCATGCCTGGGGAATGTAACCCCAACACTGCCCTGGCTCAGTCACTCATGCCCGGGGAATGTAACCCCAACACTGCTCTGGCTCAGTCACTCATGCCCAGGGAATGTAACCCCAACACTGCCCTGGCTCAGTCACTCATGCCCGGGGAATGTAACCCCAACACTGCCCTGGCTCAGTCACTCATGTCCGGGGAATGTAACCCCAACACTGCCCTGGCTCAGTCACTCATGCCCGGGGAATGTAACCCCAACACTGCACTGGCTCAGTCACTCATGCCCAGGGAATGTAACCCCAACACTGCCCTGGTTCAGTCACTCATGCCCGCGGAATATAACCCCAACACTGCCCTGGCTCAGTCACTCATGTCTGGGGAATGTAAACCCAACACTGCCCTGGCTCAGTCACTCATGCCCGGGGAATGTAACCCCAACACTGCACTGGCTCAGTCACTCATGCCCGGGGAATGTAACGCCAACACTGCCCTAGCTCAGTCACTCATGTCTGGGGAATGTAACCCCAACACTGCGCTGGCTCAGTCACTCATGTCTGGGGAATGTAACCCCAACACTGCCATGGCTCAGTCACTCATGCCCGGGGAATGTAACCCCAATACTGCCCTGGCTCAGTCACTCATGCCCGGGGAATGTAACCCCAACACTGCGCTGGCTCAGTCACTCATGCCCAGGGAATGTAACCCCAACACTGCCCTGGCTCAGTCACTCATGTCCTGGGAATGTAACCCCAACACTGTCCTGGCTCAGTCACTCATGCCCGGGGAATGTAACCGCAATACTGCCCTGGCTCAGTCACTCATGCCCGGGGAATGTAACCCCAACACTGCCCTGGCTCAGTCACTCATGCCTGGGGAATGTAACCCCAACACTGCCCTGGCTCAGTCACTCATGCCCGGGGAATGTAACCCCAACACTGCTCTGGCTCAGTCACTCATGCCCAGGGAATGTAACCCCAACACTGCCCTGGCTCAGTCACTCATGCCCGGGGAATGTAACCCCAACACTGCCCTGGCTCAGTCACTCATGTCCGGGGAATGTAACCCCAACACTGCCCTGGCTCAGTCACTCATGCCCAGGGAATGTAACCCCAACACTGCTCTGTCTCAGTCACTCATGCCCAGGGAATGTAACCCCAACACTGCCCTGGCTCAGTCACTCATGTCCGGGGAATGTAACCCCAACACTGCCCTGGCTCAGTCACTCATGCCCGGGGAATGTAACCCCAACACTGCCCTGGCTCAGTCACTCATGCCCAGGGAATGTAACCCCAACACTGCCCTGGTTCAGTCACTCATGCCCGGGGAATATAACCCCAACACTGCCCTGGCTCAGTCACTCATGTCTGGGGAATGTAACCCTAAAACTGCCCTGGCTCAGTCACTCATGCCCGGGGAATGTAACCCCAACACTGCCCTAGCTCAGTCACTCATGCCCGGGGAATATAACCCCAACACTGCCCTGGCTCAGTCACTCATGTCTGGGGAATGTAACCCTAACACTGCCCTGGCTCAGTCACTCATGCCCGGGGAATGTAACCCCAACACTGCCCTAGCTCAGTCACTCATGCCCGGCGAATGTAACCCCAACACTGCCCTGGTTCAGTCACTCATGTCCGGGGAATGTAACGCCAACACTGCGCTGGCTCAGTCACTCATGTCTGGGGAATGTAACCCCAACACTGCCCTGGCTCAGTCACTCATGTCTGGGGAATGTAACCCCAACACTGCGCTGGCTCAGTCACTCATGTCTGGGGAATGTAACCCCAACACTGCCCTGGCTCAGTCACTCATGCCCGGGGAATGTAACCCCAATACTGCCCTGGCTCAGTCACTCATGCCCGGGGAATGTAACCCCAACACTGCCCTGGCTCAGTCACTCATGCCTGGGGAATGTAACCCCAACACTGCCCTGGTTTAGTCACTCATGCCCGGGGAATGTAACCCCAACACTGCCCTGGCTCAGTCACTCATGCCTGGGGAATGTAACCCCAACACTGCCCTGGCTCAGTCACTCATGCCCGGGGAATGTAACCCCAACACTGCTCTGGCTCAGTCACTCATGCCCAGGGAATGTAACCCCAACACTGCCCTGGCTCAGTCACTCATGCCCGGGGAATGTAACCCCAACACTGCCCTGGCTCAGTCACTCATGTCCGGGGAATGTAACCCCAACACTGCCCTGGCTCAGTCACTCATGCCCGGGGAATGTAACCCCAACACTGCCCTGGCTCAGTCACTCATGCCCAGGGAATGTAACCCTAACACTGCTCTGGCTCAGTCACTCATGCCCGGGGAATGTAACCCCAACACTGCCCTAGCTCAGTCACTCATGCCCGGGGAATATAACCCCAACACTGCCCTGGCTCAGTCACTCATGTCTGGGGAATGTAACCCCAACACTGCCCTGGTTCAGTCACTCATGCCCGGGGAATATAACCCCAACACTGCCCTGGCTCAGTCACTCATGTCTGGGGAATGTAACCCTAACACTGCCCTGGCTCAGTCACTCATGCCCGGGGAATGTAACCCCAACACTGCCCTAGCTCAGTCACTCATGCCCGGGGAATATAACCCCAACACTGCCCTGGCTCAGTCACTCATGTCTGGGGAATGTAACCCTAACACTGCCCTGGCTCAGTCACTCATGCCCGGGGAATGTAACCCCAACACTGCCCTAGCTCAGTCACTCATGCCCGGCGAATGTAACCCCAACACTGCCCTGGTTCAGTCACTCATGCCCGGGGAATGTAACCCCAACACTGCGCTGGCTCAGTCACTCATGTCTGGGGAATGTAACCCCAACACTGCCCTGGCTCAGTCACTCATGTCTGGGGAATGTAACCCCAACACTGCGCTGGCTCAGTCACTCATGTCTGGGGAATGTAACCCCAACACTGCCCTGGCTCAGTCACTCATGCCCGGGGAATGTAACCCCAACACTGCCCTGGTTCAGTCACTCATGCCCGGGGAATGTAACCCCAACACTGCCCTGGTTTAGTCACTCATGCCCGGGGAATGTAACCCCAACACTGCCCTAGCTCAGTCACTCATGCCTGGGGAATGTAACCCCAAGACTGCCCTGGCTCAGTCACTCATGCCCTGGGAATGTAACTCCAACACTGCACTGGCTCAGTCACTCATGCCCGGGAAATGTAACCCCAACACTGCCCTGGCTCAGTCACTCATGCCCGGGGAATGTAACCCCAACACTGCCCTGGCTCAGTCACTCATGCCCGGGGAATGTAACCCCAACACTGCACTGGCTTAGTCTCTCGTGCGTGTCTGCTTCTGGGTAACATTGAATTTCAGAGATGTACAGTGGGTGAGATCTAGGTGCCTGTAAGCATTTTGTGGCATCACATCCTGGCTCCTGGTATTTGCTGAGCCCTGTAAAAAGTGCAGTATTCATTTTTTTCTGGTTGTCTGAGAGTTCTGGTTAGCTGAGAGTCTACTGTATATAAGTTCCTACATCCTTGGAAGTGAGAGAGGAAGGAGTGAGAAGAGGTGGTGGGAGAAAGAGATGGAGGTATGAGACAGTACAGAGGATGGACAGAGAGAGAAGTGAGAGAGGAAGGAAGGAGAGAAAGGGAGAAATTGAGAGAGAGGGGAAGGAGACAGGTGGTGAGAAAGAAGTGATGGAAAAAGGAGAGATAATGAGGACAGCGTAGCAAGAGAAATACAGGGAGACAAATGAGTGAGAATAGATGGGAGAGGAGTGAGGGAAAAAGAGGAGTGAGGACAGGAAGAAGGAGACATGAGAGAATGAGGAGGGAGAGAAATACAGAAAGAGAAGGGAGGGAGAATAGGTGGGAGAGGAGCAATGGGAAAAGAGATGAGTGAGAACAAAGAAGATAGAAAGAGGATGAAGAGAGATGTGAGAAGATGGTGGAAAAGGGAGGAAGAGGAGAGATACAGGAACAAGGAAGTGAGAGAGGACAGAGGAGACAAAGGGGGGAGAAAAGAGGGAGGGCAAGGGAATGGGCAGAGGAGGGGAGGAGAGAAGAGAGAAAGGGGGAGAGTGAGAGGGAGGGTGGAGGAGAGAGAATGATGAGAGGGAAGAAAGAGATGACAGAGGAGAGAGAAAGGATTGACGAGAGAAGAGAAGGAAGAGAGAGAGAAAAGAGTTTATAGAACAGAGAGGATAAAAGTGCAGATTGAGTACAGATGAGAGAGAGAAGAGAGATAAGAGACTGAGGACATGAACCAGTGGACACAACAGAGCAAAGAGGAGAAAAGAGAGGGAACAGCAGGGCAAGTTAGGAGAGAGGAAGGAGAGAAGAGGAGTGTGACACAGAGACAGCTGCTCTGCAATAAAATATACAGAGACATCCCTTGCAGGTCCCAGCATACTCCCAATTACCATGTGCTGCTGAGAATGAGGAAAACTGCCCCTACACAATAATAATAATATTAATAATAATAATAATAATAATAATAATAAAATCACATCTGCTTTCTAGAACAGTGAGAGAGACGAGACATTATAGAAACAAAAAAGATTATAGAGAGACAGCCAGAGACCTCCAAGGAACAAAAGAGACTTCCATCTGGAGCAAGAGCTGGGATAAAAGAGGGAGGCAGCCCCCTGGCCAGGACAGGTAGATAGATAGATAGATAGATAGATAGATAGATAGATAGATAGATAGATAGATAGAGGGATAGATAGATAGATAGATAGATAGATAGATAGATAGATAGATAGATAGATAGATAGATAGATAGATAGATAGATAGAGGGATAGATAGATAGATAGATAGATAGATAGATAGATAGATAGATAGATAGATAGATAGATAGATAGATAGATAGATAGATAGAGGGTTAGATAGATAGAGGGATAGATAGATAGATAGATAGATAGATAGATAGATAGATAGATAGATAGATAGATAGATAGATAGATAGATAGATAGATAGATAGATAGATAGATAGTTAGATAGATAGATAGATAGATAGATAGATAGATAGATAGATAGATAGATAGATAGATAGATAGATAGATAGATAGAGGGATAGATAGAGAGATAGAGATAGATAGATATATAGATAGAGTGATAGATAGATATGGATAGATAGATAGAGATAGATAGATAGATAGATAGATAGATAGAGTGATAGATAGATAGATAGATAGATAGATAGATAGATAGATAGATAGATAGATAGTATGGCGGATTGTGGAGGATGGCTACTTCAGATCCACTCCAATGTCCACTTGGCGCTCCTCTTTCTCTATGAGATCCATCACCTGCGTTTTGAGACCCAGAGGGATAGTCTGACGTTGCGCCGTGCCCTGGTCTTCCTTGCGCTCACTCTGCTCTGTGAAACAGTGCAAAAAATAAAATGAATGTAGATTTTATTAGACAATTAACAACCACATTATGAGATACAAGGGAACAATGAAAATATTCTGTACCTTGTCTTTGGGTAGGTAGTAATTGGGGGTTTCTGGTGGCTATCTCTCTCTGTCTTCTCCTGCCTCTCCTAACGCTCTGACGCTGTTATCGCTAAGCAAAAATAAAACAAACAGAGTTATACTGGGTTTAGAGGAAAACCGGAATTACATCGCTATAGCGAATCAGCACTAAAAAGGTTAGCGTTCAGCGGGGTATACTGGTATTACACCTATACACTTTATACTAATAAAAATATGGAATGCGAAAAAATATATGTGACTTCATTTAAAATGTAAGAAAAGCCCGTAGTCTATAACTACAATATAGGAAGGATGCCGATGCTTAGTAGCAGAATAAAGTAAATTAAACACATTAAATGACACAGGAAAATTATATTTAAACACTTGGATATTTAATAAAACCAAAATGGAAAAAGAGATCAAGATATCATTTTTTTTAAATGGGGCATTAATGTAAAGCATATTACAAATATATGCTACATCATATGCAAAAAATAAGCTGGAGAACATCTTAAAAAAAAAAAAAAAAGATTTAACAGATTATTCAGTTTACCAAAAGGATTATATTTAATGTGCGATTCATCATGTATTTATTAGTTAAATCTAAATACATAATATAGACTTGTTTGTTAGTTAATCCTAAATAACATTTTAAATTATTTCACGTGAAAGTATATATATATATAATTAAATAAATAAAATATAAGTTACAGGCAGCAGCAAAAGCAAATGGAGTTCTACAGTTCAGTGTAATTGCAAAATATAGAGGTTGGGATTATTTTTTTATTTTTATATTTTCTAAAAACTTTTTTATATTTAATTATTTAAAAGGACATATAGAAATGAGGATGAAAGGGTTAACAGTGTAAATAAAAATATCATAATTATTAGATGAGTCACTGTGATAGAGCTATAGAATATGTTGGCGCGATACAAATAGGGATAATAATATTATTAATTTAAGGGTGTGCCTTTTAAGAACTGGGTCACTTGATACACGCGCACACAGCGCTGCCATTATGACAATCTTATATGGTTGATTTGTATCACATACGAACTTAACAATAAAATAAATGTTTTTTTTCCTCACTTGTACCATTCTCTACAGTCTATAGTCTACAATTTGTGTTTTATCACATATCACATATTATAATTGTCCAACTAGGATTTGTTGTCACGCTGTGTTGCGTGGTGCGTACGACTTAGCGATGAGCGCCGCACAGCGATGCAAGCCGTTAAACCATACCAGTTTGCCGATCGTACGACTTAGCGATAAGCGCCAATTTGCCGATCGTACGACTTATCGATGAGCGCCGCAGACGCTCATCTCCTGGCGAGCCGTTAAACCGTAGCACTTTTTTACACAAGACGCAGGACTTCGAAAAAAAAATACGACATGAAAAAAATTACGAGATAAGCGGCGGAACCCAAACAATTAAAAAACACTAAATACACACAAAAAAATAACAAAAATGTCACTTAGAGCATGGGGAACCAGGCAGGACCTCTGGAGTGAGGTGGAACTCCAATTTACATCGATTTAGACGAGTTAGAAAGATCGAAAATCGGCTAAGCGACAAAAAAAATGGCCACCGTAAAAAATGAAAACGAGGCTATACTACTACGAACTGCGTAAAGACGTCAGCCACAGACGTATGTGCTCGAAAAACAACGAGACAAAGGATGCGCAATAACCGCACAATGAGTAAAAAAGACAGTAGCGAGTACATTTTACCAAACGCAATTACACATTTACGCATTAACACAGATTTCCCGCCTTTGTCTCATGCCACATCGGATTTCCCGCCTAAAACAACGCATTTGTCTCGCGGAACAGCGGATTTCCCGCCTAAAACAATGCATTTGTCTCGCGCACAAAGCCTATATATAGGGCACACTTGACACACAACTGACACTTTCTCCTCAGGTGATGACAGTCTGACTGGACATTTTCTGATGCCGGAAAATCTCAAGAGATTGTTAGCTCTTCAGGATACTGCTTCAGCAATATTACATTAAAAAAGGTAAATATCATTAATAATTATTAATTCGTAAATGATTACTTACTTAATAAATAAATTAAAAAAAATAGTAAATTTAATTAATAGAAAAATAATATTGTGCTTACCTGTGTGAAACAATTGTCAATAACATTCATAATGTACATTAATTAATTAATTAATTAATCATTAATCATTAATATCAAAATTAGTTAACGTTTAAGAATGTGAATAAAAAAGCAACACATTGATTCATTAATTATTATTGTACATTAATTTAATAATTAATTTGTTATATATCGTGATTACCTGTGTGAAAGAATTGTAAATAACATTGATAATGTACTTTATTTAATTATTTAATTAATCATTACTAATCATTAATATAAAAAAAGGTTAGCGTTTAAGAATGTGCATAAAAAAAGGAACACATTGATTAATTAATTATTAATGTACATTATTTTAATAAATCAGTACTTATATATTTAGTATAAAAAAGGCTGTATACTCATGCTAACATCTTAACGTTAGATTTAGTCAGACATTACTTTAATATTAATGCACATTAATTGAGTCTTATTTAAAGACTAACAGGAATATTAATTGTATGTTTTTAATATATGCTAACATATGTGTGTTCATGCTGATTGATTGATATATTTATTTCATGTTTTTAATCTATGCAAAAATATCTATGTTAAGACTCATTGATTGATACGGATGAAGCAACATATTATACATTAATTTTACAATTTTGTATAATTGTAGTGAACTGTAGCTGAATGAACAAAGACAGTGACGTTTGGACACATTGAACATCATAAATATAATTTTGACAGGAACAGAATTGAATTATATTACTACAGCAAGATATTAAAGAATATGCTTTTAGGTTTTTAATCTAGCCAAATATATGTATGTTGATGTTCATTTAATGATATCGATGAAGCAAAATATTAAAAATATTCTCAATTTGATTTAACAGTTTCTTTGGATCTGCAAGGGAATCAACACCCAGCGTGACGTTTGAAGCCTTTGAACAACATCAACATCATCTTCACAGGTATAACATTTAATTTTGTAGTGATGCATACAAAAAGGCTATATTATATTTTGTAAAAATGGAGAGTACTTATTGAGTCATTAACGTATAATATTTAGTCATAAATTTGCAACAATTTTTAACATGCACTTAGGTAAAGTTGAAAAGACAACAGTAATTAATAATAATATTTCAAAAAAATAAGAAGCTTACAACACTTGTGAAAAAGATACATTTAGGATATGCAGTGAATTCAATCAAGAATGAATGGAATTGAAGGATAATAATATAAATATATATATGTGCAGCTATTTCCTATTTAATATATGTCAATAAAATACTTTGAAAAATGGTTTCATTTATTTAATTCTAAAAAAGTACAACATTTTACAATGCTTGATTAGTTTATTCATCAACTTTAATGGAACAGTACAAAAAGTAAAAAAAAAATGTATACAAAACAAAGAACAAACAATAAGTACATCTCTATTTACAATTACAGATTAAAATGGCGGATAATGAAGAAGACAAAATTGAACCCAAAAGAAGATTGGCAAGGGAAAGAAAGCAAAGGTGGAGAGATGCTCAGACACCGGAAACTTCACAACGCTTGCGAGAAGATCGACAGAGACTTTTAAATGAAAGATGAGAAAGAAAGCCGCAAGTGAGTGTGTTGGGGCTTCCAAGAAACGTAAAAGTAAACAAAAACATCTCTGTGAACCATTGTCGAATGATTCTATTTTGCAGAATGACTTAAATGTAGACACACAAGAAAACAATGTACATATAGAAAGTGGGTCTGATATCTATGTTGAAGAAATGCATGACAATGTGTTTACTACTGCAGTACAAGTAGATACTCATTATTGTGGGTTACTTAATGTGGTTTGTCAGTTTTGTGGGACCTATCATTTTATAAAGGAAAGACCTACTGACAGAAAAGTCATTAGTTGCTGTCAGAAAGGAAAGGTGAAACTTCCACTAAGACACCCATTTCCATATTATTTATAATGCATTCTGAGCGATCCAACTTTTCCAAATTATAATAATTTCAAACAAAACATAAGGTCTTATAACAGTGCAATTTCATTTGCTTCAATGGGTGCAACATTAGCAGAAAATGTACCAGGACATGGTCCTTATTGTTTCAGAGTTCAAGGTCAAATATACCACAGAACTTCGCATTTACACCCACAAGAAGGACAGCAAAGGAAATTTGCACAGTTATATGTCTTAGATACGATGGAAGCTGTGGAACAAAGAATGACACTTCCAGAAAATAGACAGTGTTTGCGCATAGTCTTTGAACAGCTGTATAAAATTATGAAAAAAAAACCATATAGTCAAGCATACAAACAATTAGCACAGCTTGAAAAAGAACAACAGGAACATGCTGAAAGACATCAATTGCCTACACCAAAAGTAAATATGGTGTTAAAAAGAGATTGCAACACTGATCAAAGAAGATATAATTTACCTACAGTAAATGAGGTTGCCATGGTGTTTAAAAATGAAGATGGTGAACCACCTTTTCAGCGGGATATTAGAATATATCCACCCAATGAAGAACAACCATTTATCAACATCAATATATTAAGCTGTAATTTAGATCCAATGACATATCCCATTTTCTTTCCAAATGGGGAACCTGGATGGGAACCAAAATTACAATTGGAAAGTTATCCCAAAACTAAACTTCATATTAGATCTAATATTTCCATGCTGGAATATAAAGTGGCACAAACTGCTATCCGGGATTGTTTTAATCCAATTTTACATGGAGGCAAACTCACTCAACAATGGATTATTGATTCATATTTACAAGTTGAAGCCAATAATCTAAATTTCATTAAATTTCAACAAAATAAATTATGATTAGAACAGTATTGTGGATTAATGGATTATGTGGCAGATTTAGCTTCCAACAGAGACATTCCAGCTGGAAGAGCAATTATTTTGCCATCCACTTTCCAAGGATCTCCTCGCAATATGCGAGAAAGGTATAATGATGCCATGGCTATTGTTACAAAATTTGGAAAACCAGATTTATTTATTACATTCACATGTAATCCACAATGGCCAGAGATCAAGGAAAATTTGAATCTGGGACAAACTACTTCTGACCGACCAGATTTAGTGGCAAGAGTATTCAAAATCAAACTCAATTCATTAATACATGATATCACTAAAGCACACTTATTTGGACAATGTGTGGCTTTTGTTTACACCATTGAATTTCAAAAAGAGGATTTCCACATGCTCACATACTTTTAAAACTGCAGGAAAAAGATAAGTTGAACACTGCAGAGAGAGTGGATTCAGTAATTTCCGCACAATTGCCAGACCAAGAAAAATATACAAAACTTTGGGAGATTGTTACACATAGAATGATTCATGGCCCATGTGGAGAGATGAATCCTAATTCACCATGGATGGAAAATAAAAAATGTACTAAAGAATTTCCAAAACAATTTCAAATGCAAACTTATGCAAATTGTGATGGATATCCTTTGTATAAAAGAACACAAGGACAAACAGCTATTATCCGTGGCCAAAAGGTTGATTATAGATTTGTCGTTCCATACAATCCACATTTGCTCATCAAGTACAATGCACACATCAATGTGAAAGCTTGCACTTCGATTAAATCAATTAAGTATGTGTATAAATATATATACAAAGGATATGACGCAGCTACTGTTGTTGTACAAGGTGCTGCAAATGAAAACGAAAATCCAATTTTACATGATGAACTATCAAATTATTTAGATGCTCGGTATGTGAGTGCTCCTGAAGCAATGTGGCGCCTTTTGAAATTTGAGATGCATGATCGGTCACATGCTATCTATTGTTTAGCTGTACATTTGCCTCAAAGTCAGTTGGTTTGCTTTACTGCAGGAAATGAAAGAACTGCATGATATCAAAGTGAAGACAGAGATACCACACTTACTGCATGGTTTAAATTAAACTGTCACGATACGCAGGTCAGACAATTTTTTACATAGAGATACCATATCACTATGTATTTGTAAATGGTCTATGGCGACAACGAAGAAGAGATGCACAAAAAATTATAGCACGCATTTATACCATCAGTCCAAGGGACATTGAACGTTTCAGCTTAAGATTACTTCTGCTACATGTTCCCGGTGCACAGAGTTTTGAGCATTTACGTACAGTGAATGACATAGTTTATGATACATTCCTATTAGCTGCAAGACATCAAGAATTCATAGCTGATGATACAGAATGGGAGAGGTGTCTGGAAGAAGCAGCACTATGTCAAATGCCTAAGCAAATGAGACAACAATTTGCATTTATTTGCATATTTTGCAATGTACCTGATGCTTTCAATTTGTGGGAAACATTTAAATTAAACATGTCAGAAGATTTCTTGAAACGTTACAGAGCACCAATAGCTCTGTTAAAAACATTGATGGAAATACAAGAAATATTGTTGGCTCATGGATTAAATTGTGCAAGTTTTAATTTACCAGATCCAGGACTTATAGATGACATCAATTTTGATGATTATGACACTGAGCTACAAAAACAAAAAACCCAAGAAAAACTGGCCACTTTAAATACTTTACAGTTAGAAGCATTTCATGCCATCACAAATGCTACAGATGATGAAATGGTCAAAGACCGGTATTTCTATCTAGACGGCCCAGGTGGATCAGGAAAAACGTATTTGTACAATTGTTTGATGAGTTATATTCGATCACAGGGTCAGATAGCTATGCCATTTGCAACAACTGGAATTGCTGCACTTTTGTTAGATGGTGGTAGAACTGTGCATAGTGGATTTAAGCTGCCAGTTCCCATTTTGGAAACATCAGTGTCAGATATTCGATTGAATTCCTTACAAGCAAAAAAATTTAAACTAACTAAACTAATTATCATAGACGAGGCAACAATTATGTCATGTCATGCATTGCAATGTATTGACAAATTTTTAAAAGAAGTGATGGATAATAAGTTGCCATTTGGTGGAAAGGTGATGCTGTTAGGAGGAGATTTTAGGCAAACATTACCTGTTGTGCCACACGGAAATAGAACGGAGATCATTGAAACATGTATCAAGACCAGTAAACTGTGGCAAATATTTACACATCTGAAATTAGAATTAAATATGAGATCTGAAGGCCAAAATAAAAATGATTGGCTCATTAAAATCGGAGAAGGAAAACATCCAGAAATACAGCATTTATCAAATGATACCATTGAAATTCCATCAGAAATGGTTTGCAATGAATCACTCATATCAGCCATATTTCTAAACACTCTTAATAACGAGGATTACTCAAACATTGCAAACAAAGTGATATTAACATCAAAAAATATCAATGCCTTGAATGTAAATAACAAATTTTAAAATACATCAATGCACCACAAAAGAATTATTACAGTGCAGATTTGATTCTGTCTGATGATAAAGACAGTGAATCGAATTTTAGTACCGAATTTATTAATTCGTTAACACCATCTGGAATGCCACCACATATTTTACAATTGAAAAAAGGTGCAATTGTCATGTTATTGCGAAATATGAATCCAAAAAAAGGACTTTGTAATGGGACCAGATTAATTGTGCATGAGTTAAAAGATCATTTTATACATGCAGAAATCATGACTGGGACCCATAAAGGTGAATGAGTTTTTATACCAAGAATTGATTTAGCTCCAAGTGAGAGTGGTTTGCCTTTTGTCCTTCAAAGGAGACAATTTCCAGTTATCATGGCATTTGCCATGACCATCAATAAATCCCAAGGACAAACTTTTAAGTCAGTTGGGATTTTTTTAAAGGAACCAGTTTTTGCACATGGACAACTCTATGTGGCTTTTTCAAGGTGCACTAATCCAAAAGAAATTAAAGTGCATGTTGAAGAAAACGAAACTTAGGGTCATTTATTGGACGATGGATGTGTTTACACCAAAAACATTGTCTACTATGAGGTGTTGGAAAGATAGAGGACAATGGTTTCATTTTAATGCCAACATTTTATGGTACTCAATATGATTGCACAAAAACAATATTTCAAGTAAAACATCTAAAGAATGGACAAAAAAACATAGAGAACAGTGGTTTGACTTCCAGTACAAAATTAAAGTACTCTGGGACTCTTTAAATAGGGGACCACTATTTCACTTATGAAAATCTATGTGATATTTGCAGAAAGGACAAACAGAAAATGACAACAAAAACTACAGTAAAATATCCTTAAACAGATTGGAATGGGTTCAAAGTTTCATATTAACATGGTTGGCCCCACAAAACAATTAACTGACTTTTTCATGATTTACAAGAGTTAAATGTTATTGTTTGATGTTACAATTTCAGATGTTAAATATGTGTATTTTAAATTTTTAAAAAAGTTTGTTAAATATATGTTACGGTACCCCCACACATACAAGGGGGCGCCAAGGCCGGTTTAGCCGATCCGCCCGTCCAGTGATATAGGGACAGCTACTGCAGGACACCCATTCCCCCAAACTGGATCCAAGGGGAATATACTCCAAGCCTTGAACTGGAACCTCACGAATAGCTGCTAGCAGCTGAACAGGAAAAGTACCCCAAGATGCTTACACTCCTGGCAGTCAGTCTGTAACAGCATACCATGAATCCCCCCAAGAACGAGACATAGGCTCTGTGGTTGAGGGTCAAGCAGTGAACTCTCTTCTTTATTAATTACAAAGACATATTAAAAACCATTTTCACATACACAGTAGAGGGTGGGGCTACCTGAGGTCAGCCCCTAATGGCCTCTGGCCAATCACATAGTGTCACACCATGGGAAATATGAGACTCCTCCCAGGTCTGCCCACTAGGTGTGGCTAATAGAGTCATTTGGCTTCTGACCACCGGAGGGGAAACATGCCTTTGCTCTACCCTGTGCCCATGCTAAGAAGGCTGAGAAACCCCATGGGGTTATGGAGCCGGTATGTCTGGAGCTCCCTTTGTTAAGCGTACATTTTCAGAATCAGCATACTCCAAATACAAACATGTGTCAAAATTATACAAATTGGTCCAGTGGTTCAAAAGTTAGATCATAGTCCTTTTCTTACCAAATGAAGCATGGCTTCCATGTCTTTGTAGGGGGAAAGTCAACATGGGCCATAGTCAAACGAAAGGATGTGGACAACCAGACTTCTCCAATTCGCAGTGACAAGACTGATCTCTTCACATCTCTCCCCTTTTCCAAACAGACTAACAGGGTATCTGACCTCCTGCCAGTCAGTGCCCTTGTTAGTCCAGAAGGCCACCCACAAAACACAATCAGCAGTACAGCCCACCCACAATAACTGGTTACTACACCTGGGTAGAGGAGAAACTTGTCCATGTCCAAGTGCCTCACCACGGCTGTGCTGGGCACTGGTAAGCTGCCTTTGTGGGTTGCTGAGTGGGTAGAGACCAGCGGTACTCTGCCCTGGTGCCAGCGCTACCATGGAAGTAGCCTGTTTGGAGCCTGGTTGTAGGAGGGGGAGACCGACAGTCTCCCCTTTGGCTAAACAGCCCTGTTGCTGGGGGACAGGACCGACCGTCTCTGCCCCTGGTAGCTCAGCCTGCCACTGGGGAATGGAGACTAGGCTCCCAATTCCCTGTATACCACTCTGCCGATGGGGAATGGAGACTAGGCTCCCAATTCCCTGCATATCACTCTGCCGATGGGGAATGGAGATGGGGCTCCCAATTCCCTGCAGCTCACCCTGACGCTGGGGAGGGAGGACGCTGCTCTCCTCTCCCTGCAAGGTACACTTCCGCTGGGGAGGGGAGATAATGCTCTCCACTCCCTGCACTCCACACTGGCGCTGGGGATCTGGGCTAGCCACCCAGCATCCCTGTAGGGCCGGTGGAGAGACCTCGGTCCCATCTCCACCTACCGCTTGGGGTTCCTCCCAATAAATCTCTACAATATCTTCCCAGCTGAAGGGGTCTGGACCTGGGTCTGTCACCTTGTTGTAATGCTGAGCCTTCCCAATGGAGTGGAAGAGATCTCGGTAGTCCTTCTCCAGTTCCCACTCCAGGGTTGCTAGGTGAACAAGGTCTTGCTCTACCTCATGGGGGTCATCCCAGTCATGCCTAGCCTCCCTCTCATAGAAAATATCCTGAAGTCTGGTCTGCGCAGGGCTCCCGAAGTCAGGATTTCCAAATGACTGCCATAACAACCCAGGACCATCAAACTCCTCTCCCTCTGGCTTGTCATGCTCGGCTGTCCAGGATATATACTGTGCCATATACCACCAGAGCGCCTAGTAGGCATCCTCCAGCCATAGCTCCTGTAATGCACGGAGCTTGAGTTCCTCCACCCATTCCTCAAGGGGCTGCTCTCCCAGGAAGGGCATGCGAAGGACCACTTGCTTCTGCAACCGTTGCTCTTCACTGGTGAGACTCTCACCCCGCTGGTATTGTACATTATCCAGGGCCTGGTACCAGATGCCTTTCCTTAATGCATCCCGGCCATCCAGGTCCTCATCTTTGTATAGCACTGCTGGTACCATTCTGCTGCTTTTAGGGTTGCTGTACTGGGACATGCGTTGCCACCAACTTGTAAATCCACAGAATGGTGTCTCCTGTAGCTGTCCTTCTGGCTGTGGGAACAATCTCGCCGCTTGCCACCAGTGTTACGGTACCCCCCCCCCCCCTTACATATAAGGGGGCGCCAAGGCCGTTTTAGCCGATCCGCCCGTCCAGTGATATAGGGACAGCTACTGCAGGACACCCATTCCCCCAAACTGGATCCAAGGGGAATATACTCCAAGCCTTGAACTGGAACCTCACGAATAGCTGCTAGCAGCTGAACAGGAAAAGTACCCCAAGATGCTTACACTCCTGGCAGTCAGTCTGTAACAGCATACCATGAATCCCCCCAAGAACGAGACATAAGCTCTGTGGTTGAGGGTCAAGCAGTGAACTCTCTTCTTTATTAATTACAAAGACATATTAAAAAACATTTTCACATACACAGTAGAGGGTGGGGCTACCTGAGGTCAGCCCCTAATGGCCTCTGGCCAATCACATAGTGTCACACCGTGGGAAATATGAGACTCCTCCCAGGTCCGCCCACTAGGTGTGGCTAATAGAGTCATTTGGCTTCTGACCACCGGAGGGGCAACATGCCTTTGCTCTACCCTGTGCCCCTGCTAAGAAGGCTGAGAAACCCCATGGGGTTATGGAGCCGGGATGTCTGGAGCTCCCTTTGTTAGGCTATCTCCCCTGCTGTGCATGTAGATAACCTTTGCTCTCAACCATCTGGCCTTAGTGACTCATAGATGGGGGTGGTCAGAATCTGTAACACATTTCTACACATTTTTCCACATTATTCATAACTTTAAAAGTATGCATCACATTCACATAAAACGTACATTTTCAGAATCAGCATACTCCAAATACAAACATGTGTCAAAATGATACAAATTGGTCCAGTGGTTCAAAAGTTAGATCATAGTCCTTTCTGACCAAATGAAGCATGGCTTCCATGTCTTTGTAGGGGAAAGTCAACATGGGCCATAGTCAAACGGAAGGATGTGGGCAACCAGACTTCTCCAATTCGCAGTGACAAGACTGATCTCGTCACAATATATATGTGGAATAGTCAAACATTTCATAAGAATTGGAAATGTATTATTTAAAGACAAAGTATTGATTCAGGGAGTAATCCGATCGGCAGTTAATGGGGTCAGGAAGGAATTCATTTTTTTCCCTCTTTGATACAATTGGCCAAGTTTCAATAGGGGTTTTTTATTGTTTGCCTTCCTCTGGATTCAATGCTAATTTAGTTTAACAAGAGTTTAACAAAAATGTTACAAATGATAAAAAAACATGTTATTGTTAAAACAATTTACTTACTCTAAGTTAATATACTCCGCAGTTACTCAGTGATAAATATGTATTGAAAAGTGTTAGTATTGTTAAAAAAATGTTGAACGAATGTTTAATATACAAGTTGCATGTTACAAACTTTCATGTTAGACTTTACAATATGTATGCATTAAAAAGTAAGACATTATTATATTGTTATATATATCACAATTAAAAGACTGAAGATTGAAAAAAAAAATATGTTGGTGAAATATAAGTTGAAAAAGTTAAAACAATAAATGTGTATTTATTTTTTGAAAAAAAAAAGGGACAAATGTAGTTGACTCATTTTGTGTTGCAAACAAATTTCACAACATTTAATTTTTATTGACCGTCATTTTTTGACGGGCAAGTCGCTAGTCACATATAATAGTTGTCAAACTGCGAGACATCAAACCACGCTGCGGGACTTAGAAAAAAATAAATAACGCGGAATGAGGAAATAAGGAATAACACAAAAAGAAATTACGACCCACGGTACTTAGAAAAAAAAAAAAAATATGAGGTCCCAAAAATACGAAGTTAACGGCCAAAACACGTACATCAAAAAACACCAAAAACACTGACAAATTAGAAAAAAACATAAAAAAAGCATCACACACAACATGGGGGGACAGCCAGGACGTCTGGGGGTGAGGTTGCACGTGAATAAAAGTCGAATTTAAGTAGTTTCGCCACTTTAAAATCGTCTAAGCGAGAAAAAAAATGGTCGGCCGAATAAAATGAAAACGAGGCTACACGATCCCGAAGCGCAGAAAATGATCACAAGGACGTACGACTTTTAATTATGACCGGCGGAACTTATAAAAAAAAAATACGAGGTCTCAAAAATACGAAGTTAACGGCCGAAACGCGTACATCAAAAAATAACAAAAACACTACAAAATACAAACAAAACATAAAAAAAAAAGATCACACACCCAGAGAGAGACAGGGAGGGGTACAGAGAGAGAGAGGTATAGAGCTGACAGCGTACACAGACAGAGGGAGCGCACACAAACAGCGAGAGAACGCAGAGACAGAGCCCAGAGAGAGAGAGCGCACAGAGAGAGAGTGCACAGGCAGAGCACAGAGAGAATGCACAGACAGGTTAGAAAAGAAAGCGCTTATTTGGCAAATAATATCAACAACATAATTACTTATAGCAAGAAAATGGAAACAACTACAAGTACCTACTTGGAATGAGATTACACTTGCTATAAACAAAATTCATCAGCTAGAAATAGAAGCAGTTGCTGTAGGACTACGCAAACAATTACGAGATTAGCGGCCAAACCAAAAAAAAAAAAAAACACCCTAAATACACCCCCCCAAAAAAAAAAAAAAAACCCGACAGCATGGGGCAACAGCCAGGACATCTGTGACTGAGGTAGAACGCAAATTTAACTAGATTTAGACGATTTTCGCCACTCGAAAATCGCCTAAGCAAGGAAAAAAATTAAAACGAGGCTACACGACCCCAGACCGCGCAAAACACTGCAAACCGCGTAGCACTTTACACATCACACTACGACCTACAAGATACACTATTACAAAAGCCGGAAAATGCTGACGAGACGCGTCCCACATTAATAACATTACGACTATACAATGCCGCTTTACCTCGCGCACGCAGCGTATTTAGATGCACACTTGGAACATTCATTACACTTTATAAGCAGAGCACCAACACTCACAATGTATATTGTATGCCGATGGAAAATACAAACAGATTGTTAGCTCTTCAGCCTATTGCTTGCTGCATATATCAAATATAAATAAAGTATATTAATTGATTTAACAAATCATTCATTATTAATTAACTACATTTACATAGAAATATATATCTCTCTCAGAGGACCAAAAGTACACGACAGGAGAGGCTTGCAAAGAGCGCCGAAGGTCCTCACAGTACAAAACGGTTTCAATTATGTCTCAAACAGCATTCCCACGGCTTCACATTTTATTGACCGTCACGTTTTGACGGGCAAGTCGCTAGTTATAACATAAAGTGCGTTTAGTGCAAGTTTAAAATGACCATTGTATGGTGATTTTTTTACTTATATATATATATATACTAGTAACTTGCCCATCATAAATGGCAGTATCATATGGTATCTTCAATTGTCTGTTCTGTCTCTCTCTGTGCTGTCTCTCTCTCTCTGTGCACTCTGTCTCTTTCTGTGCGCCCACTCTCTCTGCCCTCTGTCTCTCTATGTGCCCTCACTGTCTCTCTCTCTCTTTCTCTCTATGCCTCACCCTCTCCCTCTGCCCTCTGTCTCTCTGTGTGCCCTCTGTCTCTCTCTGTGCCCTTTCTGTCTTTCTCTTTGCCCTCACTCTTAGCCCGTTGTCTCTCTTTCTCTGTGCCCTCTCTCTGCGCTCTGTGTGCACTCTGTTTTTCATTCTTTAAGCGTGCACTCTCTCACTCGCTCTCTCTCCCTCCCCCTCTATGTGCCCTCTGTTTCTGCCCTCCTCCTCTCTGTGCCCTTTGTCTCTCTCTGTGCCCTTTCTCTCTCTGTCTGTGCTCTGTCTCTCTATGTGCCCTCTGTATCTCTCTGTGCCACCTCTGTCTCACTCTCTATGCCCTCTCTATGTGCCCTTTGTCTCTCTCTGTGCCCTTTCTCTCTCTTTGCCCGTTGTCTCTCTCTCTGTGCCCTCTCTCTGCAATCTGTGTGCACTCTCTGTTTCTTTCTATAACAGCGTGCATTCTTTCTCTTGCTTTCTCTCCCACTCTCTGTGACACCTCTATGTGCCCTCTGTCTCTCTCTGTGCCCTTTCTCTCTCTGTGCCCTGCGTTCTCTTGCACAGAGCATACCACGCAGGCATTACACACAGATTACTAATTATTATAGTGGATGAAAAGTAATTTAAATGATTAGGCAGGATCAGTTTAATGGCATGTGATACCTCTGCTGGTTACTGGAGGATCCATGACCTCTTGGTGAAAGTTGTGTGTATGAGAAGAAGTTTCATTTTTTTTTTGCAGAAGCAAACTGTATGCTTCAGGAAGAAGGGAGGAGGTATCAAATGCTGAAAGCCCCAATGAAATAACAAATCCCCCTTCCTCTTTTAATAGATAATAGATATTGCACACACACTCAGGCACCAAGAACATGCATTCCTTTATCTTCATACCTAGCACTGGTATTAGTTTGTCACATTATTCACACATGTGAAGTTCTTCTTAAGTTACATTTTTAATTTAACCCTTTAGGCAGAAACCAAATTTTGAATATACACCATTTTTGAGTTCAATGACCCTTTAAGAGACATGGAAGGTTCCTGAATATTACTAGGTATATAATACCCATCTGTATCTATTTACTTTTATGTAAATTATGTTATTAAGAAGTGCTTATAATCTCTGTTTTTACTGCCTAAAATAAAACAAATAGTCCCTGTATGGGTCTGCCAACTGCAGCATATGCAGACACAGACTCTGTAGGGCTGGATGTGCAGTGGGGTGTTCTAGCCTATTATCAATCATGTGTCAGCAGCTGAGAGATGGTCACTGATTGGTTTGTATGCGACACGGCACACCCAGTGCTACAGTCTGTGTTGTCATGAGCTGCAGAGGGCAGACCCATACAGGGACTATTTGTATGATTATATGCAGTACAAACAGAGCTTATCAGCACTTCTTAATAAAATAAAGTACATACAAGTACATAGATTAACAGGGAGATGATATACCTAGTTACACCCAAGCATCTCCTATATTACTTTAAATATTAACCTGAAAATATATTGTTCCAATGGCCCTTTAAGAGTGCGCTGGAAACAGGTGCCATAATCAGTATGGCTGAAACTGATCAACTCACCTGCGGCCAAGCGACCCTTAAATCCTGACCTGGCGCCAGAGGCTGTGGTTTGGAGGTGGCTAGGAACACCTTGTGCTAAATAAATGAAAGAAGAACAAACAAAACAACTGAGCTGGTAAAATGATAGCGGCGCCGCGCAGGGCCGGCTCCTAAACAGAAAAATAAGGTAAATATCATTTTAGTATAAACTGTCCAGTAGAATATGGTTATTTGGAATAAATTAACACATTATTTTAAGAAATTCCTATAGTGTTTTTCTATATTTTGGGGACACTGTCCGTTCCGCCTCATATTAGAAGGGCCAGGAAATCCCAGTAATATTTTTAATTCCTATGTTATTCCATTGAAGCCTGTTTATTACAATGTATACCTCTCAAATGTCGGTGTTTTAGAGGATCCCTCCTTCCCACACAGTAAATCGCCACGCGCGCCCCCCCCCTCCCCCCCAATGCTCCTCTTTTAAAGAAAATGTCCCTAAATACCCAGACAAAATCCTGTTTTCCTCCCTGACCAGGTCCCACTTTTTCCTGTCGACCCAAAATTTAGCTCCTTTTAGATTCATCTTAAAGAACATGAAAAACGGTGTATATGACGTGTTAAATTTATCATTTTATAAAGTGCATCAGTCCTTGGGAACTCCATGTTGTTGATATATTTATATGTAAATGAGTGCCACATGCATATTAATTAGTTGGTTGGATGTGCTAATTATAATTATACTCGGACCTTTCCGTTTTTATGTGTGCCCCTGTTGAAGTGCGCTCCTGCGGTGTAGCAAAATAACTATTCTCTCCGCTTAAACAGTGGCGTGCATACAACAGGATAGGACCTTATAGTCTGCTTGTCTGTCTCTATAGTGGCCGAGATAAAGACCCCCCCAATATTATCAGTTAGATCCCTCACTACCTTATCAAGCACTCTGAGCAGCACATTATCATACAGGAGCCACAAAATCGAAAAATGGCTTACTGTAGAGACAGCCTGCGGTCCTTTTCTATTTCGTAGCCGCATCCCGTCAGAACAGTGGGGTTGAGTGCTGCGCCACAGCACCACCTGGTGGTGCAAAAAATGTACTGCAGGCAGAGAACTATTTCCACCTCCAAGCTGGTTTATAAGGCGCGCCGACAGAAGAGGCTTTTTATTATCATTCTTGTTAATCTATAACGTGCCGACATATTCCGTAGCGCTGTACATAAGTTCCAGGAAAAGGTAAATACAGAGTAGCAAAGCAAGGAGGGCCCTGTCTTTGAGCCTCAAATCCAGTATCCATGGTGCTTTCCCCAAGGTGTAGTGAGTGGTAAAGGAGGGAGAGAGAGGTGCTGAGTGTGTTAGGGTGGTAGGTGATACGCTTCTTTAAAGAGATGCAGTTTTAGTGAGGTTTTGAATGTTTTGAGGCAGGAGGACAATCTGGTGCGAGGCTAGGAGCAGCACGAGTAAAGTCCTTAGGGCGAGAGTGAGAGGTGTCAAGAGTTGTGGAAAGAAGGTCAGTAGCAGAAGGAAGAGGGCGGTTGGGGAGTATTTGGAGATTAGATCAGAGATGTAGGGGGGGGGGGGGTTGGTGATGGCTTTGTAAGTTAGGGTCATGATTTTATTTTTTTATTCTGGAGGCTAAGGGAAGCCAGTGGAGACAGAGAGGTGATGCCAACACGGAACGTTGTGTACGGAAGATGAGTCTAGCAGAGGCGTTCATTGTGGATTGAAGTGGGGATAGTTGGGTAGGCCAACAAGGAGCGAGTTGCAGTTGTCGAGTGATGATGAGAGAGTGTATTAGGATTTTAGTTGTGTCTTGTGTAAGATAGTGACGATAGCGGCAAGATTTTGTTAGTGACTGTATAAGGGGAATGAAAGAGAGGGCACGGTCCAGTAGAACCCCAACACAACGGGCTCGGGAGGTGGGAGTGATGATGTAGTTGTTGACAGTGAGAGAGATGTGAGGAATGGAAGCTGTGGTAGAGGTAGGGAAGTCTTAGACATGTTGCTCATTGCAAGCCTCTCCCACTGCCTACTTTACGGACCGAAGGCGCTCATCACGAGCCCTGCAATGAGCGGCTGTGCCGCTCATTGATGGCCTGGTCAAACCTGACACTTTCATGCCTCATTGCGGCGCTCATTGTGAGCCTCTCTCCCCCCCCCCCCCCACTTTTTTCCCTCCCGTGTCTCTTTCCACTTTCTCCCCCCTCTCCCTCCCCTGTGTCTTTCTCCTCTCTGTCCCTGATCCCGTTTTGCATGGCTCCTGTTGATCGCCTATCTTTTTTTTTTAGTCTTGCGTCCCTCGTGCTGAGCACTGTTGCTTTTTATTTTCAAAGTCTTGTGGGTCTCATGAGCAATGTTGCTTCTATTTTCAAAGTACTGCATGCCTGGCGTTGTTCGGCCAAGTGTTACATGTTTTGATCCTTTCTAAAAGCATTTACGTTTTTTACGGACACCATTTTTTTCCTCGCTTAGCCAATTTTTCTCTGAAAAACAGCAATTAAGTGTCAAATTAGGTTGCAACCTCACTCGCAGGCTCCCTGGCTCTCCCCCTAAGCTGTGTGTGAGTTTATGTTAATTTTTAAATTATTTGGCGCTTTTCGTGGGGTCTTTCGAGTTACACGCTTGAAAAAATATCGGCAGTCAAATTCGTAATTTTTTCCAATTCTTGCAATCCTTGTGATCAGCGCTGATTACCGTGAGCGCCTTTAATCTCTTTCCATCCTCCATCGTTGGAGCGTCCTCGAACAAATTACAGCTATGACAGGACAGAGGGACCCTGAAAGGGCACAATTGCGAGGCCTGCAATGAGCTCCTTTGGCACTCATTGCAGCAAAGTTGTGCGAGCCTAGTGTACAACAAATATATATATATATATATATATATATATATATATATATATATATAAGTGATTATTAGATCATTGTAACGATCAGTGGGAACATTCTGCAATGTTCTATCTGAAAGCGGTCACTGACAGGCTAATTTGAAACACTGCACTTCAGTCTGTGTATTCATGGGCTACAGAGGGCACAAAGGTACAATTGTATGCAGTACATACAGAGCTTCTAAGCCCTTTATAATTAAATGAAGTACATAAAAGTAAACCAATATAGAGTTATATACCTAGTAACACCCAGGACCCTTCCATTTCTTTTGGTTTCAGCCTGAGGCATCCTCCATCTTTGCTTTGATGGCAGAGTACACTAGCACTTCCCGGCAACCTCATTGCTGTATTCCATTGCACCAATGTAGCGCATGCAGGGAAGTGCTAGTGTACTCTTCCACAAAGTATTGGGATGCGCTCCAACCTAAACATGATAGAACACCAGGTATCCTCAATGTAGATTTCCTCCCAATTTTTTTTTCTCATTTTGATAACTTTAGTTTTGGGGGAAACTTTGCAAGTTACAAAATAAAAACAGCTGCATTATATGGGCATAGAGGCATTCTTAGGGAAAATCGTCTATTTGTCTCTGCAATATGTTCCTTTTAAGATTTGGCACTGAGCAAAACATGAGGGGAAATATAATTATTTCTTGTTGTTTTGCCCCTGCACATTGGCCATGACAGGGCCACTATCTGAGGTAAAGGTACATTTCCCATCATGTCCTCGAGTGCCGGCGCTCAGCATGCTGGGAGTTGCAGTCCACACGTCAGCACACTGCTTATAGAAACCAATAGAGAGGAATGACTTGGAAAACTACAGGTGTGCGTGCCTTGTTCGACGCGTTCCAGCAGCCATGGCGCCTTGCGTTCCAGGCGCCGGTGCGTGCTGACGCTCTCTGACGTTGCGGTACACACGAGGAGCCGTTGCTGAGTTGGTGTCCGCCTGTCGTTGTTGGCCGCTCAGCTCTCACCGGACATGGATGACTCTGCACCTGACTCCTGGGAACAGGCGGACATGGAGCAGGAGGCAGCGCTGAACTCGGCCCTCGCCCAGCTCAATGTTAACGCCAAGCCCTTTGTGCCCAACGTACACGCGGCGGAGTTCGTGCCGGCATTCCTGGTCAAGAGCACCCCGGAGGGACCGGAGGAGGGTGAGACACGGATAGGGGCTTGTGGAGAAAGAGAGTCAGGGCCGGAATCCAGATGGACAGTCACTGGGGCTCTAGAGGGAAGGGAGAGGCTGAGACAGGAAGAGACTGAGGGCGGCATGTGTGATGGGCCTGAGGAGAGACCGGGGCCTACAGGAAAGGCTTCGCCCTGATAGATGGGAGAGAGGAGGAGGGGGCCGCCATGCCTGGTGCAGAGGATGAGCTCGGGGCCTGGGAGAGGGGTATAAGCCAGCCAGAGAGATAGCAGCATGAGTAGGTACAGAGAGGAAATATGCATGGATAGGGGCCTAGGAAGGGGAGGCCTCAGAGAGGATGTCCCAGGGAGACTGGGGAGGAGAGTGTCATGACTGAGAGGGGACCACCAGGGCTGGTGGGGGGTAGGCTAATGGGGACCAGGGTTTGGGGAGGCAGGGAGAGGGGACCAGGGTTTGGGGAGGCAGGGAGAGGGGACCAGGGTTTGGGGAGGCAGGGAGAGGGGACCAGGGTTTGGGGAGGCAGGGAGAGGGGACCAGGGCTGGGGGGGGGGGGGGGGGCAGGTAAATGTGACCAGGGTTTGGGAAGGCAGGGCTGGTGGGGGGCAGGTAAAGGGGACCAGGGTTTGGGAAGGCATGGAGTGGGGACCAGGGCTGAAGGGAGGGGGCAGGGCTGGTGGGGTGCAGGTAAAGGGGACCAGGGTTTGGGGAGGCAGGGAGAGGGGACCAGGGCTGTAGAGGGGGGGGGGGGGCAGGGAGAGGGGACCAGGGTTTGGGAAGGCAGGGCTGGTGGGGGGCAGGTAAAGGGGACCAGGGTTTGGGGTGGCAGGGAGAGGGAACCAGGGCTGGAGAAAGGGGGGGGGGGGGGGCAGGGAGAGGGGACCAGGGTTTGGGAAGGCAGGGCTGGTGGGGGGCAGGTAAAGGGGACCAGGGTTTGGGAAGGCATGGAGTGGGGACCAGGGCTGCAGGGAGGTGCAGGTAAAGAGGACCAAGGTTTGGGAGAGGGGGAACAAGGTCTGGAGGGAGTAGAGAGAGGTGGGGAACAGGGGTGGTGGTTTGGTGCTGGAAGAGGAAATGGATGTCCCCTTGATTTGGGATAAGCAAAATTCTCTGTAGAGTGAGAGACCCTTGGAAATGAGTGTTTTCGGTCAGGGGGAGATGAGGGACGCTCCCCTGCATGGCAAGAAATGGGGAAGCAAGAAGAGAACTTGTAGCACATTGGTGAACTGCTATACTTTGGGGCATATCTGTAGCCAATAACTCAGACTGGCCCAGAGGCAGTAAGACCAGAACTGGGGAACAATGGTGTAAATATGGAAGGGATGTATATGAGAGAGGGGCAATATTAGAGGCTTCTGGTTTTGACTGGCAAGTGGTGTGAGCTAGAAGAGGCCTGACAAGGGTGCACTGCTAGATTGGGGATGGGGGGTGGGGGGGGTGCTGAGTTTGGAAGGTGAACAGAGGCAGATCTAGGAAGCATGGTGAGACCTGGTATGTAAAGTATGAATATATATATATATATATATATATATATATATATATATAAACCGTTTGCCAAGAAAATAATATGGTTAAGCAGAATCTGATAACGTACCTGTGGTCCATAGGTTCCTGAACGCCGTATGCGGCTGAATAACTTTTTTTATGTGTGTGGGCATCATGTGCAGAGCTGTGCCAAGGGATCACCCTCCTGATTGTAGCCTCACTTAGTAACTTCCGGATATTATAAGTGGGTTTGTTCTCACTTTGACTCAATCATTCTGCAACATGAGCATAATTTCTTTGTTTTAACTTAATGCAGGTTTATGATCATCACAAGACCATGTAATGCTTAAATCACAAATATAATCCCCTAATCTGCATTATACACATCATGCTTTTGGGCAGCTTAGAATTAAGCTAATGAAGGCCTTTGTTTTGCTGCATACACCTTTTCTAAATCGTGTCAGTAAAAGTCTTTATTGAATCTTTTTTTTTTCTTCTTCTTTCCCATATGTGAAAAGTTCAGTAATGTTTATGTTCTGGGCTAATTCTTGGTGCTTTTCATTTTTCCTGTAATTGATTGTTGACAGACACCAGGTAGAAGCACAGTGTCCCTCTGACTGATTACCTTATAAGGTTGTTATTTAGCACTTCCGTTGTGTTTCTCTGTGACCCTATGGACCGCAGCACGCCAGGCGCATCTGATGACCACTGCCTCTCTGAGATACATGACACTCATGTTCATTGCTTTAATGACTTCATCTATCCATCTACATCCCTGTTGTCCCCTGCTTCATCTGCCTTCAATCTTTCCCAGCATCAGTCTTCTCTAGTGGTCCTCACTTCTCTTGTGATTAAACCATAGGTAGGCCTCCATCATTTGCCCTCTGTTCTGATTGGTTGTCATGCCTGGATCATGCTTTATTACCCATATCCATTTGTCATCATCCTGATTCTGCGGAGACCAGTCTACTTCAAGTTGTATTCTTTTGACAATTTTCAGTTATAACTTTTACACAGACACATTTACCATCACTTAAGGAACACGGACCACCTCGTTTTAAAAGTGAAGGTTTTAAAAAGTTATAAGAGTTGTTTCGTTTGCAAAAATGCCAAAATAAACTCATTTAGAAAGACATTTAAACCAGATGTAAATGGGGCCTGTACCTAGAAAAGGTCCATGTTACCTCATTGTAATTAAACATTCTAGTTATTTTAGGTATAAATTAAATGTTTTTAATTACCTCCACTGCCCATTTTAATTGTGGTCATTGTCATTACCTCACTTGACTTATACAGAACTCTTCTGTATCAATTCTAAGGTACTTGCAACCAAATGTGGTGTTATGTGTGATTTTATTTGTACCGTTTGATATTTTTTTCAATAAATGGGGCTTTTTCCCGGTAGGATAGTAAAACTTCCTATTTTTTTTACTAACTTTTGGTGGCGATTCCGCTCATGACTGGCTTATTTATCATCCCTAATTACTCTAATTATTGATGACTCACTCCATGATAGAAAAAAATAAATAGTTTTGCAGGTAATTGTTCCGTTGTCAGTAAGTGCCTCTATTGTTCGTACAGGAGCTGGTTGCAACCAGAAGCAATTAATTAATGTTAATTAGAAAATCAAAACAAGACCACCCTGATATGACAGCCAAGATTTAGTAAATTCAAGGCAGTTTTTCTGCTACTAAATTCCTTTTTTTTTTTTCAATTCTGAATGAAGATAAAATATGTATAGGAAATCTTTAATTAAGCTTAACAGATTATGCCTCCAATTAAAAACGTAAATGGGTGTCCCCTTGATCAAATAAATTGATGGGCGCAAAAAAATGGGTATAACCAAAGACTGGTCTAGATACCTGCGCTAAATCAGGCAAAGCAGAGGGTCTGTGCTGACATCATGGGGATACCAGAACCATACTGTTCCTCCATATCACAGGATCATCCAGATATGTGACAATGTAAACAAAAGGCATGTCCCAAATTTAAGTAACAAGGAATGTATATGGGAAATAGCCTTAATTTGCTTATCTTGAATTAGTACTGGCAATAACAATCCCAAGTATACAATATAGAATAAATGGGTCCAAAACAAATTAGAATACCAATGGGGTTTCCGGTTTGGGAACCTCATGAGTACCACAAATCCATAGAAATAGTCAGACCCCGCTCAAAAAGCCTAAGGCAGTATGCAGACCCATACAGGGACTATTTGTTTGACTATAGGCAGTAATAACAGCGTATAAGCGTTTCTTCATAAAATAATGTGCATAAAAGTAAATAGATACACAGGTATTTTCCTTGCATAGTAACATCCCAGAACCTTCCATATTCCCATAACTTGACCGTGCTCTTCAGTTTCTCGCTTCCTGTTGCAATAAAAGGCACAAGACATCATAAGATGAGACTGGGGCTTTACGTCTCAGCCAAGCTTTTTAGGCAAATAAAATAGAAAATAAATAGGCTCTCTGGTCTGTCTAACATAAAATCTTTCTATTTGGGTTGTTCACCATATCAGCCTCACTGAGGGTTTTTCGTGTATTGATTTAAGTCATTTAGTGTAGCTATGAAACAAAGTTGAAGCTGCAAGTCAGGCCGGGTCATCCATGCTACATGAGACTTACAAACGGGCGTGCTGGGCAGGTTATCGCCATTCTCCTTATCTATCGGTAACTTATGTGTGCTGCAGATAGCTCGGCTCCATGTGAGGCTGGACACTCTGCTTAGACTGAAAGTGCAGACTAGAGGAAATAATTGGACGATAAACCCATATCATGCTTAGGAGCTGACATTATACAGTATATGTACCATTTATAGATTATCCATTAAACTAAACACAAATATTATCTAATATTAGAACATTAGTATTCACACACAATTGAGCAAACAGACCTTTTTGTGGTCCCAGTGCTTGACACTAAATTAATAAATACTATTCCATGTATGCAACAAAGTGCACCCTATGTCTCATTTCCGGGCTATGGTGCGCCCCACAATCTAGCTGGGTCTCTACATTAGATGAGACATATATACATAGGTTACTCCAAATGAATGAATCCAGTCTCTGTGGAGGTCAAGTCATACACTTTCATGTAGGGTCAGGGATGTGTGCATGACCTCCCTCCCCAAGTGTAATGGACTAAATAAAACCAAAGGTGTGTATGTAACTACTGGCTCCTAAAATGGACCTCCACATTGTAGGAAATCATTTTTGCTCCTTTTTATCCAAATATAATATCTCCAGAGTTGCTTTGTAAAATATTTACTACAGATGTGCCTGCTAAAACTGCTAGTTTTTTTTTTTTTGCCACCCATTGAGGACATAGCAGATAAAATCAGTCTAGTTCTCATTACCTCTTGCTATCGGTTTTACAATTATTAAATAGTACTTTTTGTTTTCACATCTGAATGTCTAATACTTAGTTTTATGTTCTGCTCAGAATTCCAAGAACTAGTAATTGCAATGCTCTCTGGGAAACTGGGCAGGGACATGCTAATGAGTCTACAATGCGTTTTCAGTCCTTAATCCAATGCCACTTTATACATGTCTCCTTTTAAGGTGTATGCTTGTTATATTAGATGGC
Source organism: Discoglossus pictus (assembly GCA_027410445.1). Classification (NCBI taxonomy): domain Eukaryota; kingdom Metazoa; phylum Chordata; class Amphibia; order Anura; family Alytidae; genus Discoglossus; species Discoglossus pictus. The sequence continues at coordinate 107,766,153 of CM050172.1, read as the reverse complement.
TTTAAAGCATAGGATGGATTATGCAGGAGTTAGGAGACTTACCCACAGGCAAGAGGGTAGGAAAAAGAGTGATGGAAGTCTCCACTAGAGTGCAGTGAATATAGTATATTTGTATATCTATAAAAAAGTAAAACCTATATCCTGCTATCTATCACATATATAGTTGTCAGCAGCCGGGCTTGGCAAAATCCGTTGCTAACGCAACAGGGAAATTGGGGGCTCGCAATGCGAGGGCCGCGGCTGCAGCCAGGCAAGGAGCGCTGTAGCATTTAGGCAGGGAGCGCCGAAGGCACTCCCTGTGCTGGTGGAGATGAGCGCCATAGGCCCTCATCCCTACGACCCGCAACACTTTACCATCATGCCTACGACCCACGGGACTATTCATGAACACAACACTCAAATACACAATTCACATGGCAAGACCCGTAGCACTTTGAAAAAAATTCAGGAAAAAAAATACGGCCCGTAACACTTAAAAAAGGAAACCACCACTTGCATAAAACAAAATACAAGCCGCAAAAAATACGCAATTAACCACCGGACCACGCACAACGGAAGACACAAACCCTAAATACACGCAAAAATAAAATAAAAACATCACACACCGGAAGGGGGGACACCCAGGACGTCTGCAATTCATCTTACACATCAATTTAACTACAATTTTCACAGTTTAGGCTCTCAAAGCAAGAGAAAAAATGTCTGTCGAAGAAACCGAGGCTACACGACCTTAAAAAAAAAAAAAAAAAAGCTGTACGGGCTACAACATACACTATTACCAAGGGCGCTAAATCATCAACACACGTGTAGCACATACACATTCGCCGCCATTTCACAACACTAACTTACACAATGCGGACGTACACAGCTACACTAACGGCTTCCCCTCGTGCACGCAGCCTATTTACACTACACACATTGCTGACACACCTCAGCTCATCAACACTGCAAATCTACATTGCTTGCTGCAGGAACATCAAAACAGAGTGTTAGCTCTTCAGCACATTGCTTGCTGCATATATTACAAATACGTAAAGTATATTCATTTATGATTTCATTTTAGTAATTAATTATCATTAAAACATACATATATACAAAACTTTAACAAACACCACAACACACGATCGCAATAAACGGCAAAATCGCTCATTGCCAGCCACACGATGAGCGCCAAAGGCGCTCACCACAAGGCTCTCAAATGGTGCAAATAGATAATAATATATCCATTTGTGTCCCAAACGCCATTTCCTTGACTTACAATTCTATTGCCGTCATTTTTTTGACGGGCAATTTGCTAGTATATATATAATTTGTTGTCATTATTGTATATTTCCTTGTTCTTCTCCCCTGTACAGCGCTGCGGAATATGTCTACGTGATACAAATAAATGATAGCTAGCTAGGACAGAATATATTGTCACCCCATGAAGTGTATAGATACAATGCTAGAGCTCCATTCTCCCACAGTCCCTTGTACTAAAAGGCCATAACCTTGGCATATCTGAAGCATTTCTTTGTTACTCTACTCCCCCTTACAAATAGCCGGATCAGAAATGTATCTTATTTGGGCTAGAATCTGTTGTTTTGGATGATTTACACCAACACGGCTTAGGAGCCAGCTGCACATTTTATTGTGTTTAAAGCAATATGGAAGTTTCCTGTATTGTGATGCATCGGATAGAGGAGAATCCGTAGTGTGAGTGTTGTAAGGGGCATGGAGGGTCCCGGGTGTTACTAGGTATATGTCTGTGTACGTACATGCACTTTATTTTATCAAGAAGTGCTTATAAGACCTGATTTTAGACCTTAAAAATTTTTTTTTACTGCTTAATTTTTCATCGGCGCTCCTGAAGACACTGACCCTGTAGCACTGACTGCATTGTCTCATGCTGCTGAGACATGCCTCCTAATAGGCTAGGACACTGCAGTGTATGCAGACAGACTCTGCAGGGCTGGATGTGCAGAGGGCAGTCCCATACAGTGACTATTTGTGTGATTTTAGGCAGTAAAGACAGAGCTTATAATGTCCGTAAAATACACCGGGGTATTATATACCTAGGAACCCCCCCGGTCCCTTTCATATAGATGGGCTATAACAGTCCAGCTCAGGCTTTTCTCCTCCTGTCCATTGTGGTCAGGAAGCATTGTCCATGGCGTGTTTTGTGAATCAATGTAGTGGTTTTACTTACTTTACACTGAACTTGTCCTTAATGTTCTCTGCTGTAAAACACTGACATTATCCAGAAATCTTTGTATTTTCTATATGTATTATCCAGTTAGTCTGGGTATAGTCAGAATTGAGGCATTATCCAGTTGTCGATCATGTCTACATCATCCAATTTCTGCTTTTATTCTCAACGTACACATGTGCTGTAAGACTTTATCCATATTCTGATCTGAGTACCTGGAATAAGCTTTGATGCAGAGTATTTGTTTTCACCATCCAACCTTTAAGTACTTATTCCATATTATCTCATATGTGCCATATACCTACACAATTATCAGACAGCTGTTTTTTTGTTGTTTTTTAGCGCCGTGTTTTTCCTATTTATATGTATGAATAAAGGTTTGTTTATTTATTTTTTTGTTTGATGTTAATTTTAGTATATAATAGAAAAACTGTAGTACTCCTTTAATTCAATAAAAAAACTGCGTCGTATAAAAGACTAAAAGATGTGTACTAGTGACCCCAAACTGAGCAAAGGCATAAATCCAATAAACCTAGCAAGGAGTATAGATTCACACAAGATATCACAATGATGTGAAAATACCACGCAATGGCCCAGATAGTAATAGTGAGTCTGGTGACGCTCGCCTCCGTGCTAGGTGCAGTGGGTGAGAGGGGGGTTGCACAACCCCCATTATGTTTTTACCACTGTTTAATATTGCATATTTTCTTTTCTGGCTGTATTAAGGGACTTGATCTTTGTCCATCCTCGGTGTGTGATGTTTTTAGAGCACTAGCGTGCATCATTTTTAAGCTTTTGTGTTACCATATTTATATCCAATGATTTGTATGTGCGTATATGACTCGCTAGTACTATCTGGGCCATTGCTTGGTATAATTTTCACATCATGGTGATATCTTGTGTTGATCTATACTCATTGCTAGGTTTATTGGATATATGCTCAGTTTGGGGTCACTAGTACACATCTTTTAGTCTTTTATGCAACTCAGTTTTTGATTAAACTAATACTACAGTTTTTCTATTATATGGATATGGTGCTTTAATGCACATAATAATTTCCTAATTGTTGGAGATTTATTAATTTAGTATAGCTCTTCTTCTATTAGATCTTCGCCCCATTATGAGGTGATTAATCACGAGAAACTTATTAGGGGAGCGAGGACTTTGTCATGTACAGAACTCTCAAGTAAAGTTATCGAACACTTGCTCAACATTTTACTTTTTTTTTTTTACCCGCACTTTTTTTTCTTTTTCTTTGCATTTACTGGCTTTTTGTAGTGTCCCATTAAACAGCCAGTGAGTAAATTCATGAATCCCTGGAAGCATGATATATAGGGATAGTAACGATCTATTTTCAGGTAATTTTCTTTATCTCTGTGCATACTCGCCCCTAGCTGTGATCGGCAGTCTATTCTTTCCTGTGGTTTTTCTCAGACTGATATAATTTGGCACCGTGGCTTTATTTGCCCACAGTGATGTAGTTTTGCAATCCTGATGTGACCTCTACGGGCAAACAAATTCATGCCCAGCTGCCTGCTCACATCGTTCCTATACTCTACTTTCCAAGTACTCCGGGTACTGACGCAGTTATAAAGGGGATACTAACCAACATCTTAAGAGAGGAATATAAACTTCCTCTGTACTTAGTTATTCATGTATAACCTCTTTGGTGGTCATTGCTCAAATGTGTTGGTATATTGATGGGTGTGTCCCTCTCCCGGACCCGGATAGTACATGAGTAATTCAATTTGACTGTTTTATAAGGTTTTTTTAAACTGATTTCCTGCTCAAATTTCTCAAATACAGTTGATACACTGCACTCTGGGAAAACTGGGCTGGGACATGCAAATGAGACCACAATGCAGCTCACTCTGTTATCCTTAACCATTTTATACATGGCTACTTTTAAGCTCATGCCCACTGTATTTCAGTTTTAGACATGGCAACGGATGGATTATTCACAAACCTGGTCACTTACACACATACAGAACTGTTTCACGGTTACTGCCGATCAGCCGCGCGTGGCGAGCCCCTAGTTCGTGTGGTGGATTTTTGTAGAGAGTAGCCTGCTTAAGGATTACAGAGCGAGTGTGCATTGTGGTCTCATTTGCATGTCCCTGCCCAGTTTTCCCAGAGTGCAGTGCATCAACTGTGTCTGAGAAATTTGAGCAGGAAATAGGTTTAACAACTTTATTTTTTAGACATTCACATTGTTTGTACTATGTACGGTGGAGGACTCCTATCACTCTTAGCCCACCATATATGAAACGATTGAGCGCGTACGTACTTTGGGATTGTTTGAGGGCTACTTGTAAGTGGCAGGGTGGGCGATTTAGTAATTTTGTTGAATGAGGCGGGGTGATGACTAACAGGACATGGAAGGTTCCTGGGTATATAATATCCCTGTATAGCTCTGCCTACTGCAGCCACATTCGGTAGCGGTGGTTGTGTAGTGTCCTAGCTTACCAGGGGCCATGTCTCTGCAGCAATGATTGGCTAGTTTTAGGTACAGCAGGGTCTGTGTCTGCATATGCTGCAGTGGGCAGACCCATACAGGGATTATCTGTGTGATTTTAGGCACTGAATACAGAGCTTATAAGCACTTCTGAATAAAGTACATTACAGTAAATATACACAGGGATATTACATACCTAGTAACATCCCGATATCCCTTGAAAGTTTGCAAAACATTATATCTAATTTATTTCTTTTGTTTCAGACACAACTGACAATTCTGCCCAAGAGGAAAAGTCCCTGTCTTCAGAAGGTAAGAATAAGAAGTCTTATTAGTGATCAATCTATAGAATGCATTCATTAGACATACTTTCAGTTTCTTGCAGTTCTCATTTTAGTCAATGGTGGCTTTTGACTTAATACCTAGAAATGTATATAGTTGTGCATAGATAACAGTATTCCTGCACAATAATTAAACTCCTGATATTGATTCCTCTCAGTATATGTGGTTTTCTCCAACCAGAAAGCCCCAGTTGTTTTATGCAGCATCAGTTGAAAATCATGAAGAAAAGTGTTTTTCTTATTGAAATTGCTTCTGAATTAGCATTACAGGGGTTATCGTTTGGTTGCTGAATGCTGTACCTACCTGAGCTGCTGTATGTAGGAGACCACACCAAGCCTCGTCCTGGGCTTGTTAATCAGCCTTTTTGATCCAACCCCTCAGATTTTTGCCAATAATTAATAATTGCACTAAAAATAATAGTTTCAGAGCCGCACAGTGTAAAACATCTGGGAGTTACTAGGCTGATCATGCCAATTACTCCTTTGCATCTCAGCGCGCTCACCCCTTTCTTTTTTACATGGCATTATACAGACATCAGTAGATCCAGAGCCCCACTGGTAGTTACCAACTATTGGCAATGATTACACAGGCTGGTGCAGAAAGGCTGATTAACTCTAACAAAATGTATTTATTTAAGATTCTGTTCATAATCACCTTCTATATTATATGCTTTCAAAGGTTGTGAGCCCAATATTTTAGTTCTGTATCTAATTATTACATTTTGGATCTTCTGCAGGTTCCAATGCAGCTGTTGGCATGGAGGTATCAGAACCTGTCGGTAAGGCGCATTACTTAACCCTTCATTGCCTGTTTGTTCTGGTTACCTTGCAGTCTTGTCATTAGCTTCAGATATTTTTTTCATGAAGGAATATGTTAAAAATAGTTACGACTATCTGAACTGAATATTTTTTGTTCCACCCGAGTTTACTTTGTTTGCGCAAAATCTAAATCACAAATTTTGCTACCAGCCCCACACTGAGATCCATTAAGATTGAAACAGCTGTCTGGGGGTAGGTGTCCTAACTTGTGCATAATCCATCCTATGTTATGCTTTAAAGCTGTGATACAGTGAGCATCTGCGTAAAAGGAGCCATGTATAAAGTGATCTTGGATTAGAGTGAAAATGCATTGTAGTCTCATTTGCATGTCCCTGCCCAGTTTCCCAGAGTGCAGTGCGTTAACTGTTTATTGGAATTTTGCAAGCAAAAAACATTTTTAACTTTATTTTTACTTTAAATGTGAACTAATATACGATTTACTGTACAGTGGAGGCTTCTATCAATTGCGCGCTGCAACTGCTTGTTTTGCGAGGCTCGCAGTGCAACGAGACTTTGGCACTCATTGCACCCGAAGTCGTGCTTGCGTCAACGGCTCACCACCTCTCCCAGCCTCAGTGCATTGCCCCATCATCTGCATGCCAGACACAGGAACAGAAAACATCGCAGGACCATAAAACGAGCATAAATGAGCGTTTGCCTAAAATACAAATTTTAATAGGAAGAAGCTGAAATGTTTGGTTTCAGTACAATTATCATTTGTCAGAATTTATCAAGGAGGGAGTCTATGTCTAAAGAACAACCGTGTAACCGCTCAAGCATTTTTACTTGAATGTCATGGTCCTCGATTGGCTGCAAACCTTGGCATGCTCACATGGACAAAATGAATCCTCTCGGGAACCTAGCTTAAAAAAAATAGTTCCTGCAAATAAATCTAATCATGAACCACTAATTCTCTATCGGATGCATTCATAACCCAGCTCTCTTGCATACACCTTTAACAATGGTCTAACTTTTAATATTTTGCAGTTGAAAATGGTGAAACTGAGATGTCCCCAGAGGAGTCCTGGGATCACAAAGATGAGCCAAGTGAAGTTGAGCCAGGAGGCGGCTTGGAAGATGGTGGGTCCACTGAAGAAGGGGTCCAAGAATTGATGGAGGAAGAGGAGGAAATCCCAATTCCCAAAACTGTGGTGGTACCACCCGATGCCCCCAAAAAAGAACATGTCAATGTAGTATTCATTGGGCATGTAGGTATGTAGTCTGGAACACGAGTCTTACCTTGAAATTTAATTTTGTGAAAATTATACCAGCTCACTTTTTTTTTTTTTTTTTTGTTTTTTTGAGAAGATTTGTGGGGATTATTCTTTCCAAATTTGCTCTTTATTAAGAATAGTGGCTGAAGTATGTGAGAACGGGCATATTTGTTTCAACACTAAGCAAAAAGCGTTGTTTTCATCCAGTTGAACAAAATTGCTAAAGTATGTACCAAACTAATAGCCGTTTAAGCAAAGGTCGGAAAATATTTTTGGGGGAAATTTCAGTTTTTTTAAGACTGAGTATAGGAATCCATTTTGTGTTTTACGTCCACTATATCAGAGCTGGATCATGATTTTTTTTTTTTTTTTTTTTTTACGATATCAGTGGAATGATTTTTTTCTTTTTTTTTATGTTAGCTGGATAAGATTGGCATTGACACCACAGTCTCCCCTTCACAGGCCCAGTATAATCTGTAACCTTTTGGTAGTAATCATCTTATGTGCCTGCCCCCCTTATGACACATTGAGAGAGACTCTTTTTATGCAAGACAGAAAATGCACCTATAATCTGATTATTGTTTTTTTATATTGCAGATGCTGGAAAATCCACTATTGGTGGACAAATTATGTAAGTAACTTGAAAAAATTTGTTTTTTAGTTTGTAATATTTTCTGAAAATATTCCCACTTTGCATTATTTTTAAATGCTGTAATCAAACAATTAATTAAAAAAACATAGAACTTTCGGAATCTTAGTATAAAATAAAAAATCTTATACAATGCCAATATATAAAATGCATATACTTGTATTAATGTTGTAGCTGTAGTTTTCCTTTTAATCATAATGCAGTAACATTACAATGTAAATGAACCTGTAACAAATGGATATCGTATCCAAATATGAACAATTTTTATCTATCTACCTTTTCTATTTTATGTACTTTCCCTTCCCTAGTCACAAATTTGGACAAATTATTTTTTCAAATAATAATGCCTTCAGTACAAAACCCCACGCCAATAAATGAGATAATCCGCAAACTGGAATATAGTGCTGTCGCATCATGTATATATGTATGTATTTACTATGTGCAGTACTGGGGTGCGTGGTTGGTATATTCGCTTGGCTGGTCAAGCCGGAGGGGACTTGGTTACAATTAGTCATGTAAAGTAAACCTTGTACACTTCCCATATACTCAATGAGTAAACATACTTTAACATCAATATTATCTCTTCTGTGCGTGATTATTTTTGTCTTCACTTTGTTTTTCTTCTATATTTTAGGTATTTAACCGGTATGGTTGACAAAAGAACACTTGAAAAATATGAGAGAGAAGCCAAGGAGAAAAACAGAGAAACATGGTAAGAAGCTTTCATTTTATATTATGTTTTTATGGGAGTTTTAGATGCTGTTGGTCATTTAATTAAAGCCATATCCAATATCAAACATTGAAAGATTTACCTTTTCGGTCTCCTTCCAAGCTTCTTGTCTCCACCCATTATAAGATCATCAAGTGGGTTGGGACAGTTGAATGGACAGTTTTTAGAAGAGAACCAGACTGGTTTATGGGTAATCGGGTGCCATTTAAAGATCTATCAGTCTGTGGCTTTTATGGATACTCAAGATGGGAAATCCAGTTGGAATTGCTTACTGTTTCTTAATATAATGAATTCAACATTCATGATTTAATATGGTACATTTTCACATGTTCATTTGAGTTTAGGAATAAAATTAGATTAACCTAACAATATATTATCAGTGTGGATGTTGAGTCCTTTTGGCCCTGCTGCTGTACAGTGATTGTTTAAAGGGCTTTGGAGGGTTTCTGGATTTTACTAGTATGTAACACAGCTATATATGTACTTTGTATTAAGAAGCATTTAAAAGCGGTTTAAGATCATTAAATTAGTTCCTTTTTGGGTCTGCTCACTGCAGCGTATGCACAAACAGACTCTGTAGGGCTGGATGTGTAGTTTCCTAGCACTCTCCGAAAACATGCTGTTGCGATGTGGTCTGTGATAGGCTAGGACACTACACATCCAGTCCAGAATCTGCATATGCTGCAGTGGTCAATCCCATACAGGGACCATTTGTTTGATTTTAGGCACAAACAGAGCTTATAAGCAATTAATAAAATAAAGTACATGTTGGTAAATAGATACCCAGGGATATTATATACCTGCCATGTCCCGTAAAAAGTTACCTGCTAAGACATTGATATCTTTCTCTACTCTTTGCCAATAGGTATCTATCATGGGCCTTGGACACAAACCAAGAGGAGCGAGACAAGGGTAAGACTGTGGAAGTTGGTCGTGCTTACTTTGAAACTGAAAAGAAGCACTTCACCATTCTCGATGCCCCTGGGCACAAGAGTTTTGTCCCAAATATGATTGGAGGAGCTTCTCAAGCTGACCTGGCAGTGCTGGTGAGTGACTTTATAGTGCTACTTGGTTAGTCAAAAATCAAATACGATCTCACTTTTCTAAGCGGGTTTTGGAATCACTGATTGAGATAATGACCTTTAATCTGGGTGTGTTATATTGAAGTTCATATTAAACCAACTTTTTTTGTTTTTTGCTACCAGCCTGGTTTAAAAACAAAACACTTCTGCGGCGATCACTGAAAACTTGCGCTGAAGAGGTTTTCCCCTAATTTGTATTAAACTGAAGACTCCCTATCTTAGAGTTTACTAGCACTTCCTACATAAAAATAAATTCTACTCTGCTACTTCAGCTTTTATAAAATATGGGAGGAGCTCTAATGTAAACATTTTTATAAGACCTGCTATTTTCGTGTTTTTTTCCATAACCTATTGCGGCATTTTTTATCATACAATTGATACTACTTGTTGTTAAACTTGATCATGACCGTGTCTAATAGAGATGTACCTATGTAAATGTCTCCTGTTTAATAAAGCCTTCATGTGAATGTCTTATGGTATGCACTGGCAGATGGAAATACTGATGATTGCATCTAAATGTGTGTTTCTGTAATGCAGGTAATCTCTGCAAGAAAAGGCGAGTTTGAGACTGGATTTGAAAAAGGAGGCCAGACAAGAGAGCATGCCATGTTGGCAAAAACAGCCGGTGTAAAACATTTAATAGTTCTTGTTAATAAAATGGACGATCCAACCGTGAACTGGAGCAATGACCGGTACGTACAATCCTAACGTGTCTGGAATTATACAGAGTGCTTTTATGTGGTTGTGGGCTGCGCGTATATGTGGGCTGCGCGTATATGTGGGCTGCGCGTATATGTGGGCTGCGCGTATATGTGGGCTGCGCGTATATGTGGGCTGCGCGTATATGTGGGCTGCGCGTATATGTGGGCTGCGCGTATATGTGGGCTGCGCGTATATGTGGGCTGCGCGTATATGTGGGCTGCGCGTATATGTGGGCTGCGCGTATATGTGGGCTGCGCGTATATGTGTTCCATCTTCCAAAGAAAATGTATGTTACCGTATTTTTCGCTGTATGACGCACTTTTTCTTCCCCAAAACTGGGGGAGGAAAGTTGGTGCGTCTTATACGGCGAATATACCTTTTCACACTGCCTCTGTCCTCTTGATTTCACCCCAGCGCTTCCTACCAGCATCGCGTCGGCCGGTGCGTCCTAGTGACGTCACACACGCAACGCTGCAGTACACGTGGAGTGCTGGTAGGAAGCGCTGGGGTGAGATCAAGATGGCAGAGATCAGAAGGAAGGTGAGGATCAGGGGGGTCAGGGAGGGTCAAGGGCTCCCAAATGCTGCAGTATATGGATGTGTGTGTGTATGTATGTATGTATGTGTGTGTATGTATGTATGTGTGTGTATGTATGTATGTGTGTGTGTGTGTATGTGTGTGTGTGTGTGTGTGTGTATGTATGTATGTATGTGTGTGTGTGTGTATATATGTATGTATGTGTATGTATGTGTATGTATGTGTATCTATAAAGGTGAGGATCAGGAGGGTCAGGGAGGATCAGGAGGGTCAGGGAGGGTCAATGGCTCCCAAATGCTGCAGTATATGGATATGGATGTGTGTGTGTGTGTGTGTGTGTGTGTGTGTGTGTGTGTGTGTGTGTATGTATATTTGTATGTGTATGTATATTTGTATGTGTATGTATATTTGTATGTGTATGTATATTTGTATGTGTATGTATATTTGTATGTGTATGTATATTTGTATGTGTATGTATATTTGTATGTGTATGTATATTTGTATGTGTATGTATATTTGTATGTGTATGTATATTTGTATGTGTATGTATATTTGTATGTGTATGTATATTTATGTGTGTGTGTATGTATGTGTATGTATATGTATGTATGTATGTGTATCTATATATATATATATATATATATATATTTGTGTGTATCTGTGTGTAAAGTGTATTTGTGTTTGAGTGTATTTGTGTTTGATTCAGATTTTTTTTTTTCTTGTTTTCCTCATCTAAAAACTAGGTGCGTCTTATCTGCCGGTGCGTCTTATAGGGCGAAAAATACGGTATTTGGGTTGGGCGTATGTTAGATCTTGCAATGACATAATTATATTAAACTTGGGACCACCGGTTAAGTGTTGCACCATTTTTTTTCAAGGAAAAGTGTATAGATAAAAAAATAACAAAGGTTTTAATTGCTATAACTAAAATGTAGCTATATCTAGGGGTTCTCCATCTCACTGGTGTCTTGATTTGTCTTCAGTAAGCATCTCATTGTTTTGTCTTGAGATATTGTGACTTTTGGCCTCCCTTAAAATGATAGTTTTATTCAGAATAAAACTCATGTTTTTTTTCTTTTCTTTTTTCTTTTCAGCTATGAAGAATGTAAAGAAAAGCTTGTGCCCTTTTTAAAGAAAGTTGGCTTCAACCCCAAAAAAGATATTCACTTTATGCCATGCTCAGGTCTTACTGGATCAAACCTGAAGGAGCCAGTGGAATTCTGCACCTGGTACAAGTAAGTTAAATAACCTGTGAGCGTAAGTTACAGGTAATTGTCATCTCAAATATAGCCAGGGGAGGTTGGCACAGGGCTACAGTCCTTACCACCCTGAGCCTATAGGAGCACCAGAAGAAAACTGTTGGTGGCTCTGCCCAATAGTCATGTAAAAAAATCTGAAGAGTGAATTATGGGTGAGTTAGGAGCCAGGGGCTCACAGATACCCGAGCTCTCATGTGGAAAGGGATCCCTCCAGCACTTAAAGGGATATGGAAGGTTCCTTAATGTTACCAGGTATATAATATCCCTGTATATCTATTTACTTTATGTACTTTATTTTATTCGGTGCTGATGCGCTCTGTTTTGCTGCCTGCACACTCGGTAAGGCTGTATGTGCCGGGGAGGGTCCTTGCCGATCAGGGACGGTCTCGGCAGCAGGCTTTCCGAGACATGGTCCCTAATACGGTACAACACCGCACGGCGCATCCAGCCCAACACAGTCTGTGTCTATATACACTTGTTGTGATTTTAGGTGGTAAAACAGAGCTTATAAGCAATTCTTGATAAAATAAAGTACATAAAAGTAAATGGACACACAGGTATATTATATACCTAGCAAAATCCAGGATTCTTCCATGTTCCTTAAGTTGTGGTCTGTACTATGGTGCTGTGTCAGTAGCCTGTGCGTTATTTGACTTAAGGTGTGCACTAACTTCATTTTTTTTCTGCCCATAGCGGCTTACCGTTTATTCCGTATCTGGACAACATGCCAAACTTCAACAGATCGTATGATGGACCTGTTCGACTGCCAATTGTGGATAAATACAAGGTGTGTATAGCTCCATATGTGCCGGCCCTCTAAGAGCTTCTTACTGAAGTGTGCTGGGTCTGGAGGAACTTCATTTAGATGTAGAGCATCTTTATTTGTTTGTAGATTAATAAAAATACAAGTATTCTCAACTTTTCTGCATAATAAATGACCTATTTTTAAACCAGATTTTTTGCCTGTAAAGTAATTGTAGTTTTACATGTGGAAAATCTTTTTTTTTTTTTTTTTTTTTTAAGCACTGTAAAAACTGACTTTATGTACTGTACCACATAGGATATGTATTGCAAGAATTGTTTCAGTTACAAATGTATTCTACAATGTAGAGCTTGATTAAGGAATGCTTTACAATACCATGCTTTGCCACAGCCATGTTTGTTTTATTTTGTTTGTTTTCTGTGAGAATCATTGGGAAGATTAGTCTTGAATTTTATTTATTTTCCAACAATCTTAAATTGAATTGGTCAAACCAGGTTATATAGATCCTACTTTCACCTGTAATAGGTCATCCTCTTATTTTGTAGGATATGGGAACGGTCGTTCTCGGGAAGCTGGAGTCTGGTTGTATAGCTAAAGGGCAGCAGCTTGTCATGATGCCAAACAAGGTGAGTTAGTCTTCCCTCATTTTAATGATTTAGATGCTCCTGATCTCAGAAATGTGATTAGAGATATGGCAGGTTCCTGGGTATTACTAGATATATAATATCCCTGTGTATTTTATGTACTGTACTTTATTAAATGCTTATGCACTTTGCATTATCCCCCAGTGAGTGCTGGCAGTTGAAGCTGCCACATTCCTATTTTGCAAAGTTTCATCTGAGCATTCAAAGTAATCTACCGTACCAGGACGATGATCATTGGAAACCAAAATGGAAGATTCCACAGCAGCATAAATGCATATAAAAGTAATAAAGGCTGTATTTTACATTCTAAATACATGTTGCCTATTTTCAAGTGTAGTTCTTCAGAAGAGGATATTGGTGTATAGTCTACTGCATAATTGTTGCAATTTTTTTTTAATTTTTTTTTTTTTTCTGTTATGAGCAAGTCATTCAACTTATTTAGGTATGTTATGCGATTGTGTTCTGTTTAGACGGATGGACTTGTATGTGTATATTTGGCCTTAAGACCATGTTATTACATTATTTCCCAGCACACTGTTGAAGTTCTCAGCCTCCTCTCTGATGAAATGGAGACAGAACTTGTAGCGCCAGGTGAAAATCTGAAGATCCGCCTCAAAGGAATTGAAGAGGAGGAAATCCTTCCAGGGTTTATACTCTGCGACCCAAACAACCTTTGTCATTCTGGACGCACTTTTGATGCCCAGGTGAGAATCATTTTTACGCTCTTAATAATTGAACTTATTCTGTATTAATACCTAGAGCTCTGATCATCAGTATTTTGCAGTCGGTGAATTAGCAAAGGTTACTTCTGTTTCTAGAAACAATATATTTTTTTTTTTTCTCTTGGAATCAGGAATTTGGCGTTTTTCCATCTAAATGTCATGATTCATGCAAAGTAGTGCAGTACAGGTTTGCTTTTAATTGTTGCTTAAAGGTATCTGGAAGTTTCCCTTTTTCTAATCTAACACACCCTGCTTTAATTAGGAACATCGATCACTTTGTGTCATTCTATACACATACAGATATATTTTATTTAAAATATATAAAATTGGTTTCCGCACCTTCAGACTACATAGGTGCCGGGTACTAACCAATAAGTTTTATTTAACCCTATACTAACCTTCAAGCCAGCAGCAGCACAACGCAGATATCCAGAGCAGCACTGCCTGATGCGGTTTCCTTTTTTTTGTGGTGGGAAGTAGATTACACCTTTCACGCTTTGCTGCAGAGACTGATTCCCAGACATTGCAGCGAAGTTGTAGCTGTCACAAGAAATTTCAAATTTACTTTAAGTTACAAAATATACAGAATTCCTAAATAAAATAATTTGACATCAGACGCCCGATCACACAGGAGATCAGACTGCGAGATATCTTTAACACTTTGCGTCTTATTGCGTGAAGAAAAGAGTCTCTTTCTGAAATTCATTATTGAAAAATGCCATTAGACCAGGCCCTATTCCCCCTGTTAACCCTTTGTTTTCTCTGTTGTGCAGATTGTAATCATTGAACACAAATCCATCATATGCCCTGGTTACAATGCAGTGCTACATATTCACACCTGTATTGAAGAAGTTGAGATAACGGTGAGTTTAAGTTTTTATATTGTTATATTGCATTTATTTTTCATAAAGTTGTCCCATATATATATATATATATATATATATATATATATATATATATATATATATATATATATATATATATAATTTCTTTTTTTTTAATCTTTAACAATTTTATTTTTGCGATGTGTTAAGATTGTAAATCTTTAATACAAACATGTCTGTTTTTTTTTTTTTTTCTTTTGGGCAGGCCTTAATCTGTTTGGTAGACAAAAAATCTGGGGAAAAAAGTAAGACGCGGCCCCGCTTTGTAAAACAAGATCAAGTATGCATTGCCCGCTTAAGGACAGCCGGAACTATCTGCCTTGAAACATTCAAAGATTTCCCTCAGATGGGTCGTTTTACCTTGCGAGACGAAGGTAGGACGTTGGTTATAAATATATTATATGAGGACGGTATGAGACAATTTCACTGGGGATTTAGCTGCAAAATAGAACATTAATTGGACTGTGAAGATGTAATTCGATACAATCTTTATTTTCTCCTTTTTTTTATATATATTTTTCTTCTTTTTCTCCCTTATCTCTCCTCCCTCTCCACTATCTCCTCTCAGCTCCTCTCCCCTTTTCTCTTCCACTATCACTCTTGTTTCCCTTCTCCTTCCTTTTTTGTCTTTGCTAGTCCTTTTTCTCCTTTCTTACGTGTCTTCTCCTCTCCTTTCTCTTCTCACCCTCCTTTCTGTCTTAGCTTCTCTCTCTCCGTTTTGCTCTTCTTTTCTAGCTTTTAACACAAGTATTTTATTTGTATCTGTTCATGTTAGTGGAAGGTTAACTATTTATTTATTTATTTATTTATTAAACCATTTAGGATTCACTGATAACATTCCTGTTTCAGTTGATTTGATTTTTCTTTCATGAAGTTGTGAGATGCTTAAAAAGTCCCTGAAATCCACGTCTTGTAGAATCTCCCTCCTCTGCCAGTGACTATTACTGGGGTTAGCTGGAAATGACATCCCGGGATATGATCACTCACTGCCCCATACATCCTGATCCTCTGACCTATGTACACCAGGGAAATACTGAAATCATGGCCAGGGCTCTGCACTCCAGATCCAATGTAGCATGATAGTCTCATATTGTTAAAAGGCCACTGTACTCAATTTTTTCCTTTTTTTTTAAATAAAAAATGTATTACTTGATAATGGGCAAAATGTTTTAATATGTTCACTTAATGAAAATGAACTTCTTGTTTGTGGGGTTTCATTTTCTTTGCCAAGCTTTGCAGTTTGTGTCTCTGCTGTGCATGGCCTTGTAACAGAATAAGCTTTGCATTATCCCTAGTGGGAGTTGAAGATGCTGCATTCCTATTGTGCAGATAGACGTTTCATCTAATCATTGCAAGTATCCTTCCACACCAGCAAGATGATCGCTGGAAATCATAATGGTGGATTCCACAGCAACCTATTAGCATATACAATTAATTACAGAGTTGCATAGCAGTTGAGGTTGAAAGTATTTTTCAACCTTAGAGGCTGTGTTTGTTTTACATTCTAAAGAATAAGGGAGTTTGAGTGTCCAGTGATGTAGATGGATTCTTATTGGACAAACATTTTAGTCATACTGACAAGCTTTCAAGAGTTGTATCTCTGGTTATAAAGTCAGAAGCAAAACTGAGTAAGGGAAGCGGTGAGACAGCAGATATTCAAAGTGACCGGTATAAATAATGTACAGGGGTGGGCATGGAGGGCCACATACATTCCGGGATTTGAAGATATCCTTTCTGTACACATGAGGATGACTGAAGAAGTGATTGACTCGTCTGTGCACAGCAGGGATATCATCAAATCCAGGCATGTATGTCACCCTCAAGGACCGAACTTGTCCGCCTGAGTTATGGTCTTAATATCACCATACATTGAGTAGAGAAACAATAAAATGTGTTTGTTTGCCTTTCTGCTCCTAAATATGTGGGGATATTTATGGCCCTAACAGTGGTTCCCAAACCTCTCCTCAAGACCCACCAGACAGACCATGATTTAGATCAAACACTGAACAAAGGTGAGGCAACTAGTATTCTGCAGGCGATGGAGTCTCAAATTGCTCCTTCTGTGTGAAGTGTCACCTAAATCATGGTCTGTCCGGTGGGTCTTGATAAGTGTCTTGGGAACCACTGCCCTAACGTATATTACTCATCTTTCCTCTTATGTCAAACCTTGTGGAGAGATGTGCAACAGATCATCACATCCTTTATGTTGCCTATCACTTTGAATCTCTCCTCTCGAGTCCACTGCTTACCTAATTTAGTATTACTTCTGACTTGATAAAGAGGTGCCCACGCTGGCCCCCTTTGTTGCCCACGCTGGCCCCCTTTGTTGCCCAGATTTGCTCTAATTACTTGTATCTTTCTTGACACAGGTAAGACCATTGCTATTGGAAAGGTCTTGAAACTGGTTCCGGAAAAGGACTAAGCTTCCTCCTCGACCCTGCACAATCCTGTGAGGAAACAAATGACTCTACAGAAGCCTACTCCACTCGCCTTCTTATTTCTGCCCATTGACAAACTTCTCCCCCAAACAAATTTCACAACAGAGATATAAATCCACATTGTCAGCTTTCTCATATTGAGAGCTCTGCTATGCCACTGTTGAAGTTCCCACCCTGAACATTATATATATATTTTTTTTCCTTCCATCTAAATTCCTCTTCCTTGGAGAGATTCGGCAATAGCTTCATACGAGATGTGGATAAAATTGCCTACAATAATGAAAACCTAAGATTTTGTTTTTTTTTATTAATAAATCAAAAAAGTTCATGCAATATAACCCTTTCTTCCCCAAGAACATAAAACCTATTTAAGTCTAGGCAGACCATTCAAAGTGTGCAATTGTGTGAGCACATGTTACAAAGACATACTACCATGTTAATAAAATGTTCAATTTAAAAAAACCTTTTTTCGGTATTACTTGCTTTTGAATACTGTTTTTACCTGAATGTATCACTGCTGCGTTAATTTTGTAGTTTTCCAAGTAATCTATTAATATTTCGACTTGGATTTTTTTTCTAAATTCCCCACGCAGTCACCAGATAAGTTCTTTTTTTTATAATTATCACAATATTTGCCCCGTATTAAAGTGTTTTTGGCACTAACTACATTTATGCAAACGTAACACTGCCTTGTTAGCTGGAAGACTGGGCGGCTAAATTCATGTTTTTGAAATGTACTTTCGTAAAAAGCAGGTGGATTAATATAAATGCTTGTATTTTCTATATTCAGATAATGTATTAGTGCTGGGTTAATAACCCGCATAAGTCTGCTCTGAAAGTACCTTCAGAATTAAAGGGTCATAGTAATGGCTAATTATGTGAAAGTCGTTATTGCTCTTAAAATGAGCAGTTTCTTGAATACTTTCTGAAGATTCCAGTTCAGTCTTTGTATTGTCTTATATAAAGGCTTGACATACTCATCTTGCTGCTTAACGGGACTCTGTCACCCCAACAGGAAGTTGATTTGCTTTTTTAAAGAGCATTCACAACGGTCTATACACTGTACTAGCAGTTATTTTTCTCTACAAGAAGCCATTTTTTAAATATTTAGCATTGATTTTGCTGCTCTTGTTAACAGCTCGGTGGGCTAGATAATTGTGGTAGAGGGGTCTAACTGTCGGATAACACTGCAAGTCTTTACAACCAGACTGTGATCCTAATTGGCACACAAAACGGCTAATTAATATGCATGATCCGCTCATTTGAGTATAAATAAATCAGCAACAACATGCAATTTCCTGGATTTGACCCACTTTGGCTATATTTTGTGTTTATCCATTTTTTTTCAAGTTCTTCATGCTCTTTAAGAATAACCTAAAACCCAACTTGATTTTGGGGTGACAGTCCTTTTTAAATTGTTCTGAATTGAACAGAGGACTATTACTTGCACATACTGAACCTTTGGAGATGTCCTCTGTAAACTTTGCATATCAAACAAATGTTTTTCTTCTAGGACTCAAACGTAAGTTATCTAAGAGACTGATACAATAACTATATCGAAGCCTTGGTTCCAGTAAACCTCCATACAGGTACAACGTCTGTTTTCCGGCACATTTGGTCCCAGAGCCAACAGAGGTCATGTAATTCATCAATACTCCTATGACCATAGATAATACCTCTCCTGTGTCTCTAAAGTACCAAGGATTGAGAGGAACAAAACAAATATTAAATGATTAATAAAATAGAATGAACTAATCTTACGGTCTTGGAGCCGGACCATCAGTTGCCGGAAATCCGTGTTGTACCTGTATACGAAGAGCAATAGAGTAGCGATTTGTAGCCGAATGAAACTCCCAAAAAGTAAACACAACCCATGTTGGGAGACTAACGCTTGTGACTGGGTTTTCTAGACGTTGGTGTTGAACCCATGAATGTTTAGTATTCGGGCGTCCGAGTTAAATGTGTCAGATATATGTAAATGCGCATACTCCCAGAATCCAACTGTCTATTAATGATCTGGCTTTGAAAACCTAACAGTGAAGATTGTTCCACCCTATTTGTTTCTTTGTAACTGTGGATCTTCCATTCATTTCATGGATGAGGCAACGTTGTACGACCAGAGATAAGTTATTGTCCTTCGGTTTTAAATGATTAATCTTGTAGCTGCCGTAATGCATGAAATAAATTTTATTATGACGGCAAAGCTGTGCGCTTCCAGTTCTTTGGGACGGATTTTGAATTTATTTTTGCGTCTTGTAAATCGCACCTCATGCATTTCTCAGTAACGGAGTCGAAACTCTACTGTTCATACAATCGCCCTCCATTTGAAATATTGTACATCTTTTTGCGTTTCTAATGACTATTTATTAGTCATCACATACTCTTGCTCCTGCGGTACATGTTTAATCCTGGGGAAATTATTTTGCTTTAAAGCTATATGGAAGCTTCCTGGATTATGAAGCACCTGATGGAGGAGAATCCGTAGTTTGTGAAAAAAGTGTTTGCATGAAAATATCCCAAATAAACATGAATAAACTTGCACTACAAATTGCAAAATATCTTCAGTTTTCAGGCAGTTTATTTTGAAAAGCCTCACCCCTGAAAATCCAAGCTAAATTAGCATAAAAGTCATCATTGGTTGTGGCCAATCAGAGGCAGGTACAACAATGTATCTGTTTACATCTCAATGGCTGAGACATAACGCTGATACTTACAGCAGATTGGCTAGGACACTGCCTACATAGGTTCTTCAGGGTGAAGCTAACATATGAAATGTCAAATGTACAGAATTCCACAATAAACTGATTTGTTGAGACGCACAAAGGGGGTCACACAGACTGCTGTAGTCCGGAATATGCGATGATGCATTTATACATTTTATACTTTACCAAAATGATGTTTTGCGTGTAAATTGTAAGGGTCATAGTAAACCTAGCGCTGCATAGCATGGGAATAACCAGTCATTGCGCCGCAGAGATCATGTGACTTTATACCCCTACCTTACAGTCTATACATGTTCTCTGTATGACGCTGCACTCATATTGCACATCTTCTAATGATCAGGGCTTCCTCAGGTGCAGTATTTTTGGGGAAAGATTAAAACCTACTTTAAGTCTCCCATCAGTTGATCCTAAAACATTGGTTCAGCAGCAATTTTCAAAAAGGAAAAGAGGTTTCAATTCATGAGTTCGGTTGCCCATTAAAGGGCTTTCATTTTCTAAAACTTCTGTACACCATTTACAGTGAAACGCCTGGTTATTTGCTCATTCTTAGGCTGATGTTCAATCTTTTACAAACAGCTTAGATTGGTGACAGTTTAAGACAATGACTGGGAAGTGCTGGTGCACTCTGCCACAGTTCTCCGTTGTGGGGACTCCATCATATAGATGTGAGAGAATCGATAGTGAAGAGGGTAGAACGGTGCTGAGCACCTATGTCCTACAATGATGTATGGAGGTCTTTGTATTCGGGGGCTCTTCTCACTTGGAGGGTCAGGAAATATTAACATAATCCAACCATAGGTCCTAGACACCTATTGATAAGGGTTAACACTTGACCTATAGTGGAAAACTTAGCGTTTACTTGGCATTGCCAGTCTGGGGTCTCTGCTTGTGTCTAGTTATTGCCTGTAATTTGATTCCCCAAAAAGGAAGGTCAATCTATATGTCAGTATGGTCAGTTCTCAGACAAAGATGAAATGGCCGGAGTCCCTCTGACCAAACTGTCTGATTTCAGACTCCTCCTGACCCTTAGGGTCAAAATAGCTACTTAATCCATCCGTACATCAGCGCACGCACAGCAGGAAGCCACAGCATAGAGGCTCATAGTGCATGTAGTTGGGGGATGTTAACTGTGTTTTTTTTTTTTTTTTTTAATGTACTTTTTTCTGTATAAAAAAATATATTTTTGTTTTTAAATATACACAAGTGTGCAATCGCATCACTGAACTACATATATGTGTAGAAATAATCACACGTGTGTGTGTGTGTATATGTGTATTTATATTATTAAACGTCTATAAAGAGTAGTATTTTAGGGGAAAAATATAACTATTATTGGTAAATTCTAAAATCGGTGCAAAATAAGTATGAATTAGTTTATTTATTCCTCATATTCACCAACGGAGGCAATGCAACAAGATACAGGGCAACTTATTTCTGCCAAGACTAATTATGATTATGACCCCTGAAAGGTGCCTCCTTCCTGGAAGGCGCAGTAAATCCCTGTGGCCCCAAAATCTGTCTTGTTTCCAGGATAACGGTATATCAGGTAAGGATAGAGATTAAACAACTGAGACCAATAGGAGAACAGAATCCACTGCTGCTAAGGATTTTGGGTAGTGGTATGCAAATGATTCAAAATGTGTGGCCTTTTCACCGCTAGCCACATAAATGAGAGAATCTTGTACCGCGAGGGGGAGGCAAAAAGATGGAACCTACCAATCAGAAGACTTTGCTGGGAAACAAAAAAAAAAAAAAAAGGCGAACTCCAGTTGTGCAATCATGAGGTTGGTACTTGGGTGGGAGCTCGGTGGTTTGTACCGGTCCTGTCCCTCTCCTGGTGATCTGGTAAAGGGAAGCCGTTCATGAGTTGGTGCATCACTTAGATCACATGCCCTGAAGAAGTCTCTATAGGTGAAACGCGTAGCTGGTGGTGTTGGAGTTTCATAATAGGTCTAGTTGGACAATTTGGATGGATTGATTTCCATCTGCCCACCAGTTGGGGGAGAGGTAAGCTGGAACTTCTATCCCTTGTAGAAGACACCTGGACCATAGTGTGGGCTCAAATAATGTGGAAACAGATGCACAAATAACCAGAGTTTGACCTGAATTGTCTTCTGATAAATATAAAAAACATTTCTTAATCACGTTACACTTTTTGTGTTATATCTCATGGTATAAAGATGATGTAAGACGTGAAAGGAACCAAATGAAGATGTCTGCTGGGCCGGGGTCTAGGAACGAATGATCCTGTGGGGATACAGTTCATGGTCTACAAAAACAACACAATAGCTTCTCTACCCTTACATTGTTGTTCTTCAGTTGTGTCCAACTTGTCGTGACCCGATGGACCGCAATACTCACACCAATATCTCTGTCATGAATACTAAGTGGATCAGCATGTCCATGGACATAAAGATGTGCCTAGTGTGTTACAGATAATAAGGTCATGGGGGGTCGAAAATGACTGAATGACGCAGTAAAGTGTGTATATATTTATATATATATATATATATATAATGCAATATAAGAGTATAATATAGATACATGAGGTGACTGAAGAAATGACTATGAGCTTGAGGGGTCATCAGTGGGGCAGATACTGACAGGTGTGCCTGGCGTACTGCGGTCCAAAGGGTCACAGAGAGTCGGAAATGACTGAAAAACTAAACAACATAATGTAAAGGTATAATGCAATTCCTTATAAGCTGATAAATCTGAGAAAATGAGCGCAATGTTTTTTTTACACATTGCCCATAAATGTCATATTTAGTCACATTACTTAGAGAAACAACATTCAGTATCGTGCTCACTATCAGATGGTATCCACCCATTATACGGTGCTCACTATCAGATGGTATCCACCCATTATACGGTGCTCACTATCAGATGGTATCCACCCATTATACAGTGCTCACTATCAGATGGTATCCACTCATTATACGGTGCTCACTATCAGATGGTATCCACACATTATACGGTGCTCACTATCAGATGGTATCCACCCATTATACGGTGCTCACTATCAGATGGTATCCACCAATTATACAGTGCTCACTATCAGATGGTATCCACTCATTATACGGTGCTCACTATCAGATGGTATCCACACATTATACGGTGCTCACTATCAGATGGTATCCACACATTATACGGTGCTCACTATCAGATGGTATCCACTCATTATACGGTGCTCACTATCAGATGGTATCCACACATTATACGGTGCTCACTATCAGATGGTATCCACCCATTATACGGTGCTCACTATCAGATGGAATCCACTCATTATACAGTGCTCACTATCAGATGGTATCCACCCATTATACGGTGCTCACTATCAGATGATATCCACCCATTATACGGTGCTCACTATCAGATTGTATCCAACCATTATACGGTGCTCACTATCAGATGGTATCCACTCATTATACGGTGCTCACTATCAGATGGTATCCACCCATTATACGGTGCTCACTATCAGATGGTATCCACCAATTATACAGTGCTCACTATCAGATGGTATCCACTCATTATACGGTGCTCACTATCAGATGGTATCCACTCATTATACGGTGCTCACTATCAGATGGTATCCACTCATTATACGGTGCTCACTATCAGATGGTATCCACCCATTATACAGTGCTCACTATCAGGTATCCACTCACTATCAGATGGTATCCACTCATTATACGGTGCTCACTATCAGATGGTATCCACCCATTATACGGTGCTCACTATCAGATGGTATCGACTCATTATACGGTGCTCACTATCAGATGGTATCCACTCATTATACGGTGCTCACTATCAGATGGTAACCACCAATTATACAGTGCTCACTATCAGATTGTATCCACCCATTATACGGTGCTCACTATCAGATGATATCCACCCATTATACGGTGCTCACTATCAGATGGTAACCACCCATTATACGGTGCTCACTATCAGATGGTATCCACTCATTATACGGTGCTCACTATCAGATGGTATCCACTCATTATATGGTGCTCACTATCAGATGGTATCCACCCATTATACGGTGCTCACTATCAGATGGTATCCACCCATTATAAGGTGCTCACTATCAGATGGTATCCACTCATTATACGGTGGTCACTATCAGATGGTATCCACTCATTATACGGTGCTCACTATCAGATGGTAACCACCCATTATACGGTGCTCACTATCAGATGGTATCCACTCATTATACGGTGCTCACTATCAGATGGTATCCACCAATTATACAGTGCTCACTATCAGATGGTATCCACTCATTATACGGTGCTCACTATCAGATGGTATCCACACATTATACGGTGCTCACTATCAGATGGTATCCACACATTATACGGTGCTCACTATCAGATGGTATCCACTCATTATACGGTGCTCACTATCAGATGGTATCCACACATTATACGGTGCTCACTATCAGATGGTATCCACCCATTATACGGTGCTCACTATCAGATGGTATCCACTCATTATACGGTGGTCACTATCAGATGGTATCCACTCATTATACGGTGCTCACTATCAGATGGTAACCACCCATTATACAGTGCTCACTATCAGGTATCCACTCACTATCAGATGGTATCCACTCATTATACGGTGCTCACTATCAGATGGTATCCACTCATTATACGGTGCTCACTATCAGATGGTATCCACCGATTATAAGGTGCTCACTATCAGATGGTATCCACTCATTATACGGTGGTCACTATCAGATGGTATCCACTCATTATACGGTGCTCACTATCAGATGGTAACCACCCATTATACGGTGCTCACTATCAGATGGTATCCACTCATTATACGGTGCTCACTATCAGATGGTATCCACCCATTATACAGTGCTCACTATCAGGTATCCACTCACTATCAGATGGTATCCACTCATTATACGGTGCTCACTATCAGATGGTATCCACTCATTATACGGTGCTCACTATCAGATGGTATCCACCGATTATACAGTGCTCACTATCAGATTGTATCCACTCATTATACGGTGCTCACTATCAGATGGTATCCACTCATTATACGGTGCTCACTATCAGATGGTATCCACCAATTAAACGGTACTCACTATCAGATGGTATCCACTCATTATACGGTGCTCACTATCAGATGGTATCCACCGATTATACGGTGCTCGCTATCAGATGGTATCCACTCATTATACGGTGCTCACTATCAGATGGTATCCACCAATTATACAGTGCTCACTATCAGATGGTATCCACTCATTATACGGTGCTCACTATCAGATGGTATCCACCGATTATACGGTGCTCACTATCAGATGGTATCCACACATTATACGGTGCTCACTATCAGATGGTATCCACTCATTATACGGTGCTCACTTTCAGATGGTATCCACCCATTATACGGTGCTCACTATCAGATGGTATCCACCCATTATACGGTGCTCACTATCAGATGGTATCCACCCATTATACGGTGCTCACTATCAGATGGTATCCACCCATTATACGGTGCTCACTATCAGATGGTATCCACCCATTATACGGTGCTCACTATCAGATGGTATCCACCCATTATACGGTGCTCACTATCAGATTGTATCCACTCATTATACGGTGCTCACTATCAGATGGTATCCACCCATTATACGGTGCTCACTATCAGATGGTATCCACCCATTATACGGTGCTCACTATCAGATTGTATCCACTCATTATACAGTGCTCACTATCAGATGGTATCCACCCATTATACGGTGCTCACTATCAGATGGTATCCACCCATTATACGGTGCTCACTATCAGATGGTATCCACCCATTATACGGTGCTCGCTATCAGATGGTATCCACTCATTATACGGTGCTCATTATCAGATGGTATCCACCCATTATACGGTGCTCACTATCAGATGGTATCCACTCATTATACGGTGCTCACTATCAGATGGTATCCACCCATTATACGGTGCTCACTATCAGATGGTATCCACTCATTATACGGTGCTCACTATCAGATGGTATCCACCCATTATACGGTGCTCACTATCAGATGGTATCCACTCATTATACGGTGCTCACTATCAGATTGTATCCACCCATTATACGGTGCTCACTATCAGATGGTATCCACCCATTATACGGTGCTCACTATCAGATGGCGTCCACCCATTATACGGTGCTCACTATCAGATGGCATCCACCCATTATACGGTGCTCACTATCAGATGGTATCCACTCATTATACGGTGCTCACTATCAGATGGTATCCACTCATTATACGGTGCTCACTATCAGATGGTATCCACTCATTATACGGTGCTCACTATCAGATGGTATCCACCCATTATACGGTGCTCACTATCAGATGGCATCCACCCATTATACGGTGCTCACTATCAGATGGCATCCACTCATTATACGGTGCTCACTATCAGATGGTATCCACTCATTATACGGTGCTCACTATCAGATGGTATCCACCCATTATATGGTGCTCACTATCAGATGGCATCCACCCATTATACGGTGCTCACTATCAGATGGTATCCACTCATTATACGGTGCTCACTATCAGATGGTATCCACCCATTATACGGTGCTCACTATCAGATGGTATCCACTCATTATACGGTGCTCACTATCAGATGGTATCCACTCATTATACGG
This sequence comes from Discoglossus pictus, assembly GCA_027410445.1. Lineage (NCBI taxonomy): Eukaryota > Metazoa > Chordata > Amphibia > Anura > Alytidae > Discoglossus > Discoglossus pictus. Next base: position 107,739,331 of record CM050172.1, on the reverse strand, counting down.
TGCTCACTATCAGATGGTATCCACCCATTATACAGTGCTCACTATCAGGTATCCACTCACTATCAGATGGTATCCACTCATTATACGGTGCTCACTATCAGATGGTATCCACCCATTATACGGTGCTCACTATCAGATGGTATCGACTCATTATACGGTGCTCACTATCAGATGGTATCCACTCATTATACGGTGCTCACTATCAGATGGTAACCACCAATTATACAGTGCTCACTATCAGATTGTATCCACCCATTATACGGTGCTCACTATCAGATGATATCCACCCATTATACGGTGCTCACTATCAGATGGTAACCACCCATTATACGGTGCTCACTATCAGATGGTATCCACTCATTATACGGTGCTCACTATCAGATGGTATCCACCCATTATACGGTGCTCACTATCAGATGGTATCCACTCATTATGCAGTGCTCACTATCAGATGGTATCCACCCATTATACGGTGCTCACTATCAGATGGTATCCACTCATTATACGGTGCTCACTATCAGATGGTATCCATCGATTATACGGTGCTCACTATCAGATGATATCCACCCATTATACGGTGCTCACTATCAGATGGTATCCACTCATTATACGGTGCTCACTATCAGATGGTATCCACCCATTATACGGTGCTCACTATCAGATGGTATCCACCCATTATACGGTGCTCACTATCAGATGGTATCCACCCATTATACGGTGCTCACTATCAGATGGTATCCACACATTATACGGTGCTCACCATCAGATGGTATCCACACATTATACGGTGCTCACCATCAGATGGTATCCACCCATTATACGGTGCTCACTATCAGATGATATCCACCCATTATACGGTGCTCACTATCAGATGGTATCCACTCATTATACGGTGCTCACCATCAGATGGTATCCACACATTATACGGTGCTCACTATCAGATGGTATCCACTCATTATACGGTGCTCACCATCAGATGGTATCCACTCATTATACGGTGCTCACTATCAGATGGCATCCACTCATTATACGGTGCTCACTATCAGATGGTATCCACTCATTATACGGTGCTCACTATCAGATGGTATCCACTCATTATACGGTGCTCACTATCAGATGGTATCCACCCATTATACGGTGCTCACTATCAGATGGTATCCACCCATTATACGGTGCTCACTATCAGATGGTATCCACTCATTATACGGTGCTCACTATCAGATGATATCCACCCATTATACGGTGCTCACCATCAGATGGTATCCACTCATTATACGGTGCTCACTATCAGATGGCATCCACTCATTATACGGTGCTCACTATCAGATGGTATCCACTCATTATACGGTGCTCACTATCAGATTGTATCCACCCATTATACGGTGCTCACTATCAGATGATATCCACCCATTATACGGTGCTCACTATCAGATGGTATCCACCCATTATACGGTGCTCACTATCAGATGGTATCCACCCATTATACGGTGCTCACTATCAGATGGTATCCACCCATTATACGGTGCTCACTATCAGATGGTATCCACTCATTATACGGTGCTCACTATCAGATGGTATCCATCGATTATACGGTGCTCACTATCAGATGGCATCCACTCATTATACGGTGCTCACTATCAGATGGTATCCACTCATTATACGGTGCTCACTATCAGATTGTATCCACCCATTATACGGTGCTCACTATCAGATGATATCCACCCATTATACGGTGCTCACTATCAGATGGTATCCACCCATTATACGGTGCTCACTATCAGATGGTATCCACTCATTATACGGTGCTCACTATCAGATGGTATCCACCCATTATACGGTGCTCACTATCAGATGGTATCCACCAATTATACAGTGCTCACTATCAGATGGTATCCACCCATTATACGGTGCTCACTATCAGATTGTATCCACCCATTATACGGTGCTCACTATCAGATTGTATCCACCCATTATACGGTGCTCACTATCAGATGATATCCACCCATTATACGGTGCTCACCATCAGATGGTATCCACCCATTATACGGTGCTCACCATCAGATGGTATCCACTCATTATACGGTGCTCACTATCAGATGGTATCCACTCATTATACAGTTATGTGGCTTTGTCTAGCATGGAGCTACAAAATTTTCAGACACAAGGTCACATCTTGTGCTCTGAGCTTTTGCTGTAGGGGCAGCCAATGTAATGTTTATTTATTAAATATATTCTTAATAATCTTTACACAACAACTTAATGACCTTATCAGGGGGGAGGCAAACACTCACCAGGAATACTTTAATTTTTTTAAAGTGAATTTAATATTAACTATTGATATTATAACAAAGATATTAAATTGTAATTGTTCTAATGATCAGTACATCAGTACCACCCTCCTGTAGGGCCTCACACGGATCCTCTCATTATTTTGCACTGGCTCAGGCCGCTGTTTTATTGCTCTATATGTGTGTACAAACAGGCAGAGCAGGGTGTACCTTTAATAAGTGATCACGTGACTCCTCCTGGCAGGGACTCTGTGATCTGTGGCTGTCAAATCACGTGATGACCGCCAGACGTCACATCCGTTGTTTGCTCGTGTTTGTTAATAAAGATTTCCTTGTTGTCGGCTGCCGTGACGTGCGCATGCGCGGTGTCAGCAGCCACATTGTGATACACGTGTTGGAGGTAACATGGCGGCGCCCGGCGGACACGAGCTGGAGAGAGAGCAGGTGACAGACGTGCAGGGGTATGGGGGGGATACAGAGAGAGTGCAACAAGGGGAAGGAAGGGGAGAGAGAGGAGCAGGGTTATGGGGGATACAGAGAGAGTGCAACAGGGGGAAGGAAGGTGCGAGGAGCTGGGGTATGGGGGATACAGAGAGAGTGCAACAGGGTCGAGGAGGGGGAGTGAGAGAAGAGCAGGGGGTATGGAGGATACAGAGAGAGAGGAGCAGGGGTATGGGGGATACAGAGAGTGCAACAGGGGGAAGGAAGGGGAGAGGAGCTGGGTTATGGGGGATACAGAGAGAGTGCAACGGGGGCGAGGAGGGGGAGTGAGAGAAGAGCAGGGGTATGGGGGATACAGAGAGTGCAACAGGGGGAAGGAAGGTGCGAGGAGCTGGGTTATGGGGGATACAGAGAGAGTGCAACAGAGGGAAGGAAGGGGAGAGAGCAGGTGAGAGTGGAGCAGGGGTATGGGGGATACAGAGAGAGTGCAACAGGGGGAAGGAAGGGGAGAGGAGCTGGGTTATGGGGGATACAGAGAGAGTGCAACAGGGGGAAGGAAGGGGAGAGAGAGGAGCAGAGGGCATGGAGGATAGAGAGAGAGAGGAGCAGGGGTATGGGGGATACAGAGAGAGTGCAACAGGGGCGAGGAGGGGGAGTGAGAGAAGAGCAGGGGTATGGGGGATACAGAGAGAGTGCAATGGGGTCGAGGAAGGGGAGTGAGAGAAGAGCAGGGGTATGGGGGATACAGAGAGAGTGCAACAGGGTCGAGGAGGGGGAGTGAGAGAAGAGCAGGGGTATGGGGATACAGAGAGAGTGCAACAGGGGGAAGGAAGGGGAGAGAAGAGCAGGGGTAATGGGGGGGGGGGATACAGAGAGAGTGCAACAGGGGGAAGGAAGGGGAGAGAGGAGCAAGGGTATGGGGAATACAGAGAGAGTGCAACGGGGGGGGCGGGGAGTGGAGCTGGGGTATGGGGGATACAGAGAGAGTGCAACAGGGTGAAGGAAGGGGATAGAGGAGCTGGGGTAATGGGGGATACAGAGAGTGCAGCAGGGGAAGGAAGGTGAGAGGAGCTGGGGTAATGGGGGATACAGAGAGTGCAGCAGGGGAAGGAAGGTGAGAGGAGCTGGGGTAATGGGGGATACAGAGAGTGCAGCAGGGGAAGGAAGGTGAGAGGAGCTGGGGTAATGGGGGGATACAGAGAGAGTGCAACAGGGGAAGGAAGGGGAGAGAGAGGAGCAGGTGGTATGGGGGATACAGAGAGCGTGCAACTGGGGGAAGGAAGGGGAGAGAGGAGCTGGGGTATGGGGGATACAGAGAGAGTGCAACAGGGGGAAGGAAGGGGACAGAGAGAGAGCAGCTTATTTAAGTGTTTTTTTTCTCTTCTTCCCTCCCCAGGTAAAGAAGGCGACCCAGGCCCTATTTGCCTATCAGAAGACAAAGACCAATAAGAATGCTTTGCTGCTGAATGAAAATGATCGAATTTCCTTAATGTTAACGGTCTGGAAAATCCCCAAGCGCGATCAGACCATTAAAATGTGAGTCTGCTAGAAACGTTCCGGAGACAAACACAATATCTCGGCGCTCAAGTCTGCAACACCCTAGCAAGAGCAGCTAGTATTTTAGGTGTTAATTGATCATTGCAGGGACTTTTAATTGCTGCTTAGATGTGTTAATTAGGATTACAGTCTGCTTGTCTGTCTCTGTAGTGACAAAACTAAAGACCCCCTAATGTTATCTGGCAGTTAGACCCCGTCCCACCCTTACCAAGCACTCAGAGCCGCAGGTTGGCATGCCGGAGCTGCAAAATAAATTCTAAATACGTCTATTAATTTCTCAGCAGCATGTTGCAGAAAGATGATCATTAATTGGTTAGTGTGAGACATTGTACAGCAGTCTGTGTCTTTATGAGCTGCAGTGGGCAGACCCTACAAAGTAATATTAATTTAATTTGGGCAGTAAAAACAGAGCATATAAGCACCTCTTAATAAAATAAAGCACATAGAAGTAAATACATATATGGGATATTATACGCCTCGTAACACCCAGGAACCTTCCATATCCCTTTAAGAAAAATGATATTGCTTCCTCCATTATGGGACTTGCCCATTAACCTCTCGCGCCCTGCCTTGCAGCCGCCTCCCTCATGGAATCCGACCAGACTCTTGTGAGGTTTGTCTGATCACCAGAGATGAACCCAACATGTCTTCGGAGCAGACGGTGAAGTTCTACAAGAATCTGCTCAGCCAGCATGGAGTCACACACGTTAATGAGGTGAGGTTTGGGGTCACGTCTGTCCATCCCATGTCATTGATAACATGTATATTATCTTTAGGAGAACTACACTTGAAATTAGGCAACATGTTTTTAACAATGTAGGGTATTCTGCCATTGTGGTTTCTTCTAATCAACTTCCCAAGGTTGAAGGAGCTTTTGAATGTGCAGACATTTTTCTGCACAATGGGAATGTGGCATCTAATTGCGAATGCATTCAGCAGGGCTTATTGAAAGATCATTAGTTTACAAGGACAGACCCTGTTATGAAAGTAGTAGAAGCAGCTGAGAGTTAAATTGAGTTCTGGGGTATAATAATAAAATGGCATTGGACCAGCGATATTAAAGCGCCTGAGTCAGAGCGCTGGGCAGTGTCGCTGCAGAATGGCGAAGTCCCACATGAGACGTGGCGCATCTCACCTGTCACCTGAAGAAGGGCGATGATGATGATGAGTACTTGTGCAAGATGTCACCTGAAGAGTGAGAGAGTCATCCAGAAGCAGAAGTTTATCTTAAAAAAATATTTTTAAATGAAAAGGCTATTTATTTATATTTATTTATTTATTTTTGCGTTCTACAATAACCTAGCCAATTCTCAAGCTTGTATATTAGTACCATACAGAGAAACATTTTACCGCAGTGGTTATATTTTTATCAATTAATAATTAAATATTGATTATAATTTATATACAATATTTTTTATATATATATATTTCTATATCTATATCTCTATATCTCTTCCTCGACTACGGTTTGTGCCAAGTGAGTCTTTGCTGTATTGACGCATGTTGTTTACATTTCTAGAAAAATACATTTTTATTAGACTAAAAGGCTTTATATTATGGGAATTCATTTATTTTCCTTCTAGGTTATTGCATTGAGGACCCTGAAAAAGGAATACAAGCCGTTCGAAGCCAAGCGTCAGCTGCTGGGTACTTACGATTTATTCCTTTCTGATGCACGCATTCGCAGGTTCTTGCCGTCTCTCCTTGGCAAACATTTCTACAAGGCAAAAAGGTGAGGGCTCGTCTTGTGTATCTGATCTACTGCAGATGACATACTTCCAGCGTCGTCTCGCATATCATTAAAGCCATTACATAAATAAATATATATATTTTTTATTTTATTTATTTGATCCAGTGGTCCTTAAATGGACTCTTTCACCTCAAGATTTGCTTTTTTAGGTTATTCTTAAAGCGCACAAAAAATAAGCATAAAAATAATAAAAATTGACTGTTTATCCATAAAATAAAGTACATAAAAGTAAATACATGTATGGGTTATTTTATACCTAGTAACACCCAGGAACCTTTTATATCCCTTTAAGAAAAATGAGATGTTTTCTAAAGTGCTCCAGTCCTGGGTAATTCCATATTCTTCCTACATTTATTTTTTTATGCAAATGATCCGCTCACGTTTAATAACTAGCTACTTCTCTGTAGTGGCCAAAATAAAGGCCTGCAACGTTATCTGCCAGTTATACAATGCCTAGTCAGTTTTTCACACTCTTTATAATTAAGTTGCTTTCCTGTTGGGGGGGGGGGACCTTTTTAGCTCACATTCACGTATTTGGTGACGCATCTGTGATGAGACCTTGGCTCCCTCTTCTGAATCCAGTGAGGAAAAACGCCAGTTGTTACCCAAATCTCTGAGATGTTTAATTGGAAACGACAAGCTTGTTTTACTGACATTTATATGGAAGAAATGTTGCGCGTGTAGTGTGTTACGCGGGACCTCGCGCCCGAACGCAAAATATTTCATGTTGTGCAGAAGTACCAGGTCATTGATGCGTTGTACCCCACAGGGAGCCGCTGTCGGTGAACTTGAAGACAAAGTTTCTGGCGGCAGAACTGAATCGCTTCATCCACGGGACCACGCTGCATATAACCAGCAAGGGATGCTGCTAGTAAGTCGGCCATTGATTCGGATGCCGCCTTTTATTTATTTTTTGAGGTCCGCGTCTTTACATTTATTTGTTTATTCCTCTCGCAGTTCTATCCCAGTTGGCCACACCGGGATGAGTGTTGATGAAATAGCTGAGAACACGCTCGCCGTAGCGGAGGTGCTGGCTACGAAGTTACCGATGGTGAGTGTTTAGCGTTCACTCGGACATCTAGAGCCGCCATTGTAGCGTTTTTACGGTTGTGTATGGACCAGATGGGTTGTGTTTATGCTACCTGTGCACATAATGCTATGGGTGGACCAGATGGGTTGTGTTTATGCTACCTGTGCACATAATGCTATGGGTGGACCAGATGGGTTGTGTTTATGCTACCTGTGCACATAATGCTATGGGTGGACCATATGGGTTGTGTTTATGCTACCTGTGCACATAATGCTATGGGTGGACCAGATGGGTTGTGTTTATGCTACCTCTGCACATAATGCTATGGGTGGACCATATGGGTTGTGTTTATGCTACCTCTGCACATAATGCTATGGGTGGACCAGATGGGTTGTGTTTATGCTGCCTCTGCACATAATGCTATGGGTGGACCATATGGGTTGTGTTTATGCTACCTGTGCACATAATGCTATGGGTGGACCAGATGGGTTGTGTTTATGCTACCTGTGCACATAATGCTATGGGTGGACCATATGGGTTGTGTTTATGCTACCTGTGCACATAATGCTATGGGTGGACCATATGGGTTGTGTTTATGCTACCTGTGCACATAATGCTATGGGTGGACCAGATGGGTTGTGTTTATGCTACCTCTGCACATAATGCTATGGGTGGACCATATGGGTTGTGTTTATGCTACCTCTGCACATAATGCTATGGGTGGACCATATGGGTTGTGTTTATGCTACCTGTGCACATAATGCTATGGGTGGACCAGATGGGTTGTGTTTATGCTGCCTGTGCACATAATGCTATGGGTGGACCAGATGGGTTGTGTTTATGCTGCCTGTGCACATAATGCTATGGGTGGACCAGATGGGTTGTGTTTATGCTGCCTGTGCACATAACGTTATCGGATCACAATTATTCAAAAGGAGGATATTTTCACGTTTTTTGTTTAGTTTTTTTTCTCTTAAAGGGATATGGAAGGTTTCTAGATTTTACTAGCTATATATTAACCTTGTTTTTTTGTGCTTTATGTTATTAAGAAATTCACATATAACATATCAATTGCTTTGCACTGCCCTCTGCAGCTCACGAAGGCTCAGTAGTACTGGGTGTGCAGTGTCTCCTAATAAACCATAATAATCTCTTGGCAACATTCTGCATCCAGATGTGGTGCCTGATAGGCTAGGACACTGCACATGCAACGCTACAGAGTCTGTGTCTGCATACACTACAGTGGACAGACTCATACAGGGACTACTTGTATGATTTTTAGGTCGTAAAAATAACTTTTTATAAGCACTTCAATATAAATAAAGTACATAAAAGTAAACACACCGGTATATTATACACCTAATAATATCCAGGAACTTTCCCTTTAAATCCCTGGATAATCTGGATTTTTTCTCAATTACGTTTGTCTTCCACGTGACACATCCTCATCCAGCTGTTATTGATATATGTTCTACTACAGTACAATGACGCAAAGTGTACCTTATATCTTATTTTCTGCGCCAGATGCGCTTTACTAGCCATTTATTTTTTCTGTAACATGTTTTTTTGAATAGTTTTATGTGACTCCTTATTTTGTTTAATTTTAAACTATTTAATTATTTCTTGCAGCAATGGAAGAACGTTAAAATCCTTCACCTAAAAACGACTACGTCTGTGGCGCTCCCAGTGTACCACTCTGCTCTCGGCAACCTGCAGGAGATGGAGGAGGAATTCGCAAAACACATCGAAGTAAGGGAGTCTTAAGGCTAAACTTAAACTGGCTGTTACTAGGTGTATAATATTCCTGGGTATCTATTATTATTATTATTAAGAAGGGCCTCTAAGCTCTGTTTTTACTGCCTAAAATCAAACAAATAGTCCCTGTACGGGTCTGCCTCCTGCAGCGTTTGCAGACTCGGTAGGGCTGGATGTGTAGTGTCATAGCCTATCAGGGACCACATCTCACTAGCATGTTGCTGAGATAGATGGTCACTGATTGGTTAGGAGACACAGCACAACATGTACAGCAGAGTCCGTGTCTGCATACGCTGTGTTGGGCAGACCCATACAGGGACTATTTGTTTGATTTTAGTCTTTGGAGAGCATATAAGCACTTTAATACATAAGCGTAAATGCATACACTGGGATATTATACTCTTAGCCACCATAAGTAATGTAAACAATAAACTTATAAGGGAGAAAACAAACGGCGTCCAAGCTGGTGCTTTATGGCAGCAAAATGGATATAATGGGCTTTTTTTTTTTTTAAGACTTTTATTGAAGATTATTATAATAAAAAGACAAACGTATACAATTTAAAATCCGACTATTAAAAAATGTTCTAAACCTAAAATATCTGAAGCAGTCATCTGACCCAGGAATAAATATTTATTGAGAATAAACCAAAATTACCCATTTACAAGTAAAGCTCCCATGTTTGTTTGGGCAAAGACTAGTAACAGTATATACTTTAAAATAAAAGTTAATATTATTTTGTCGTTTTGAATGTGTTTTTTACCCAAACCAGAACTCCTTATAGCCACCTTCCTGCGCCTATCGGGTCGTGGCCAGCTCTGCCTGGAAGCTGGACCGGGGAAATAAAAAATCTGACCAGTCTGACTCTGGTTCAGACCAAGCATGCTCAGTGAAGGGGTGGGGCTATGTTGGCTCATGTGCTGTCACTGGCCAGGGCCTATGAGGAAGCTGTGGAGCTAATGATTTAATGGGGGCATAGTGAGTGACATCATAGCCCAGTTTGTTGCCAAGCTCCCCCCAGGTAGAGCTGGCCACGACCCCAGGGATGAGAAAATGGTGGCTCTGCTTGAGGAGAAAGTGACAATTTAACCAGTAAGAAAAAATATGAACTTGTTTTAAACTGCATACTTTAAGTCTTTTACATAGACTTGTACATACACTACAGGGATCCTTTAAGTCTCTCCTGTCATGTAAATAAAAACTTTACTGGGCTCTTTTTTTTTTGTATCTACTAAACTTCCCTTTTTTGTTTTATCTTAAGTTAAACAGACAGCAAAACCCAGGAAAAACAAAAAAGACAAAAAAGTGGGTAAAAAAGATGCCCCCCAAGCAGTCTGGTACAGACTCCGGAGTCTCCTCTGATGCCTCCGCTCCTGAGCTGGAAAATGTGGAGGCTGAAACCAATTCTCACCAAGAAGAGGAGGAGGTCCCAGAGCTGGTGCCAATCCAGGAGCCCACCAAAACAAAGAAACAAGCGAAGGCGGTAAGTGTCACTGTGTGTGTGTGTTGTGTGTCATATACATCATGAAGTGGAAGGCTGGACAGAAGAATAACACTGATGGATAATAGTATTAATGGGATGGCAAATAACAACATTTATGGGGGTTCTCTTCTAGTACTGCAAGTAGCCCAAGCAGGAACTATATAAAACTGGTAAAATTGAGAATATAAAAAATAAAAAAAATCTTACTGTGTTCTGTTTTTATTTCCATATAATTTGTTTATCTGATCAAGCACGACATATCCTCATTTGCTGCTGGATCACTTCAGGGGGGTTCTATGTAATTTGTGGGGTGTATGTTGGTGCTCACTGCTCCTCCAGGCTCTGAGTGAGTCCAGAAGCCGCTCTGTGTACAGCCTTCTTCTCATTAGCAAAAGAGGACATGTCTTGCTTGATCAGAGCTGCAAATGGAGTCGCATGGAATAAAAATAAAACACTTTAAAAAAACAAACTTTTTTTTTTTTATAATATGCTGCCTGACACGTTGCATACACATGCAGTATGACTATGAAAGGGTAAAAAATGGTCCCTTTAAGCTCACATTCACTTCATTGTTGAAGCATCTGTGATGAGACCTTGGCTCCCTCTTCTGAACCCGGTGAGGAAAAACGCCAGTTACCCAAATCTCTGAGATGTTTTACTGAAAATCATGAGATTGATATATTTAAATGTATAAGTAAATAAGCGTGTGCGTGTAATACGTGGAACTCGCCAGAAACCAAATGTCTTTCATGTATTACCTGAAGAAAAAAAAGGTGGCACACTGCTTGGGGGAAGGGGGGGGGGGGGGGTGGAGGGAAGAGGCGGCACACTGCTTGGGGAAGGGTGGGGTGGAGAAGGGAGGGAAGAGGCGGCACACTGCTTGGGGAAGGGGGGGGTGGAGAAGGGAGGGAAGAGGCGGCACACTGCTTGGGGAAGGGGGGGGAGGAGGAGGGAGGGAAGAGGCGGCACACTGCTTGGGGGAGGAGGAGGGGCGGCACACTGCTTGGGGGAGGAGGAGGGGCGGCACACTGCTTGGGGGAGGAGGAGGGAGGGAAGAGGCGGCACACTGCTTGGGGGAGGGAAGAGGCGGCACACTGCTTGGGGAAGGGGGGGGGAGGAGGAGGGAGGGAAGAGGCGGCACACTGCTTGGGGAAGGGGGGGAGGAGGAGGGAGGGAAGAGGCGGCACACTGCTTGGGGAAGGGGGGGTGGAGGAGGGAGGGAAGAGGCGGCACACTGCTTGGGGAAGGGGGGGGGGTGGAGGAGGGAGGGAAGAGGCGGGCACACTGCTTGGGGAAGGGGGGGAGGAGGAGGGAGGGAAGAGGCGGCACACTGCTTGGGGAAGGGGGGGGAGCAGGAGGGAGGGAAGAGGCGGCACACTGCTTGGGGAAGGGGGGGGGAGGAGGAGGGAGGGAAGAGGCGGCACACTGCTTGGGGAAGGGGGGGGTGGAGGAGGGAGGGAAGAGGCGGCACACTGCTTGGGGAAGGGGGGGAGGAGGAGGGAGGGAAGAGGCGGCACACTGCTTGGGGAAGGGGGGGGGGAGCAGGAGGGAGGGAAGAGGCGGCACACTGCTTGGGGAAGGGGGGGGAGGAGGAGGAGGGAAGAGGCGGCACACTGCTTGGGGAAGGGGGGGGAGGAGGAGGGAGGGAAGAGGCGGCACACTGCTTGGGGAAGGGGGGGGAGGAGGAGGTAGGGAAGAGGCGGCACACTGCTTGGGGAAGGGGGGGTTGGAGGAGGGAGGGAAGAGGCGGCACACTGCTCGGGGAAGGGGGGGGGGGGGCGGAGGAGGTAGGGAAGAGGCGGCACCCTGCTTGGGGACGGGGGGGGTGGAGGAGGTAGGGAAGAGGCGGCACCCGGCTGGGGGGGAGAGGAGGAGGTAGGGAAGAGGCGGCACCCGGCTGGGGGGGAGAGGAGGAGGTAGGGAAGAGGCGGCACCCGGCTGGGGGGGTGGGGGAAGAGAAAAGGGGGACGGAAAGGCATTTGCTGAGATTATTAGTTGAAAAGAAGACTCCAGCAGGTAGATACAATTTACAATTAACTCTCAAATATTTTCCTGGCATAGGTTTGTACATTGTAGGAAACATGTTTGAATTTTTTTTTCATAGAATTGTTTAATAAAAGAATAACATTTTACGTGAAAAAAGCAAATAGCACAGAAACTGAAGAGCAAGTTGTGCCCCTGATTATAACTTACAGGATGCAATACTTATAATTCCTATTTTACAGCAAACACCTGTGAAAAAATCTAAAGCTGTTGGAAAGAAACCAAAATCCACAGAGATCCCGGCACCAGCTGAGGCTTCTCCAGAAATCCTAAAACAGAAACGCAAAGTTAGTGACACTGCGGCAGAGACGCCGCGCAAGCAGAGGAAGAGCACGCCTGCCAAGCCCATAAAGGAGGAGCGCGAAGAGCAGGACTTGGTACCTAAAGGAGGTATTCTGAAAAAGACCCCCAAGAAAAACGCTGTGAAGTCAGCAGGGAAACTTACAAAATCTGCTAAAAAGGCTCCTGTGACCCCAAAACTGAAGCAGAAGAAGAGAATGAAAGTGCCGCAGTCCGTATAGTGATCATGACCCAAATGCAGAGTTTATCTGTCTTTGTTCTTCAGCTTTGTCCAGATCTTCGCTACAGAATTACTGGAGTTTTATACCCGTTTATTTTTAATACCATTTATTAGTATTCTTAAAATTCTGTAATACTCAACAAATGTTCATGTGAAATGTGTCTGATTGTATCATTAATATGTACATTCTTTATATAAAGTATCACATGTGGAAGACAGCAATGTATTGTGGGAAATATTTGTCTTGTGTGCGATAGGGCCCCTGAACTCACTGTGCTCCTGTTGTGAGCTCAAGATTGCATGGTAAAAATATCAATTTTTTTTATTACACTAATTACAGCGAAATTAACCATACAGTTTATGCTGCACACCAGCTGTTGCGGGAGTAAACGGAGACTTAATTAGTGCAGTACGGAGTGTGATGTGTGAGGCTCTATGGTGGAAGGCTGAGATTGATTGGCATAGCATGCCTGTGGACTCAGGTTACACTGCACCGACCGTTTAACCCATAGCTTTCCTGTTTTAGGAGAGTACCAGTATTCCATGCCTGCACAGATAGATATGCATGCATGCTCTGCATATCTTAAATTCCGGAGAGGCAAAAGGAGCAGAAACCTGTATTTCCTCCCAGTAAGAGGGGAATAAACACATTACAAGGTCAGTTCCATTCAAATTGGAATTATAAGCAGTCTGACAAAAACCTTACGATGGACTTGAATGGGGGGCACACCCCTGCAACCAGATTAATGCAGATCAACCTGTGGGCAGTCTTTCACGCATATAAACACAGATTTTATTCAATTTCTCTGATTTCTCAAACACACATTTCAGACATTTTATTTCAGCATTTTTTGGAGATCTTTAAAGTGACGTGGGCTGAATTAAGCAGCCCTTTAAGTGGATGTCCACAAGTGCTTGTGTGTGAAGATGGGTTTTCGTGTTTTTTTTTTTTTTTAATTTCATTTATAAATTCATATTTGTCTGGGTTGATTTTACATCTTAAGAGGTTGTAGTATGCCTTCTATAAGAAAT
>CM050172.1:107495633-107717839 GCA_027410445.1 Discoglossus pictus | reverse complement strand
GATTAATACTCAGAGAGCCACAGAGGCTTAAGACGAAGAAGCTTTCCATTAGACCTATAGATGACACAATTGATGGAAACTCCAATTCTCAAAGGCCACCAGCAAACCAGGTCACTGACCCAACTGGGTCCAGATAGGTCATCCTTAAATTCTGGCCTTTAGTGGCTTCCGGAGAGTTTCCAACTCCTGATTTGTGGAAATATCTGTATCTGGACTGTTTATAGTTAAATAAAATATGGAAAATAATATGATTTGGTTGTGATTGTCTTTTCATTGTTCATTTTTTGATCAGCAGAAGTGGTGGGGTCATGTCTGGGGTCATGCCTGGGGTCATGTCTGGGATAAACATGGGGTCACCCTGAGGAATAGCATAGGGTCATCCTCAGGAAAAATATAGGGTCATCCTGTGGAATTACATAGAGTCATCTTGAGAAATATCATAGTGTCTTCCTGACGAATAGCATATAGTCTTCCTGAGGAATAGCATAGAGTCATCTTAAGGAGTAGCATAGGGTCATCCTGTGGAATAACATAGAGTCATCTTGAGAAATAGCATAGTGTCTTCCTGATGAATAGCGTAGAGTCTTCCTGAGGAATAGCATAGAGTCATCTTAAGGAGTAGCATAGGGTCATCCTGTGGAATAACATAGAGTCATCTTGAGAAATAGCATAGTGTCTTCCTGATGAATAGCGTAGAGTCTTCCTGAGGAATAGCATAGGGTCTTCCTGTATTAAAATCTTACTTGTATCTTGTGTAAGATGGTGACGTATTTTTGAGATGAAGAAGGCAGGATTTTGTTAGTGACTGTGAGGGATTAAAGAAAGGATGGGGTCCAGTATAACCTAAGACAACGGGCTTGGGAGGTGGGGGGGGGGGATGACGATGTCGACAGGGAGAGGAATAGCCTAGGGTCCTGCAGAGGAATAGAATTGGGTCATCCTGAGGAAGAGTTTAGAGTCACCCTGACAAATAGCATAGGGTCACCCTGAAGAATAACATATGGTCATCTTGGAAAATAGCACATGGTCCTCCTGAGGCATAATATAGGGCCATCCTGAGGAATAGCATAATGTCACCCTGAGACTAACATAGGGTCATCCTGAGGAATAGCATAATGTCACCCTGAGACTAGCATAATGTCACCCTGAGACTAGCATAATGTCATCCTGAGACTAGCATAGGGTCATCCTGAGGAATAGCATAATGTCATCCTGAGACTAGCATAGGGTCATCCTGAGGAATAGCATAATGTCACCCTGAGACTAGCATAGGGTCATCCTGAGGAATAGCATAATGTCATCCTGAGGAATAGCATAATGTCACCCTGAGACTAGCATAGGGTCATCCTGAGGAATAGCATAATGTCACCCTGAGACTAGCATAATGTCACCCTGAGACTAGCATAATGTCACCCTGAGACTAGCATAGGGTCATCCTGAAGAATTAGATAAGGTCATCCTGAGGAACAACATAGGTTCAACCTGAGCAATACCTTGGAGGTCATTCTGAGGAATACTTCAGTCATTAGATAGAATGATCACAACGAGATGGGCCCTTGGCCTGGGACAAGCCTGGGGTCATCCTCAGTAATAGCATATAGTTGTCCTGAAGAATAACATATGGTCATCCTGAGGAATAACAGACATTTTTCTAAGGTAGATAGAATGATCAGACTAATTGTGCCCCTTGGTTCTAGGAACCATATAATCTGTGCAATGTCACATCTTGAAGGGGGAGTATTTGGAGACTAGAGCAGAGATATAAGGGGGTGCAGTGTTGTTGAGCGCTTTATATGTTAGGGTCATGATTTACATTTTATTCTGGAGGCTATGGGTAACCAGTGGGGTGACTGACAGAGGCGCTGCAGACTGGGCGTTTAGTATGGAAGATGAGACTAGCGGAGGCGTCATTATGGATTGGAGTGGAGACAGACGAGAGATGGGGAGGCCAGCAAGGAGAGAGTTACAGTAGTCAAGAAGAAATTTGATGAGAAAGTGTATTAGAATCTTACTTGTGTCTTGTGTAAGATGGTGACGTATTTTAGAGATGTTTTTGAGATGAAGAAGGCAGGATTTTGTTAGTGACTGTATGTGAGGGATTAAAGAAAGGACGGGGTCCAGTATAACCCAAGACAACGGGCTTGGGAGTTGGGGGTGATGATGACGTTGTCAACAGTGAGAGAGATGTGAGGAGTGGAAGCTGTGGTAGAGGGAGGGAAGATTAGGAGTTTGGTCTTGGACATGTTGAGCTTGAGGTGGTGGGCGGACATCCAAGTGGAAATATCTGATAGGCTGTTGGAAACTCGTGCTAGAAGAGAGTGGGATGGATCTGGTGCTGTGATAGATTTAAGTGTTATCTGCATAGAGATGATTGTATTAGGGTACCAAATGAGGATGTATAGATGAGGAAGAGGAGGGGGGCTAGGACTGACCCTTGGGGTACGCCAAAAGACAGAGGAGAGATGTCGGAGAACGAGACACTGAATGATCGATCTTGGAGGTATCATTTGAACTACGAGAGAGCAGTGTCTCGGATCCTGAGGGAGGAGAGGATTTGGAGTAGAAGCGGATGGTCAACAGTGGCAAAGGCGGCAGAGAGATCTAGAAGAAGTAGAATGGAAAAGTGACCCTTTGACTTGGCGGTCAGCAGGTCATTAGTGACTTTACTGGAATGTTGGGGCCAGAAGCCGGATTGGAAGGTGTCAAGAAGGGGGTTAGAGGAAATAAAGCTGGTAAGGCGGGTATAGACGAGTTGCTCCAGCAGTTTGGAAGCCGGGGAAGCAGAGAGATGGGGCGGTAGTTAGATGCGACGTCAGAGTCAGAGGATGGATGGAATTATGGCGTATGTCCGAGAGTGTGGAAACGTGCCAGTATTTAGGGACAGGTTGAAGAGATGTGTGGGAGCTGGGATTAGTGTGAGGGGAGGGATGAGCTGAGATGGAATAGGATCCTGAGGACAGATAGCGAGGCGAGAGGTTGATAGTAGACGGGAGGCTCCATCATCGCTGTAATGTTTCCTCGGTAACTATAGAATGTTTCAGGATTTTGAACGGCGAGGAGTTTGTCGGAAGTCTGGAGACCAGAGGACAGGTGTGAGAGAAGGACTACAGGGTATAAGGTGCCATTAGTGGTGGAGATCTCACGATATGGGGTTTGGGGAGGGGATACAACTCATTGTATACACAGGCCGTAAAATGGCTTATATATTCATATATACATATGACAATACTGTAAAGTACATGGTATATTTTTGGTGCAAAATACTCTTTCAACTGTTTATATCAAATGTTGAAATATATATTTTTTTGATTAATTAGTTATTTATATTTAAATAAATATTTAATATATTTATATTTAAATAGTTAATTAATATTTATTAATAAACATTATTATAATATCCTTGGGTATCCATTTAATTTTATCTACTTTATTTGATTAAAAAGTGTTCATAAGCTCTGTTTTTACTGCCTGAAATAATACAAATAGTCCCTGTATGGGTCTGCCCACTGCAGCATATGCAGACACAGACTCTGCAGGGCTGGATGTGCAGTGTAGTGTCCTAACCTATCAGGACAACGTCTCATGAGCACATTGCAGAATGTTACTGAGAGGTGGTCACTGATTTGTTAGCATGAGACAGCACAGCAAGTACAGTAGAGTGTCTACATGAGTTTCAGTGGGCAGACCCATATAGGGACTGTTTGATTTTAGGCAGTAAATACAGAGCTTATAAGCACTTCTTAACATAAATTAGTGCATAAAAGTAAATAGATATGGAGGGGAAAAGGCTACAGGGGGCTTTTCTGTTAAAATTATTACATGTTACGATCTTCCTAGCAGCACCTATCACCAGATATATACATCAGTGGTGCAGGGGGTGCAGTGGGTCAAGGCCCTCCCGGGGGACCTAGTGCTGTAAAATAAAAAAATATTTTTCATTAATTTTGTTTTCTGGATTGTAAGGGCCTCTCATTCTGGCCCAATCCACCAAGGCCCCTCTGGGACCCCACTGGGCCTCCTTGACCCCAGACAGATTTTTGTGGAGTGCCTGTGGAAAAAAGAGCATTTCTACTGAAGCTCCAACAGGTGGCAGTGTGGAGCAGTTCAGCACACAGGGGATGTGTATCAGAGAAGAAGATTAGAGAGCAAGGGCTGCAAAGAGGCAGCAAAGTACAGGGGTATGGGTTCTGTGAGGGAAGAACAAAGGAGATAGGGATGGGTGCTATGTGAGGTAGGTGCTGAGAGGTGTTGGGTGTTGTGCGGGGATGGATCCTGAGAGGGGATGACTGCTTACAAAGACTGGGTGCTATGTAGGGATAGATGCTGAGAGGGGTGTGTGCTGGGTGATGTTTATATATGTATATATGTCTGTATATACAGTGCCTTGCAAAAGTATTCACCCCTTTGACTTTTTACCTATTTTGTTACATTACAGCCTTAAGTTCCATGTTTTGCTAATCTGAATTTTATGTGATGGATCAGAACACAATAGTCTAAGTTGGCGAAGTGAAATGAGAAAAATATATACATAAAACTATTTTTTAGAAAACAGAAAATTAGCATGTACGTATGTATTCACCCCCTTTGTTATGAAGCCCCAAAAAAGCTCTGGTGCAACCAATTACCTCCAGAAGTCACATAATTAGTGACATGATGTCCACCTGTGTGCAATCTAAGTGTCACATGATCTGTCATTACATATACACACCTTTTTTGAAAGGCCCCAGAGGCTGCAACACCTAAGCAAGAGGCACCACTAACCAAACACTGCCATGAAGACCAAGGAACTCTTCAAACAAGTAAGGGACAATGTTGTTGAGAAGTACAAGTCAGGGTTAGGTTCTAAAAAAATATCCAAATTTTTGATGATCCCCAGGAGCACCATCAAATCTATCATAACCAAATGGAAAGAACATGGCACAACAGCAAACCTGCCAAGAGACGGCCGCCCACCAAAACTCACGGACCGGGCAAGGAGGGCATTAATCAGAGAGGCAGCACAGAGACCTAAGGTAATCCTGGAGGAGCTGCAGAGATCCACAGCAGAGACTGGAGTATCTGTACATATGACAACAATAAGCCGTACGCTCCATAGAGTTGGGCTTTATGGCAGAGTGGCCAGAAGAAAGCCATTACTTTCAGCAAAAAACAAAATGGCACGTTTTGAGTTTGCAAAAAGGCATGTGGAAGACTCCCAAAATGTATGGAGGAAGGTGCTCTGGTCTGATGAGACCAAAATTGAACCTTTCGGCCTTCAAAGAAAATGCAAACCCAACACATCACATCACCCAAAGAGCACCATCCCCACAGTGACACATGGCGGTGGCAGCATCATGCTGTGGGGATGGGGACTGGGAAACTGGTCAGAGTTGAGGGAAAGATGGATGGTGCTAAATACAGGGATATTCCTGAGCAAAACCTGTACCCCTCTGTGCGTGATTTGAGGCTAGAACGGAGGGTCACCTTCCAGCAGGACAATGACCCCAAACACACGGCTAAAGCAACACTTGGGGGGTGTAAGGGAAACATGTAAATGTGTTGGAATGGCCGAGTCACAGCCCAGACCCCAATCCAATAGGAAATCTGTGGTCAGACTTAAAGATTGAGGGTCACAAGCGCAAACCATCCAACTTGAAGGAGCTGGAGCAGTTTTGCAAGGAGGAATGGGCAAAGATCCCAGTGGTAAGATGTGGCGAGCTCATAGAGACTTATCCAAAGCGACTTGGAGCTGTGATTGCTGCAAAAGGTGGCGCTACAAAGTATTGACCTTAGGGGGGTGAATAGTTATGCACAGGGACTTTTTCGGTTATTTTGTCCTATTTGTTGTTTGCTTCACAATAAAAATTAAAAAAAATTCAAAGTTGTGGCGTGTTCTGTAAATTAAATGATGCAAATCCTCAAACAATCCGTGTTACTGCCAGGTTGTGAGGAAACAAAACACAAAAAATGCCAAGGGGGGTGAATACTTTTCCAAGGCACTGTATATATATATATATATATATATATATATGTACATATATATCCGTAGAGGAGCTGGGCGCACCCTGGAGCTATGCTGCAGGCAGAGGAGCTTCGCACAGGCAGGAGCACTTAGTGATTTGGGGCTGAGCGCAAAACTTTTTTTTTTGCACCAGGGTTCTCCATTCTCTAGCTCCATCACTGCCTCTCTGGCACATCCTTCTGAATGTCTGCCCATCAACTCAAACTCAACATGTCTAAGACTGACCTCCCAAACTTCCCACCCTCTACTACAGCTCCTACTCCTCATATCTCTCATTATTGACAATTCCATAATCACTCCTACCTCCCAGGCCCGTTATCTTGAGGTTCTCCTGGATCCTTCCCTCTCTTTTATTCCTTACCTATAAACACCCAAATCTTGTCAGTTTCACCTGAAATAAATCTCCAAAATCTGTCACTATCTCTCACAAGACACAACTAAAATTCGAATCCATCCTCTCATCATGTCTCGACTACTGTAACTCTCTCCTTGCTGGCCTCCCCACTCCAATCCATAATGACGCCTCCGCTAGACTCATCTTCCATACTCAGCGCTCAGTGTCTGCCGCGCTTCTGTCACTCACTGGCTTCCCGTTGCCTCCAGAATAAAATGTAACATCATGACCCTAACGTATAAAGCCCTCAACAACCCCCTTATATCTCTGCTCTCATCTCAAAATACTCCCCCACCCATCCGCTTTGCTCTGCTAATGATCTTCTTCTGTCCTCCTCCTCTTATCACCTCCTCCCACTCCTGCCTTCAGAACTTTTCTTGTGCTGCCCCTATTCTATGGAAGTCCTTGCCTCGCTCCACTAGACTCCTCCTCTTTCAAATCCTTCAGAACCTCACTAAGAACACATCTGTATAAATAAGCTCATCACCTCCAGCCTTAAGATGCAGAACTGCACACTGTACAGTGCAAATAACAACCACCTCCAGTATTACTCCAAGGCGGCTGGGAGGGATGACCCGACAAGGAGGGAGACATTGGATGGGGGGGCTATGACAGAGGGAGGCAACATGAGGATAATCCGGGAGACAGGCGGCGTCTTCAGCTGGTAGACAAGGTGATAACTGTCCAGGAGAGATCTGGTTATTTCGTTATAAAGACAGAAAATTCTACAGTTCTCATGTATTTGTCTTAGAGGCAGAACGTCTTAAATCTATCTGAGGATCCGGCATTACATTGTTACCAGAAACCTAACCAGAAGTAGAACAGAAAGAGAAGAGGAATATCCAGGTAAGATGACTTGAGACATGATGGTAGCTCAGAAGTAATAAGGTTTTCTCAGATTGGGATTCTGTTCAGACATTTATATCTTTACTGATCACATCAAGGAATCTCACGTGTGACTGTTCAGATAGATAAGACTTCCCTGAAATAAGAAATTCAGAGTCACAACATGCCTGGATATGTGATGTCAGGGCCAGATTTACATCTCAGGCGCCACACAGAAGCTTGGTAATTATCTAGTACCCCTAGTGGTGAGTCTGTGAACCGCAGTATTTCCTTTGTGATGGCAAGGAACATTTTGAAGTTTGAAATGAGGCGATCTTCACAGGGAAGCGCCCCTAGGCGACTGTCTAGTTGGCCTAATGAGAAATCCGGCCATGTCTGGTGTAACTGACTCAACAAACAAAATGCACTGAAAAATTTTACTCAGCAAAGGTCTGAGAGAGATACAATGTAATTTGGCTAAATATGCTAAATAAACCAGTTTGGTGTTTTTTATATATTTTAGTAAATATGTCAGTGACAGCTCTTTATGTGAGTCTTATAATAAAGTCTTTCTGGGCACTTTATAGCCCACAGAGAACCGACTTCTCGTTGTTGCATCTAAAGTGGACATTGGGAAATGTATCAGTTTTCTATTTAAACTAATGTCCCAGCACTGAATAAATGTAACTTTTATTTCCAGACTTTTTCCACTAGTACGTTGGGAGCTATGAGTGTTAGTCAATGAGCACTGATACAGGAGTATGAGTTCTGCTTGTCAGCCAGTGAGCACTGATACAGCTGTATGAGTTGTGCTTGTCAGTCAGTGAGCACTGATACAGCTGTATGAGTTGTGCTTGTCAGCCAGTGAGCACTGATACAGCTGTATGAGTTGTGCTTGTCAGCCAATGAGCACTGATACAGCTGTATGAGTTGTGCTTGTCAGTCAGTGAGCACTGATACAGCTGTATGAATTGTGCCTGTCAGTGAGCTTTGATAAAGATGTATGAATTGTGCCTGTCAGCCAATGATCACCAATACAGTTGTATGAGTTGTGCTTGTCAGCCAATGAGCACTGATACGGCTGTATGAATTGTGCTTGTCAGCCAATGATCACCAATACAGTTGTATGAGTTGTGCTTGTCAGCCAATGAGCACTGATACGGCTGTATGAATTGTGCTTGTCAGCCAATGAGCACTGATACAGCTCTATGAGTTGTGCTTGTCAGCCAGTGGGCACTGATACAGGAGTATGAGTTGTGCTTGTCAGCCAGTGAGCGCTGATACAGGAGTATGAGTTGTGCTTGTCAGCCAGTGAGCGCTGATACAGCTGTATGAGTTGTGCTTGTCAGTCAGTAAGCACTGATACAGGAGTATGAGTTGTGCTTGTCAGCCAGTAAGCACTGATACAGCTGTATGAGTTGTGATTGTCAGCCAGTGAGAGCTGATACAGCTGTATGAGTTGTCCTTGTCAGTCAGTGAGCACTAATATAGCTGCATGAGTTGTGCTTGTCAGCCAGTGCGCACTGATACAGATGTATGAGTTGTGCCTGTCAGCCAATTAGCACTGATACAGCTGTATGAGTTGTGTTTGTCAGCCAGTGAGCACTGATACAGCTGTATGAGTTGTGCCTGTCAGCCAATGAGCACTGATACAGCTGTATGAGTTGTGCTTGTCAGCCAGTGAGAGCTGATATAGATTTATGAGTTGTGCTTGTCAGCAAGTGAGCAAGTAGCAAGTTCAGTATAAAAAAGCATTTTCAGTGTATAGTCATTTGAAATATAAATGATGTGAAAAGATCCTTCCCTCTCCTAATGACCTTATGTCACATGACTGGCTTCAGTAAATAAAAAGTCAAAGTAATGTTTAATTGTTAAAGTCTTATCTTTGTTATAGCACACCCCAACTGTGGGCACGCTCTGCTGACTTATCAATAGTATCAACTAGGCCCTAGGTCTGTTTTAATGAACTATGTTAATTATTTACTTATTGTTATTCTCATTAATATGTTTTTATTCCTTAAATTAATTAGGGTTGGACTATGCAGAATAAGGAGGACTAGATATGTCAGACTGAATCCTTCCTGTTATCAGTGGCCCCTCCTCCTGCGACATCGCTGACCTCCATCGCTGACCTCCATGGCCGGTCCCTTGGGTCAGTGCGCCCTCGCTTTCTGGCTTGCAGTGGTTTTTGACATTATTGGCCTGTCCATGCTTCTTTTTGGTTTATTTGGTTATTTATTAATTAATGATGTCATTATCTTCACTGGAGGGACCGTCGTCTTCTTCAGCCTTATGTGGTGGTCGCTATGGATTGTGGGTAACATTGAAGCACCCCCGGAGCAGGTGACCCCAGAGGCCGAACAGGTCAAATGTGAACAGGCTATCAATGTGTAAAAATATAATGTGTCCATCTCTTATTTTGGTTTTTAGTGTATCTAATAATTGTAATATTTACAATGTACATTATGTCATTATTTAGAAAACACTTAATTAGTCCAATTAGCAAAAAGGTTTCAATGGAATGGGTGCTGGAACACCATAATTACAATACACGTCTTTGAAGAACTAGATAATGGGCAATTTATTTAGAAAAGTAAAAAAATAAAAACAATAATGCATTAATAATTATTATTATAATAATTATTAAACTAATCAATTAATTAATTAATCATATTATATGCAGATATACAGAGTGCGGGCGCTGTCATCATGTTGTAACTACAGTAACTGTGTGTTTTAATTAAGCATTTATTTTAATAAAATCTCTCTTCAATACTTTTGATAAGTAACACTCGGTATTAAACTTACATTTAAAGGGATATGTAAACTTGCTGGATTATGAAGCATCTGATAGAGGAGAATTAGTAGGGTATAAAAACATTTTTTGTATGAAGAAAGGAGACACAAGGGTGGGAAGGGAGAGGGGGAAAGGAGGAACAGGAGAGGGAGAGAGGGGGGAAAGCGACACGGAGGAGGGGGGAAAGGAGACACGGGGGTAAAGGGAGAGGGGGAAAGGAGACACGGGGGAAAGGGAGAGGGGGAAAGGAAGAACAGGAGAGGGGGAAGGCAACATAGGTGAGGGAGAGTGGGAAAGGAGGTATAGGGGAGAGAGGGGGAGACACAGGGGAGGGGGAAGGAGACACAGTGGAAGGAGAGGTGGGGAAAAAACACAGGGCGGATTGGCTAAGACAAGTGACAAGGGGCGAGTTGGCCAAGGCCAGCAATGAGCGTCAAAGCCACTCAGTGTGCGGCACATGATGTGCACCAAAGGTGAGGTTTGCAATTAGCGCCAAAGTCGTTCATCATGGGGCTCGCAATGAGTGCTGAAAGTGATCAGTGCAAAGCAGGAAAGTTAAAGTACACGGGGGGAGAGGCTTGCGATTAGCCCAGAAGGTGCTCAGAGAAGCAACAATGTGTGGTAAACAGCATTGCCAACCTTACAATTTTATTCCCGTCATTTTTGACAGGCAATTTCCTAGTTAGATATAGTGGTTTGGCTATTACAGAGCCCAGCTCCCTCAGTACCCTTGGATGTATTCCATCAGGACCCGGGGCTTTATTAACATTTATTTTTTCCAACCACTTTTGGATTACTTCCTGCGTTAACCAGTTATTTGGTGCAGGTAGTGTAGCCCCGTTATGTTGCGGTGTCCCAACCACTGGACCTCCCTTGTGTATACCGAAGAAAAGAACCTTTTCCTGATCACTAATTATCAGACTGTGTCACATTGTAATGTTCCTATAGCTTCCTTCCTCGCCTTCTTCACAGTAATATATCTATACACATGTTTAGGGTTAGTCTTGCTCTCCTTACATACAACTTGCCATTTTCTATTTTAGCCAGTCTAATAGCCCTTTCCTTGGTGATTTCCTTGTATTCCCGCAGTCTCTGTCCCCTCTTGTGTGTATAATATAAATGCCTGTTTTTTACTCCGTATCTTGATCTTTAAATCATTGTTAAGCCACATGGGTTGTGATTTACTCCTTTTACTTTTATTCCCACACGGTATATGCCGATGTGTATGTATATCTAGTAAGGATTTAAATGTTGTCCATTTATGGTCAGTATTTTTATCCATCATGCCTCTGTTCCAGTCTATACTTTGTATCGCTGCCCTTAGAAAATCTGCTCTTTTAACAGTTAATTCCTGTGCTCTCTGCCAGAAAGGTCAAACTGGGTACCTTGCTGTATTACCTGTGGGTGTGAACAGCTGGATTTTACTTTTAGGCAAATAACTTTGTAAGTAAATTGAACTTTTCTATATAACATCTTTTTCTGAAAGTCTGTTTCTTACCAAACATTTGAAACCCAGTAAACTTATATATACCTTTAATGTCCAGTTCAGCTGCTTGTCTCCACCCCTGCTGGTTTAGAAGTTGACATTTGAAACTAACTTTAATACTGAATACTGTTTTTCTAAATCACTGAATAAGAATGTCACTAATAATCAATCCCTAATTAAACATTTAGGTCCTGTTATTAGAGTGTTACAGGGTCCTTTAAGACCACCGTTATCTGTTAAGTTTTAGTTTCCAAGGCTCCTGCCTGCATGAGGTGAATATATATATATATATATATATATATATATATATATATATATATATACACAGTATTTATATATATATATATATATATATATATATATATATATATATAAAAGACACTTAAAGAAATATTCATTGTATTATAATGAGTTCATCTTAATGTTTTCTTTTTCTCTACAGTTTACAAGAATGATAAGCTCGCAGGTCCTTTAATGCACAAAACTGAATATAATTTAACAAAATAGTAATTAAATTAACAATAATTTTTATATGTTTAACTCACTAAATATTTATTGTCCGTCATGAACACGATGGCTTCACAGCAGCAAACTGTAAATACTAGAGTCCAGTGTCCAGTGAGTGTGTTTATACAGGATGTGGCGTCTGAGCCAATCACAGGCTGCACCAGCTGAGTTAGCCGTCTTAGAATAAGTCAACAAAAGCTCAAATACATTAATTGCTGCAAATGATTCATAAAATGCTGTGATACATATCTATGGGGAGTGTTTTATAGATACAATGTATCACTGATACAAAATAACATTAGAACCCTGTAGAATGCAGCTGTCCAATCAGAAGGAGCTGTCATCGGCTGTGACTTGATGCTCTATGCAGAGAAATGTCGCATAACGATAGTAAAACGTTTTTTATACATTTATTTTTGTTTAATTATACAGCATATTCACATTATTGTCACTTTATTCTAATTCTAGTAATATCAGCATTAAATTATCCCTGTATAAAATAAACTAAAAAAATGGGCCAAATGTTCTTTAGAAAATAAAAATTAATCTATTTAGTAATTATATTGTAGTTGGAGCAATTACAACAATCAAAAGTGCCAGAGCCTTTAATAGGACTAACGGTGAACAGGAGAGGGCCCCCAGGGGTATTTATAAAGAAACAATGCAATAAAAAATGTTTGACAACATTGGGGCCCCCAGAGAAGGGCCCCAGTGCATTGCAAAAATGTTTTTTATTTTGCCCATTATCAATACCACTTCTTTAAAAAATATCAGGTAGCAGCGTCCCTTTAAATAACAGAGACAGTTAAATATTTCTGTGGAGATGTAGTGTAAAGAAGCACAGAGTTAACCCCTCGCTCTCTCAGTGAATAGAGTTATATTGTTCTCTTGCAGCTGCTCTGTACTTTCCTGGGTTACTTTTTGTTAAACAACATAACAAAGACAAAGAGGGCGAGTTATCCACGGCGACCATCGCAGCAGCGTGAAAGAAACAAAAAATAAATAATCACATCAGTATCCGAGCTAGTGAATGGAGGGCCCCGGTGCAAAAATAATTATATACTTATATATATACATATATTTTCATTGTTGCAGCAAACAAAAATTAAGTAAAAAATTATTTGCAGTAGATGTGTGGTTTATAGTCCTTTCAGAACCTGCAGCAGTGAGGTGGGACAGTTGGAGGAATACCTGGGTAATATAAAAAATTATAAAAATAGTAAAAATGAAGAAATTGAAAAATGAAAAGAAAAAAATCACTTGGTTGTCGGTGCCATGTGATGTCAAGAAGCTGTAATAATACCTTCATCTGAATTTATATTTATAGGTAAGAGTACACCTACAGAACTATATGTAAAACCGAGGCTGCTGAGGTCATTAATGTGACTTGTACACCAAGGGCCATATTAATATCCAAGCCCGTAATGGCAACGTTACACACACAATGCCTGCGGGCCTAAGATTTTGCGTAGTTACAGAGCTATTACATTCAACCATGCCGCAACCAACAGGCCGTAGACGCAAGCCCGTAAACCCTTTCCGTGCACGCAAGCTATCAAGGGGCTGTCAGCGGTATAACGTAGTGCGACACAGGCCTCTCAGCCAATAGAAAGTAGTCTAGCTGCAGTTGATTGACAGAGGGAGATTATAAAGTTGCGTTCCACCCGCGCATGCGTTGACTGTGTTGTATTTTCTGTAACGCGCAGGTTCTGGCTGGTTCTAGATAGAGAGAGTAGGAGAGTTTGTGAGCATTAATTTGCGGTTTTGTTTATGGTGAGGAGGATGATGGCCAAAGAGGAGAAGAACATGACTGTGAGATATAATGATTTGGAGAAGGTCACCAAAGACCTTCTGAGCCAGGTGCCCGTCGCTGGAGCTTCAGCCTCTATGTCATGTGAATATCACATGCACCAACATGCCACCACATGTATATCACGCACACTACACATGTACATGATGACCAACAAGGACACTGACATGCCAGCTCTATGGAATTAACAAGGGATGGATGAAGCTGACAAATCCCTGTCATTCCTGGACCCAACAACAGTAATCAACCAATAGAGAGTCCATGTGTTGGTGTGCCCACTGCAGCGTATGCAGTTACAGACCGCAGCCGGAATCAAGATAGCATTAGGAGACAAGAACGATCAAGACCAAGAGCCAAAGAATAGATCATATCTCGCAAATGATCGCTAATCTGAGTTGCAGCTAGGAGAATCATCCAGGTTTAAGCCTAAATGTCAGATAGTTAGGAATGATCACAAAACAAGGTATTATTCATCATACTAATTACATATACCTCTCTTTTTCTCTATCAGCATCAAGGTGGTCTTGGTCCTGTGGTGAGCCGAGCAGGAACCAGCGCAGGGGGAGGAGGAAGGAAGAGGACCCGAGAGCCCTGGTTTGGATGTGGAGGATATAATATGGCTAGTGGGGTCACCATGAGGACCTCCGGCCACACCGACAGGATTTGACCCCACTATCCCCCTCCTCCAGAGACTGAGCCTATCACTAGGGCCCACCCACTGGAGGGACCATACAAGCCAGCCATCACCTCCTCCCCCCCATAGCAGTGCTCTGGACTGTCCACCTCCACCGGGCCCAACAACACCACCTTCCGTAATGCAGCAGGCTCCAGCTGGGCCACAGACCCTCCCCACTGGGACACTGCCACCTCAGAACCAGGCCACGCCCCTACAGGTTTAATGGCAGACATTTTTTTTCCAACCTGTAACTCGAAAGCCGTTTGAGGATTGCCAAAAGACGCCAATTAATAAGAAAATTAGTTTACAACCACAAAGCACGGGGAAGAGGCAGGGAGCCTGTAAGTGAGGTTGCAAGCTGATTTGCTTTTTCATTTCATTTTTGGGAGGCCTCAGAACGGCTAAGCAAGAAAAAAAATGGCGGCCATAAAGCTGTAATTTTGTTTCAAGCCCGTAATTTGGAAAACCATTTTTGGCTTGAGGAAAATGACCAATTTTCCAAGCCCGCAAACGGTTTCACACCCGTAAATGCAGACAGGAGCACAGAGGAGGGAGAGGGGGAGAATGACACAGGGGAAGGAGATTAGGGAGAGGGTGGAAAGTGACATAGTGGAGGGAGTGCTGGGGAAAGAGACACAGGGGAGGGAGAGGGGGCAAACAGACACAGGAGGGAGAGAGGGGGAAACAGACACATGGAAGGGAGAGGGGGGGATAGAGACACAGGAGTGAGAGAGTGGGGAGAGGCTTGCAATGAGCACCAAAGGCGCTGATTGCGGGCCTCGCGATGAGCGCCAAAGGCGCTCATTGCGAGGCCTGAAAGTTGCGGGTTTATTGACGCCTGCAATGAGAGTCGAAGGCCCAGAAAGTAGAGGGAGGAGAGCCTTGCATTGTATGGCAAACAGCATTGCCAGTCTTATTGTCGTCATTTTTGATGGGCAAGTCGCTAGTATAATAATATATATCATATATAATAAGAATAAAGGGTTAATACACATGCAAAGTCTAGTTTGTGATACTGTGGAGTATCAACATTCCCTGATATATATGACAGGTGATACTGGAGTGGGTTGCCAGTTCCTTCTCTAGTGGACGATGATTTGTCTGACCTCTCTGCTATGACAAACCCACTTAGAGTGACCCTACATGGTATAGCCCACAGCTTCATTGGACTACACAAGCCCCTTGACCATCACCACAATGCTGAAGGGGACCAGGGGAACATACACCACACTAATCTAATCTAACCCATCAGGAGGGGCCTCAAAAACACATGGAGGCTGTGCAGAGGCACGTGGAGCAACAGCCAACTCACCTCCATCAGGGGAAATCTCCGCTACACCCATTCTGGAAAGACCCACACCATTGCTGGTGGCCATGTGCCAAGATGTATTCCTATTCCCATTTGCTGACCTCCTATTATGTTTTGCTATCTATCAATTTACATTAGTGTGGTGTATATTCCCCTGGTCCCCTTGTGGATTGCTAAGTGGTGGTGGTGACGGGGCTTGTGTACCTGAAGGGCCTTGTGTACCCGTAGATGGGCAGGTCATAGCAGAGATGTCAGACAAATCACAGTCCACTAGAGCAGGAACTGGCAATCCACTCCAGTAACTATGACATGCCAACCATGTGGAAAAGCATAGGCAGCAACCTAGCTAAATGTGTTGCAGTCCATAGGGTCACAGCGTGTTGGACACGACTGGAGGACTGAACAACAAATAATAAACTGTTCCCTGGGTACTTAATAAATTCCATGTGGTGGTGCAATTTGGACACTACTTATTTTCCCAATGTAGATGTGATGAACGAGATGTATATGCAATCATATATATATTCCAGGGTCCACATTAGAGCCTCTCAGTGAGAAAGGGTTAATGTGACAAGCAGTTTTATGTTTTTGTGTTTAAATTTAATCAGGTCGTGTGTCTTTAATTGCTTTATGCATATTGCAGCATGGCTTTTCATATTGGCATATGCATGACCATTTCAACATATGATAAAATAATAATTATTCTAAATGCCTATTTTGTATTTGGGGGATTATTGTGCAAGTAATTGTTACGCCTTTCCATGCTTTCCCCATATTTTATAGTCCAGTGGTGTGTTTATATTGTCTTTTACAGAGTTGAGAATTTGTCTGCAAGCCCTTTGCGGGTCCTATTTGGAGGCCGTAATATTTTTGCCTCCATTTGTGGGTTACGGGTTTGAAAGCCAGTGGATTCGTAGCAATTTAATAGCCATTTGCGAACGTAACATTTACGAGTTTGGCAGATCAAAGACTTTGTGTCAAATGAGTTCCGGTTTTGACAGTCTGTAGGGTTTATCCGCCTGTAACCCGCAGAACATTTGAGGGTAGCTTTACGGGGACAATTTAATAACTGTAAGTCTTCCGGTCGCCGTTACGGGCTACGGGTTTTCACGTTGGGGGAATTTAATAGGGCTACAAGTGTTCACCATCAAGGAGAGTGTTCTGTACTTTAGTGATAAATCTATTTGATTAATATATACAGTATATTTATGTACTTTTCCTTGTAGCTTATAAGTGTAAATACAATTATACTTTTAGTAGCTCTTTAATGCGAAATGCTAAATGGACATGGCCGGGTCCTGGGTGTTACTAGGTATATCTATCTATTTATTGACATGTACTTTTGTGACGATCCATGAGCAAGGGCTATACAAGCCCTGGGTCACCTGCTATAGACTACAGGTTACCTGCCCACAAGGACCATTTGGGTTCTTGGAAATCTCAACACCAGCACCCTGATATGTCTTCTGTATCAGTCAGGGTCTTTCCATCAGTAATCAACGCTTCCAGGAGTCCCAGTAACCTTCCTGTGGTAGTGATCAGGACAAGTTACTTCTAGGGTGGAGATAGGATCAGTATCACAGCCACCAGGAACATAATCAGAGATACACGATTTCTATATGTCTCAGCAGTGAACTGATTTATTTTTTTAAATGACCACAGTATTTATAGGGGATAGATACAGAGAGTTGGTTTAAGTGTTCTACCTTGTGCTAAATGTTAGTGGCTTAGATAAAGTGTTACTGCTTAAGGCTCGATTTTACGTCCTTAGGGGTAGTTTTACGTCCTTCTGCCTCGATTTTGTTGTGTTGCGTTTTTTCGGCAGCCATTTTTTTCCTTGCTTAGGCGATTTCAGATCGTGAAAAAACGACAAATATGGCTCAAATTAACTTGCAACCTCACTCACAGGATCCCTGGCTCTCCCCCTGTGCTGAGTGTGGAAGTGAATTTGAGGCATATTTTTTTTTATGTGTTTCCGTGGTCGGCCATTAAAGTCAGACTTTTGAGAGGTGCAAGGTGTTTGTGCGGGTTTTGGTCCCAAGTCCTACAGGTCGTAAGTCCTGCGTGCTTCAACTGCTCGCTTTATGAGGCTCGCAGTCCAATGTGCGCTTTTGGCTCTCATTGCAGCCTAAATCCTGCCTGCCTCAACTGCTCGCCTCGCTTTGCGAGGCTCACAGTGCAGTGAGCGCCTTTGGGCCGCAAGTGGGTGAGCAACATCATAAGCGTTACAGACAGCCCCACAAATCCAAAACTATATATATATGATAGATACACAGTGGGTGTACACAGCACAACAATCTGATGTCTGACCTCCTCTCTTCCTGATGGGATTAGCCATTAGACATGTTAATCCTATTAGACAGCTACCTAGGGGACATTACAGGTGGTACAGCACACATCACACAGACATTAAACAAGCCTAAATGTAAAAATGAACATCCTACTGACCCTATCCCTATGCGGGTGCATCAGAAACTATCCCTTCAGCGGAAAAATGCCCCATAGTCCAGAATAAAGGGAGTCCATATGTACATATCAGGTCACGGTAACCCGAAAAAGAGTCCAACCAAAAGTCCAAAGTACAGGGCTACCGTGACAACTTTATTATACTAAGAAGTGCTCTGTTTACCAACTAAAACCATACAAATAGTCCCTGTATGGTTCTGCCCTCTGAAGCTCATGAAGAAACTGGATGGGCTATGTAGTGTCCTAGCCTATCAGGGACCACGTCTCAGCAGTACATTGCAGAATGTTGCTGAGAGATGGTCTCTGATTGGTTGGTATAAGACACAGAACAACAAGTGCAGCAGAGTCTGTGTCTTCATGAACTGCAGAGGGCAGACCCATACAGGGGCTGTTTAAGTTTAGGCAAGAAAAACAGAGTTTAAAAACATTTCTTAATAAAATAAAGTCCATGTCAGTAAATAGATACCCAGGGATATTATATACCTAGTGACACCCAGGAGCCTTCCATGTCCCTTTTAGAACATATATAAGGACATCGATCGGCTCCAGCTGCACTTCTTGACATTCAAGTGGCCAAACAGGAGCCACCAACTGGACGGACTAAAGAAGAGCTAAGGTCGGCAGGACCTGCTTTGTACAAAAGATTGTCTTATAGGAATCATCTGAGAAGCTTCAAGACGGATCCAGCAGAGTCTTGTAATATACTCTTTTACATGTGTGTATATCCAGAGACTGGGGAGACTGCAGTTAGCTTGCACTTATTGTACACTCCATGTCCACATGCTGCACACCCCATAGACACATATGGTACACCCCATGCCCACATGCTGCACACTCCATGCCCACATGCTGCACACCCCATGCCCACATGCTGCACACCCCATGTCCACATGCTGCACACCCCATAGACACATATGGTACACCCCATGCCCACATGCTGTACACTCCATGCCCACATGCTGCACACCCCATGTCCACATGCTGCACACCCCATAAACACATATGATACACCCCATGCCCACATGCTGCACACCCCATGTCCACATGCTGCACACCCCATGTCCACATCCTGCACATCCCATGCCCACATGCTGCAAACCCCATGCCCACATTCTGTACACACCATACCCGCATGCTGTACAACCCATACCCACATGCTGTACACCCCATGCCCACATGCTGCACACCCCATGCCCACATTCTGCACTCCCCATGACCACATACTGTAGACCCCATGCCCACATACTGCACACCCCATGCCCACATGCCGCACACCCCATGTCCACATGCTGGACACCCGAAGCCCACATGCTGCACACCCCATGCCCACATTCTGTACACCCCATGCCCACATTCTGTACACCCCATACCCACATGCTGTACACCCCATACCCACATTCTGTACACACCATACCCACATGCTGCACACCCCATGCCCACATTCTGTTCACCCCATACCCACATGCTGTACACCCCATACCTACATGCTGCACACCCCATGCCTACATGCTGCACACCCCATGCCCACATTCTGCACACTCCATGCCCACATGCTGCACACCCCTTGACCACATTCTGTACACCCCATACCCACATGCTGTACACCCCATGCCCACATGCTGCACACCGCTTGCCCACATACTTTACACCCCATGCCCACATGCTGCACACCCCATGCCCACATGCTGCACACCCCATGCCCACATGCCGCACACCCCATGTCCACATGCTGGACACCCGAAGCCCACATGCTGCACACCCCATGCCCACATTCTGTACACCCCATACCCACATTCTGTACACACCATACCCACATGCTGAACACCCCATACCCACATGCTGCACACCCCATGCCCACATTATGTTCACCCCATACCCACATGCTGTACACCCCATACCTACATGCTGCACACCCCATGCCTACATGCTGCACACCCCATGCCCACATTCTGCACACTCCATGCCCACATGCTGCACACCCCATGCCCACATTCTGTGCATCCCATGCCCACATGCTGCACACCCCTTGCCCACATGCTGAACACTGAATGCCCACATGCTGCCCACCCCATGCCCACATGCTGCACACCCCTTGCCCACATGCTGTACACCCCATACCCACATTCTGTACACACCATACCCACATGCTGTACACCCCATACCCACATGCTGCACACCCCATGCCCACATTCTGTTCACCCCATACCC
Organism: Discoglossus pictus; assembly: GCA_027410445.1. Lineage (NCBI taxonomy): Eukaryota > Metazoa > Chordata > Amphibia > Anura > Alytidae > Discoglossus > Discoglossus pictus. Next base: position 107,697,360 of record CM050172.1, on the reverse strand, counting down.
ACATGCTGTACACCCCATACCTATATGCTGCACACCCCTTGCCTACATGCTGCACACCCCATGCCCACATTCTGCACACTCTATGCCCACATGCTGCACACCCCTTAACCACATTCTGTACACCCCATACCCACATGCTGTACACCCCATGCCCACATGCTGCACACCCCTTGCCCACATTCTGCACACCCCATACCCACATGCTGTACACCCCATGCCCACATGCTGCACACCCCATACCCACATGCTGAACACTGAATGCCCACATGCTGCCCACCCCATGCCCACATGCTGTACACCCCATGCCCACATGCTGTACACCCCATACCTACATGCTGCACACCCCATACCCACATGCTGAACACTGCATGCCCACATGCTGCCCACCCCATGCCCACATGCTGTACACCCCATGCCCACATGCTGCCCACCCCATGCCCACATTCTGTACATCCCATGAACACATGCTGCACACCCCATGCCCACATTCTGTACACCCCATGCCCACATGCTGTACACCCCTTACCTACATGCTGCACACCCCATACCCACATGCTGAACACCCTTGCCCACATTCTGTACACCCCATACCCACATGCTGTACACCCCATGCCCACATGCTGCACACCCCATGCCCACATTCTGCACCCTCCATGCCCACATGCTGCACATCCCTTGCCCACATTCTGTACACCCCATACCCACATGCTGTACACTACATGCCGACATACTGCACACCCCTTGCCCACATTCTGTACACCCAATGCCCACATTCTGTACACCCCATACCTACATGCTGCACACCCCATGCCCACATGCTGAACACCCCTTGCCCACATTCTGTACACCCCATACCCATATGCTGTACACCCCATGCCGACATGCTGCACACCCCATACACACATGCTGCACACCCCATGCCCACATGCTGTACACCCCATGCCCACATGCTGTACACCCCATACCTACATGCTGCACATCCCATACCCACATGCTGAACACCCCATGCCCACATGCTGCCCACCCCATGCCCTCATTCTGTACACCCCATGCCCACATGCTGCACACCCCATGCCCACATTCTGTACACCCCATACCCACATGCTTTACACCCCATGCCCACATGCTGCACACCCCATGCCCAAATTTTGTACATCACATGCCCACATGCTGCACACCCCATGCCAACATGCTGCACACCCCTTGCCCACATTATGTAAACTCAATGCCCACATGCTGTACACCCCATACCCACATTCTGCACACCCCATACCCACATGCTGTACACCCCATACCCACATGCTGCACACCCCATGCCCACATTCTGTTCACCCCATACCCACATGCTGTACACCCCATACCCACATGCTGCACACCCCAATGCCCACATGCTGCACACCCCTTGCCCACATTTTGTACACCCCATGCCCACATGCTGTACACCCCATACCTACGTGCTGCACACCCCATGCCCACGTGCTGAACACCCCTTGCCCACATTCTGTACACCCCATACCCACATGCTGTACACCCCATGTCCACATGCTGCACACCTCTTGCCCACATTCTGTACATCCAATGCCCACATGCTGTACACCCCATGCCCACATTCTGTACACCCCATACCTTCATGCTGCACATCCCATACCCACATGCTGAACACCCCATGCCCACATGCTGCCCACCCCATGCCCTCATTCTGTACACCCCATGCCCACATGCTGCACACCCCATGCCCACATTCTGTACACCCCATACCCACATGCTTTACACCCCATGCCCACATGCTGCACACCCCATGCCCAAATTTTGTACATCACATGCCCACATGCTGCACACCCCATGCCAACATGCTGCACACCCCTTGCCCACATTATGTAAACTCAATGCCCACATGCTGTACACCCCATACCCACATTCTGCACACCCCATACCCACATGCTGTACACCCCATACCCACATGCTGCACACCCCATGCCCACATTCTGTTCACCCCATACCCACATGCTGTACACCCCATACCCACATGCTGCACACCCCAATGCCCACATGCTGCACACCCCTTGCCCACATTCTGTACACCCCATGCCCACATGCTGTACACCCCATACCTACGTGCTGCACACCCCATGCCCACGTGCTGAACACCCCTTGCCCACATTCTGTACACCCCATACCCACATGCTGTACACCCCATGTCCACATGCTGCACACCTCTTGCCCACATTCTGTACATCCAATGCCCACATGCTGTACACCCCATGCCCACATTCTGTACACCCCATACCTACATGCTGCACACCCCATACCAACATGCTGAACACCCCATGCCCACATGCTGTACACCCCATGCCCACATGTTGAACACCCCATGCCCACATTCTGTACATCCCATGCCCACATTCTGTACACCCCATGCCCACATGCTGTACACCCCATGCCCACATGCTGCACACCCCATACCCACATGCTGTACACCCCATGCCCACATGCTGCACACCCCATGCCCACATGTTGAACACGCCATGCCCACATTCTGTACATCCCATGCCCACATGCTGTACACCACATGCCCACATTCTGTACACCCCATGCCCACATGCTGCACACCCCATGCCCACATTCTGTACATCCCATTCCCACATGCTGTACACCCCATGCCCACATTCTGTACATCCCATGCCCACATGCTGTACACCACATGCCCACATTCTGTACACCCCATGCCCACATGCTGCACACCCCATGCCCACATTCTGTACATTCCATGCCCACATGCTGTACACCCCATGCCCACATTCTGTACACCCCATACCCACATGCTGCACACCCCATGCCCACATTCTGTACACCCCATACCCACATGCTGTACACTACATGCCGACATACTGCACACCCCTTGCCCACATTCTGTACACACAATGCCCACATTCTGTACACCCCATGTCCACATGCTGCACACCCCATGCCCACATTGTGCACACCCCATGCCCAGTTGCTGCACATCCCATGCCCACATTCTGCACACCCCTTGCCCACATGCTGCACACCCCATGCCCACATGCTGTACACCCCATACCCAGATGCTGCACACCCTATTGAAACATAATTCTCTCCCAGATCTCCCTCATGAAACAAACATATTTTTACAGTTACTTTGCTGGCTTCCAAATCCACCGTTTACTAACATTATTTCAAGATTTAATTGAATTATAATAATAATAAATGATAAAACAGTGACAAGAACAATGATTTTTCTTTACACATTTTCTACTTGATTTTGGCTGTTCTACATGATGGTGCAGAGCAGGATCCCGGAGCTCAGCGAGCCAGGTGTATATGACTCGTACTGGAGCCTTCCCATATATGTCCTGTTACTACTATGTCCCGTCCCCCAAAAGAACGCCCAATGGTGGAGCTTGTGAATGCAGGGCCCCAGTGCCCACTACACTACAGAAAGAAATGTAAATACAAAAAGAGTAGACAGCACTGCAGCCCCCCCAGTGGAGGGCCCCAGTGCATTGCACCACCTGCACCTGCAGTACCCCCACCGCTGACTCTTACATGTCAGTATTGGTAACAAGACAAGAGGAACCTGAACCACCCTCAGGTATGTGACTGAGACCCCCCGAGGGCTGACAGTGAGGAGGAGGAAAGGAGCCTGAGGTGGAGGAAGAAAGTGTAAGGATTGAGATTATGTCCACCTGAAAATAGATGGGACAACGTGGATTCACCGACAGATCTTTGGTCAGCTATATGGTCAACATGGTCAGAGCTATGATACATATGGTCAGTGCTATGGTCCACATGGTCGAGCTATGGTCCATATGGTCAGAGCTATGGTCCACATGGTCAGAGCTATGGTCCACATGGTCAGAGCGATGGTCCACATGGTCAGAGCTATGATACATTTGGTCAGAGCGATGGTCCACATGGTCAGAGCGATGGTCCACATGGTCAGAGCTATGATACATTTGGTAAGAGCGATGGTCCACATGGTCAGAGCTATGGTCCATATGGTCAGAGCTTTGGTCCACATGGTCAGAGCTATGATACATTTGGTCAGAGCTATGGTCCACATGGTTGATCTATGGTTCATATGGTCGAGCTATGGTCCACATGGTCAGAGCTATGGTCCATATGGTCAGAGCTATGATACATATGGTCAGTGCTATGGTCCACGTGGTTGAGCTATGGTCCACATGGTCGAGCTATGGTCCATATGGTCAGAGCTATAGTCCACATGGTCAGAGCTATGATACATTGGTCAGAGCAATGGTCCACATGGTCAGAGCTATGGTCCATATGGTCGAGCTATGGTCCACATGGTCAGAGCTATGGTCCATATGGTCAGAGCTATGATACATATGGTCAGTGCTATGGTCCACATGGTTGAGCTATGGTCCACATGGTCAAGCTATGGTCCATATGGTCAGAGCTATAGTCCAAATGGTCAGAGCTATGATACATTGGTCAGAGCGATGGTCCACATGGTTAATCTATGGTCGAGCTATGGTCCACATGGTCAGAGCTATGGTCCATATGGTCAGAGCTATGGTCCACATGGTTGATCTATGGTCCATATGGTCGAGCTATGGTCCACATGGTCAGAGCTATGATACATTTGGTCAGAGCTATGGTCCACATGGTTGATCTATGGTCCATATGGTCAGAGCTATGGTCCACATGGTCAGAGCTATGGTCCATATGGTCGAGCTATGGTCCACATGGTCAGAGCTATGGTCCATATGGTCAGAGCTATGATACATTTGGTCAGAGCGATGGTCCACATAGTCAGAGCTATGGTCCACATGGTCAGAGCGATGGTCCACATGGTCAGAGCTATGATACATTTGGTCAGAGCGATGGTCCACATAGTCAGAGCTATGGTCCACATGGTCAGAGCGATGGTCCACATGGTCAGAGCTATGATACATTTGGTCAGAGCGATGGTCCACATGGTCAGAGCTATGGTCCACATGGTCGAGCTATGGTCCATATGGTCAGAGCTATGGTCCACATGGTCAGAGCTATAATACATTTGGTCAGAGCGATGGTCCACATGGTCAGGGCTATGGTCCACATGGTCGAGCTATGGTCCACATGGTCAAGCTATGGTCCACATGGTCAGAGCGATGGTCCACGTGGTCGAGCTGTGGTCCATATGGTCAGAGCTATGGTCTTTCCAGTAATAACATAAGCTGTAAATCTTTATATAAAGAGCTGAGCCATAAAGAAGGCTGAGACCTGGAGGAGGCACTTGTGATTATTTGGCCACATACTGAGAAGACAGGATTCACTAGAGATGATAGTGATGCTGGGAAAGATGGAAGACCAATATAAGGAGTGGCAGAGAATAAGATGTATGTATGTATGGAAAGAAAGATATATATCGAGGGATAGATAGATAATTTTACAGAATCAATGATTGTGACCTTGTCAGAGCTCCGAGACAGAGCTGGCTAAAGTCTCAGGTCACAAAGAGTGGGACCCGACTGAACACCTTGTGTTTTACCCCACCCTTTGGGACATGTCACTCTATGGTATCCCCACTGTGTGCTGTTAGTGTATAATACTATATCCTAATCTTATTATACATCGTAACCTCAGGACAACTAATTATATCCGCTGCTAATGATACAAATAATCCCATTCCCATCCATATAAACCACGTGACTGTGCTGTGTCTGACACACTCAATATGGCCGCCAAGAGCCGCTTCTCCCGATGCCACACTTCCGGTTTTGGTGCATTACGCATTTCCGCTGTCTGCGTGTTGGACCCAACGCACGTTGCTGAACTTCTGCTCCGGTAAATGAGACCGTGTGAGAGGCAGAAGAAGGGGAGGAAAGGGTTAATGTGACGCAGATACAATGTATCACTGCACAGGGGGTCTGTGTTACAGTAACACCGGGGGTGGGCGGGTCTTATATATATAAATATATATAATTATAGCTGTCCTTATATATGTGTGAAAGGGTTAGTGACAGCCCCCCCCCTATTATCTACAGCACTGACTCCCAGACCCCTCCTCAGGGACCACCACACAGGCCATGATACAGGTTTAACACTGACTAGAGGCTCCTCACCATGCACATTGTTAAACCTAAATCATTGCATGCCTGCTGGTCCTTAGGCGGTAATATGCATGGTGCTGTCATGAAACCTAATGCATACTGCCCATTATAGCTAATTGGGGGATAGGGGGTGTCATTGGGGTCATTCTGTATTTATATGGAACATAAATAAAACAAGAGCAGTGCTTGTAATATGTGTTTATATTGGTTCATGTCAGCACCTAAGGGGTTAACAGCACTAGAATCTATACTTATCACATGTATACGGCGTGTACCTGGAATTAAAGTGGCTCTGTATATATATATCATGTGAGTTACAATGTAACAAGTATTTATAGTGTATTTTTCTTGTGTGATTTGCAGGTTTAATCTTTATTGAGATATTTCACTGGAACCAATAAATGTATTTAAGGATGAATTTACACAGGCATTCAATAAGAAAACATAATGAAGAGAGTTATTGTAGCCCAGTAGGACACCATTTTAGCCAGAATGATCACTCTCTTTCAAAACCTAAAAGTCAAAATATAGAGGAAAATGTAAAAGCATCCAAGAGAGAAAAGCATTTGAAATAAAGATGATCACATTCTTCAACACTAAAAACACAGGACTTAATATAGACTTGGGTTTTCTAACACATTGGCAGTATTTCATGTGATTTGTTTCCCTCTTATACCATAACAGACTTAGCTCTCTTAGTGAGGTGTTTGTCCAACAGGAAAGATATCACTGTGGACTACAGTGTCCTGCTTTTTGATGTATATGTGTATATAATATGTGTATATATGTTTCCTTTGCTATGTGTTGTTGATTTCCCCATATATGTATTTATCTGATGATGTCAGATGCTGTCTCCACTCTCTCTGCATCTGCTGTTATTCAAACTGAGGGCTCCATCTCATGTTAGTATTGCTTCAGACTTGATAAAGAGAGGTTGAGCCTCTCGAAAGCTTGTCATTATTAAGATGTTTGTCCAATACAAAAGGTATCAAATTATATTGCAATACTCATTATTAATATATATATATATATATATATATATATATATTATATAAAATTTAAGTTTTGCGGTATATAGTGATACGTTTTTTTTGGGGACACACACACACTCCCTCACTCTTCACTGTGGGCTCATTTGCATGTTCCTTCCCAGAGTGCAGTGCTATAACTGCATTTCTTAGATAATACATTTATTTAAACTTATTTTTAGACGTCTAAATGTGAACAGAAATGTGCTATTTATTTACTCCTTCCGGCAGATCTCACCATGTTGGCCGAATGTGATGATTTCCTCAACTCCCCACCAAGGAAAACCGTCAGATTTGGTGGAAAGGTGACTGACATCCTGCTGAAATACTCCCAGGTGACTACAACCTTACAGTACATGTGTTGTGTTCTGAGCGCAGGCCGTCCCACCACAATCCTGTCCTTATTAGATAAACCTTGAGATCTGTTTTTTATTTATAACCAGCACTATGTGACATCGCTGTATCTTCCTCAGGGCGACACCAGTGACTTTGAGCTTCTGAAACATCAGTTATCAGATCCAGAAATAAAGGTACATTTTTCTTATTTAAATCTGTTATAATTGTGACGAAGTGCCCTTCGCCACTTTGTCTTGGAGAGGACTGTTTGCCAGCCTCCTGCCCTGCGACTATGGCCCTGGGACATATTGCCCTTTAAACACAGTATTCGGCCATACCAGAGTGTATGTCACTCATTCTGGCCCTTTACATACAGGGGGGTCATTCTGTACTTGCCCTGTGTGAACCATCATACCACAGATAGCTATGCCATGGAGCCCATTCATATAATGAAAGACTACGGGGAAAGACTTTAGCTACATGGCAATTGAACTGTGTGAAGAGGATCTGAGCGCTATTCGGTGGTTTTGTGCGCTCAGATCCCAGCTATCTGGGGATATGGGAAACGTGAGTAAATGTGAATTGCAGTAATGCCGATGGGTTGTCAAACTAGAGAATTGACCAACAAATACTTTTGTCCGGACATCCCCAGGCCGATCCGTTGGGATCAGACCGTGCATGCCGGCTTATGGTCACGGGGGAGGTGTGTAGCGGAACCCATCACTGTTTTACCCTGTTTTATGATTATTATGGTTAAAATATGATCCTACTATTATACTGTATGTATGTTGGTTTATGCTCTACAGAATATTAGCCCAGACTATTGCAGACCGTGGCATAAGAGATAATCCTATTACAGAGACTCCTCATAAGATAAGGAAGTCTATTGTATAAAGTGTTTTCATTCTCAGACATAAGAACAAAGAAGGATGATCTAATCCATGTCTGATTGTATCAAAGTTGCCAGGTAGCCTCAGGGAGGTGTGACCCACCTATTGTCCCTCTATGTGTATTGTGTGGCCAACTATGGGGGATGTGTATTGCCTGTGGGAAGAGAGGTGTATATATATTTCTGCACATAACAAAATAAAGTCAGTATTCATTTGACTCCCAAATTGTGTGTCGTCCAATATGGGAGGTCGGGGGTGGTGAGACTGTAGTGCCTCTTGGGTATTTTACCGTATACCAGCGGAGATATTGGATTCGTGTTCCAACTCCATTACAATAATATTATTGCACGCGACTTTTCACAGGGGTAGGCACGTTGGGTCCTGGAGAGCCACTCGCAGGCCAGGATTTGAGGATATCCATGCTGTGTACAGGTGAGACTATGGCTTCTTCAGTCATATTGATTCACTTGTGCACATAAGCAAATCCTGAAATCCAGGCCTGTGTGTGACTTTTCAGGACCAAACTTCAGCACATTATATGGAAATATCATTTAAATGTATTAGTATCTTTTCCATAAACATGACGATATTCCAGCCCTGAGCTATCTCTCCACCTCATGTGTCCTTCTATTTCATCATTTCCCAGGATGTCCAGATCCTCAGTTGGCTTCATGAGTTGCGCATATCAGTGACCTACCTGACAAAGAACTATGAGCAGCTTGTCAGCATTGTGTTGGTGAGTGAGTTCCGCAGTTACTGTGCTGCCTGATAATATTTATATGATAGATTGTACCCGCATCATGACATCACTAATATGAATTATAAATGCACCCACGTAAACCAAATATATCGCTAACCCGACCCACGGGAGGGAGACCAACTCCAGAATCCTCCTCCCTTGGCTACAGGAATCCTCCCTTGGACCGTGGAGTGGATGGTCTTCTCTGTGACGGGCTTCTATTCCAGGACCATCGGGTGTAGAATAGCAAGGGGTTAAAAAGCAACAAACAGAGGTTAAGACCTCTAAATAATAGACACGACCAGGATTATGTCCCATAGAGGAGTCTTTATTGGGAAAAGCTGGAACATTTATAGGCAAACGGAACAATACAAGTTTGGTTCAATTCACAAATATGATTAAGTCACCTACCCTTATCCAGTAATCTGTCACCCCATGTAAAACCTCACTGGCCAATCTGGGGGTTTGGGAGTTAATCCCATCACAGGGTGAGCAGATAATTGCATCACAAACTGAAACAAATTCAAAGTTCCCTTCTAAATTAGTCAACCCACTTCTATTTGAATTTCCTGTCCACAGGGAATTAATTCCATCAGGCAGGTTGTTATCAAGATGTACAGTCATATGTTCTGTCTCTGATTATTAATAAAGTCATTTTAATGCTGTACAGTTGGAGGGAGATGCAATGTAATTTAGAGCTCACAATCTAATCTTTTTTTATTTGTATCCCGTAGAAGCTGCCCTGGCTCAACAGAAGTAAAGAGGTGGTTGAAGAATACTTGTCCTTCTTGGGCAACCTGGTGTCAGCCCAGACCATGTACCTGAGGTCCTGCCTGTCCATGATCGTGTCGCACTTTACACCTGGTAAACACGCCCAACATTATCAATATATCTGCTAAAGCGCAACGCAGCCTGAGTGCTGTAAGATCCAACACCGGCAGCGGCACAGTGGGCTTCAAGTGAAGTTTTTACCACTTCTCTACTTGATTTCCAGTGCTCCACATGATGGCGCAGAACTCATTTAATCTCCTTACAAACAACATTTACATTCACGCAAAGAGCAACGATACAAAGTGTCAGTTTGGTTATTTATTTAGGAAGTAAATGGTTCAAATGTAAGTGTTAAAAGATATAGTAAATAATGTTTTTGCTAACAGAGCTGCTTCTCTCCATTGAAATCAGAAAAACAACATACTTTAACCCTTCACGATAGAGCGTCCAGCAATGGGACATTCCTTTTAGATTAACCTGTTAATAAATGTATCCAGAGCAATGTGATCTTGCCTGAGGTTAGCCGGGTTATGTGATGTGCTGATTGCATCTACAAGTGTGATAATTCATGATTTTCCTTACAAAACAATGTTGTTCTTGTCAGCTCGAATCGTCATACGGGAAGGAGATGTGAATATCTCTGATTCAGAGGATGAGGATGAAGGTAATTATGGATTCCCCCCCTGGAGATCTCCCTGTATGTTATATGGGTGGGATACTGATGTAATCATCAGCAATATATTTGTATTAATATGTCTGGGTGAGCTTATCGGTACAAGCTTGAGTGTGCACTCGAATGTGTGCATCATGGTGAGTGTGCAAGCGTGCATACCTGAGAGGTCGTGTGGGCGAGCTTATCACATTGTCCTGTGATCCTGACCACGTTGTGCTTCTCAGCTTCAGTTACATCTTGTGTGAGTCTCTTCTTCCTCTTAAGTCGGCCTCTCTCCTCTGAGACTCCAGTTGGTTCTTAGGACTGACCCGTTGAATATTGGGCACATGCTGGACATATACACATATATTCATCCTATATACCCTTTAATATACTTTTCTATAAAAAAAAATATTTTTATTTCTCATGTAATTTTTTTTCTAATTCCAGATATTCTTGCAACTTTCAATACATGTCACAGAGCTCTACAGATAGTGGCAAGATACGTCCCCTCGTAAGTACTGCGGATTATCTTCAGATGTAGACGCATTTTACTGTCCTGACTACTTATGGCGATGAGGTGAGAGGGACGGACCGCTCAGGAGATGACTGATTTCAGCGGATGTGATGGCAGCTGAGATCAAAATATGTGCTCATCCCTATGGTATTCCCAGTAGTAACAGAGACGTTGAAGTCTTATTATGGCAAGTTTGGACAAGATACTAATAAGTAAAGATATTACTCTATCAACAAAGGTCCGTACAATTAGACGTCTGGTATTCCCAGTAGTAACATACGGATGTGAGACCCGGACCATAAAGATGGGTGAGCGCCGGACCATAAAGATGGCTGAGCGCCGGAGAATTGTGATGTTGGAGAAACACCTTGGAGTTCCTTGGACTGCAAGAAGATCCAATCAATCGATACTACAGAAAAGGAAGCCAAACTGTTCACTGGAAGGTTTGATCATGAGGTTGAAGATCAAATATTTTGGTCATATCATATGAAGACAGGATTCCCTAGAGAAGAATCTGATGCTGGAAAAGATTGAAGACACACGAAGAAGGAGATGGATAGATGAGGTCATGGAAGCAATGAACATGAGCTTGAGGGAGCTCAGAGGGGGGCAGTGGCTGACGTGCCTGGCGTGCTGTGGTTCATAGGGTTACTGAAAGTTGGACACGACTGAACAACTAAACAAGTGTTCCGGTGATTTATTTTGGAGTGTATTGAATCCTTTAGTAATGACTGCATCACCTTCCAAGATATTATGTTTTTCCCTTTAATAGAGTTCTTGTTCCCTCTCTTGCAGGACCCCGCGCTTTCTCATGCCGATACTCTTAAATAAATTTCCTTATATGAACAAATCCACAAGAACCATGGTAAGTATATTGTATGATAAGTCACTGACTTGTAGACACTGCAAGGAATATAGAAGATTCCTGGGGGCCACTAGGTATATAATCTCTCTATTTACTTATAAGCTCTGTATTTACTGACTAAAATCAAACAGTCTCTGTATGGGTCTGCTCTCTGCAGCGTATAGAGGCACAGGATGTGCAGTGTCCTAGCCTATCGGGGACCACGTCTCTGTAGCATGTTGCTGAGATGGTCACTGATTGGTTAGTATGAGACATTAGAGTCCGTGGTACTAATGTTCAGGAGCAAACATGAAGCCATGCAAAGTAATAATATTCTCCATTGCAATAATTGCCTTTTTTGCTAAATCCCAGCGCAGTTGTTCAGGTGCAGCCTATCGGTAGTAGATGTTATTGCTACCTCTGTATATAAGGTGAGCCAACACTGGACATGAACGTATACCTCCGCTGCAGTATGACTGGCTCTTGAACTTTTGAACTAGTCAGCTAAGCATTCTAAGCGTCCGTTACAAAAATGAAACTTAACTTGTCCGGCATCTGATGACTATCAGATATGTGATATATAGATTTATATAACGTACCTCTCATTGAATCCCAGGAATGCTATGTGCACAACCTGCTCCGGATCTCCGTTTATTTCCCCACACTGAGGATGGAGATCCTGGAGCTCATTCTTGAGAAGCTGCTGAAGATGGATGTGAGTACTTGTCCTGGATTCAGTGCAATCTTACATTTATTTCATGCATCTGATGCTTTTGGAGACTTCAACAGGTTTTGCTCCTCTCCCCCACTCTCTAAAACAAGGAGTGGCTGATGAGCACAAGGCTATCCTGAGGTTTCATAAGCCAAATGTTAGGTAGATATAATGGGCACCATATATGACCCTTTTTTTGTTTTCTGCCATTTGAGCTTTGGGAATTTCTCTTTTTTTATTTTTTTATTTTTTATTTGTTGGCAAGAAAACAATAAAGTCCCAAAGATCTAGTATGATATCTGTAAGGACTCGAACTGACAAGGGGCAAAATCTTCTAAGAAAGTTGAAAACACAAACTGCCTTTACTTTATTTGCTCATATATATATATATAAATTTAGTCATTTTCCATGTTGAATTACTTTACGGTTGTCTTCAGTGCTAATCACATGGGAGGGGACTCAGCCTGTTGTATACATGACTCCATCTTGCAGGTGAGCGCTCCCCGCCATGACATTGAGGAAGCTGAGGAAACGACTACCCTTGTTAATAAAGGAAACAAGAGCAGCGCAGAGGAGGGGCTCTTTAACATGGTGAGTTGAGGCGCCACAAACTGGATAACTGCACATAAGAAAACAGATCTTATTTACTCAAGTCAGGAGTTGGGGTCCAGACCACCATGGTTTGAACCGTTGACGCTTTGTAGTCAAATGTTATAAAGCATTACCCATAAGAGTACATTGTAATACCTTTGCTTAGCTGCCGAGTATTTATATTTCTGAAGGAGCAGGACTTGCCATTACACTTGCAAGTTTCCAACTTCTGAATATGCGGGGGAAAGGGGTAGGTGTCATTTAATAAATCACTTCTTCCTGTAAGTTATCTAAATGTTTGAATTAACCACTTTTGTGGACTAAAATAAACCATTAATAACACGACTCCTAATGTATTACCTTTTGTTTGCTGCCGTAAGAGCTACGATTTGGGTTTCTGTTTATCAACTTACCCTAAACTTTGAATGCATTTGAAGCTCCAATCTACTCAATATCTAAAAGGCATCTAAAACTATCAGTGCTTTCCTTAGGACTTATAGAAAGCTCATTAGTTTGCAAGGACACAACCGTTAGAAAGTAGCAGACAGAATGAGTTAACAAAAGAATAATTTCATATAAAAGTTCACCACAACAATCATTTATAACATGGTGGGCAACAAGAGCGATAGAAGCCTCCACCGTACAGTAACTAAATAGTACACATTTGAATGTCTAAAACAAGTTAAAAAACCAACTTCCAGCTCAGAGTTCAGAGAAACAGTTATTACACTGCATTCTGGGAACTGTGCTGGGACATGCAAATGTGCCCACAAATGCCTCGCTCTTCAATCCTTAGCCATTATCAAACATGGCTTCATTTAAGCTTATGCCTGCTGTATTACACCGCATTAATGCAAAGCCAAGGTTGGATTAAACACAAGCTGAGAATCCAATCCATGTACAGATGTTTCCAGCTTACTGGCTATCATCAGCATGGGGAAGGATCTCAGCTTGTGTTGTGGATATTATGAGTATGTAGTTCACCACAACAATCCTTTATAATAATGTGGGCAAAATATAAAAGACCATGTAAAAAAAAAAAAAGAGCATTTCCACCTGAGACGTTGCTGGTTGTAACGGATCTACTGGCACCCCGACCGGGTACCTCCGTTGATGGATGCGTCCTAGCTTGCGTCGAGGCCTACAAGCACTGCACCGGACACCAAAACCACCACAGACTCCAAGGATAGTACATGAGAAACAAGCGTTCAGTAGTTACAGCTCAAGGGAGTATGCAGAAGCATAGCAATCCCCAGTATGATAGCGATCCCCTCAAATAATGAGACGAGGCTACGTTTTGAAGGGTCAAGAGGAACTATTTTTTAATAACAGGGAATCTCCTTTTATGCAATGGTGCCCTCTGAAGGGCTACACCCACATAATTATCACAACAGCCAATTATATACATGGTTCAACCCCCACGTCTCCTCCCCTCAGATAACAGGTAACACAATTAAAACAGACACAATTTTAACCACATTCTGGATGTACCCCAAATACAGGGGGTACACCTTTAAGTCCCGCACCATTCAATATCTCTCACCCAGGGGAACAACATATACAAAAATGGCATGAATCAGACCAGGGGTTCAAAAGTTAGTAAAAGTATGTTTTTACACATAACACACAGACATTGCACATATCCCCCATACAATACACATATAGGACAATAGGTGAGTCACACCTCCCTGGCAACTTGGATACAATCAGACATTAATTAGATCATTCTTCTTTGTTCTTATCAGAGAATGAAAACACTTTGGAAAATGCAAGGATCCTTTACAACTTTCTTATCTCTTGAATCTCTGTAACAGGATTATCTATTAGCCTAGGTCTGCAAAAGTCTGGCTAATATTCTGAGCCAATATATTCTGTATAACATAAAACAACATATCTACAGTACAGCAATGTGATCATATTTTAACCAAGAATTAAATAATCATAAAACAGGGTAAAACAGGGATGGGTTCCGCTAAACTGGTGTAATCTAATCTGGATTGTATCCTTGCAGGATGAAGACGAGGACCCCCAGGAGCCCGGCCCGGTGGGAGCTTGCGCTGACATGATGGCGCACCCTGTCGCTGATCGCTTGGACATGCTGATGTTTGTTCTCTGCGCTTATGTCAAGGACGTCTGCTACACCAATGGTAACCGGCCATTCACCTAGTGCTCTGACCAGTGGCGCACGTACACGGTCTCTCAGCATACATCCACTCTTGAAGTTCTCCCTTGCCAGAATCCACCCCTACATAGATCCAGTCTCTCTTAACATCCATTCCCACACAGTACCTATCCCCTATTCCCTGATGCACATCCCCAGTGTGCTGAACTGCTCCACGCTGCCACCTCTTGGAGCTTTAGTAGCAATGCTCTTTTTTTAAAACTGGCACAGGCCAATTTTTGGCCATGGGGTGTCCGGCCAAGGAAGCCCAGGGGGGCATGGCTGGTTTGGCCCTACACTATAGGGAAGAAAAATAAAATGGGAAGGGAAAACATTACACAGCACTGGGGCCCTTTCCCACCTGCATGACTGGTAGCGCCGTCCCTGACTGGCGCGTAATATGTGAGGGGTGTGATAAACAGCAGCTGCAATTATGTCGTTATTTGCCCTGTAATTATATAATTATTACAAACGAGACTAATACTAGAAATAATGTCCTGCAGATCCTACAGTGGGTTTTTAGATTATTTTACAGATAAACAACTTACCTTTCATTTATAAGATATTTAGCGACTTTCTAGACAAAATGTTTTGTTTGATATAAAATCTTGTTGGTTTATTTAATGAACTTGAACCTCTGCAATGTAATATTATACTGTATTTAGTCTATGGAAGAGACGGCCTAATAACAGGACAGGGAACACAACAGTAAATAAGAAGTAAAACCTGTTAAAAACGGGATTGAAGCGCAGAGGAAATGCAGAGCGTGCGCGCTAATCTGTGGATCTCATTGGCTGTTTGAGATTCTGGAAAATCCAACCGTCTAAGAAGTAAATTACATGAAATAGAGAGGTGGAAGGAAAGGAGTAAATAAAAACATAAATATTAGAAGGACAACAAGCCTGTGATGGGCTGTAGGTAATCCCGACTGTAGGACAACAAGCCTGTGATGGGCTGTAGGTGATCCAGGCTGTAGGACAACAAGCCTGTGATGGGCTGTAGGTGATCCCGGCTGTAGGACAACAAGCCTGTGATGGGCTGTAGGTGATCCCGGCTGTAGGACAACAAGCCTGTGATGGGCTGTAGGTAATCCCAGCTGTAGGACAACAAGCCTGTGATGGGCTGTAGGTGATCCCAGCTGTAGGACAACAAGCCTGTGATGGGCTGTAGGTAATCCCGACTGTAGGACAACAAGCCTGTGATGGGCTGTAGGTAATCCCGGCTGTAGGACAACAAGCCCGTGATGGGCTGTAGGTAATCCCGGCTGTAGGACAACAAGCCCGTGATGGGCTGTAGGTGATCCCGGCTGTAGGACAACAAGCCCGTGATGGGCTGTAGGTGATCCCAGCTGTAGGACAACAAGCCTGTGATGGGCTGTAGGTGATCCCGACTGTAGGACAACAAGCCTGTGATGGGCTGTAGGTAATCCCGACTGTAGGACAACAAGCCTGTGATGGGCTGTAGGTGATCCCGGCTGTAGGACAACAAGCCTGTGATGGGCTGTAGGTAATCCCAGCTGTAGGACAACAAGCCTGTGATGGGCTGTAGGTGATCCCAGCTGTAGGACAACAAGCCTGTGATGGGCTGTAGGTAATCCCGACTGTAGGACAACAAGCCTGTGATGGGCTGTAGGTGATCCCGGCTGTAGGACAACAAGCCTGTGATGGGCTGTAGGTAATCCCGACTGTAGGACAACAAGCCTGTGATGGGCTGTAGGTGATCCCGGCTGTAGGACAACAAGCCTGTGATGGGCTGTAGGTAATCCCGGCTGTTGTCCAAAGAGAAGAAATCAAGTCACATGACCAGGGAAGTAGCCCAGATGACCAGTATCACACAGGGATTCAGATATAATCTTTATTAGTAATAGTATAACATTGCATAGACACGCGGCGACATTTAACATATAACACGGCATCATATAATGATTGTTCCTTCCAGGGGAGCTGGAGCTGAACAAGACTAAGGATTTATACCGGGACCTGCTGTCCGTGTTTGACCGGCTGGTCCTGCCCACGCACGCCTCCTGCCACGTGCAGTTCTCCGTCTTCTACCTGTGCAGCTTCAAACTGGTGAGTAGAAGCGATGACCACTCTGTTACAGGAGCACCGCGATGTCCTAACGGGAACCCATCATTTAATTAGTGACTGCTCGTTAATAAAACTCATATTTGATAATTTATTAAAGGCAATTGTCATTATTAAAGGACTATGGAAGGTTCCTCAGCATCACATTGCAGCATGTTTTCTGAGACTTGGTCTGTGATAGGTTAGTACACTACACACCAAGCCTTACAGATTCTGTGTCTGCATAAGCTGCAGAGGGCAGTCCTATTCGGGGCCTATTTGTTTGTTTGATTTTAGGCAGTAAATAAATACACAGGTATATTATATACTTGGTAAAATCCAGGAAGCTTCCATAGCCCTTTAAATTTACTTTCAAAGATCAGACTATGCTGCTGCTTGTCTCCGCCCTCTACCAGGTCAATGGGTGACGGCAGTTTTGTCTAGCAGGGTGTGCTAAATTTGTGGACACAAAGTTACATTAACACAATGCTGTCCATTGGGTGGTGACTTGCTGTGTTAAAGTGGTTTCCCTTGTCAATGAGCTTTTTTGATTTATACCAGTGTCTCAGTCAATCTCCTTTCATGACTTTATTACCATACCAGGGTGGAGACAATCGGCTTAGCTGATGGCAGATACTCTGAAAGAGATTTTAATGTTGTTGTTCTAAATCATTAAGTGGGAATAGTGTAAAAGTGCAAGTTGCAATTCACCAATAGCAGTGGGCTCCTCTCGCAGGGGGCTCCTCTGGCAGGGGGCTGCTCTGGCAGTGGGCTCCTCTCATTGGACCGTGTTATATTGTATCCATCTTGAGTATGGCACTGTTTTATAAAGATGCCAGCTTATCTGTTATTACTCCTGTTCCAGTACTACTTTCTGCTTGAAGGGCAGATAAACAGTCAACAGCCTATCACATATATAGTTGTGAGCGTACGGGTCGTTGCTCACGCTTGCGGGCTCGCGTAGCGGGCCTCGCGTAGCGAGGTCACTGGGCAAGGGCCTCAGTTGCTGGCATGGAGCGCCGAAGGCGCTCCATGCCAGCAACTGAGGCCCCTCGCAAAGCGAGGGCCTCAGTTGCTGGCGAGGTCACTGGGCAAGGGCCTCAAACCCTCGCAAACTTCACGTCGCTACTCAAAAAACACGACACACAAATTACGACACTCGCTAAATTTTACGAGGAACGCAAACAACGTACGAAACACGTTACCACACATTACGACCTCGCAAACATCGGACGCAACACGCCGACATACAAACATTTAAAACACAATACATACACACACCACATACATAAAAACCTTACCTACACCAAGAGGGAGCACCCAGGACCTCAAAAATGCAACTTACACCTCGATTTTACTCGAAATAAAAGACTTTTGAGACTAAAAAAAAATCTAAGCGACAGAAAAAATGGCTGCCGAACAAAACGAAAACGAGGCTACACCACTCTAAACTCGCAAAACACCACAAGAAACTCGCAAAACACCACAAGAAACTCGCAAAACACCACAAGAAACTCGCAAAACACCACAAGAAACTCGCAAAACGACACAAACCACCTACGGATATTCATACCACACAGTGCACACATTCACCACGCTTACACAGCAGCTCCACACCACTAATGCTGCAGCAACATCAACACAGATTGCCAGCTCTTCATCACAATGCTTCAAAATAGGTACACTATATTCATTTACTAATTTAGCTACCTTACAATTTCATTGCCGTCATTTTTTGACGGGCAATTCGCTAGTGAAATATAATGCTCAGCAGTAAACTATTTATCTAACTGCATGGTGCACCAATTTATAGCTATCACACTCACAAGTACCTATCTTAATGATTCCACTGGTATGTGGAATTGATAATGAATCAAATGTTTTTAAAGGTAAACAAAATAAAGCTTTAAATTTCAGGCTCTATTAGATGTAATTATCTGTCATTACAGCATTTATCTGCTTTGGCAGTTGGGAGGGGGCATAGGATACTGATAAGCTCTCAGCTGGTTCTTATGAAAGTTTATATTCCACAGTCAGCTAAAATTGCATCCATCTTCCCATACTCACTTCCAAAGAACACAAACAAGAACTAAAGTGATGGCTATCTGCACAATAGAATGACATATAAAATTACATTATAGACTTTATTTAATTATTTGTTGCATTCCATAAAACATTTAACCCATTATCAAGTTCGATTCTTCAAACAAGAATGCAATAAATATGTAACATATATAGTTGTGAGCATTCGGGTTGTTGCTAACGCTGCGGGTTCGCATAGCGAGCCTGCGGCCCTCGCGAAGCGAGAGACGCAGTTGTTGGCATGGAGCGCCAAAGGCGCCCCTTGCCAGCAACTGCGGACACTTGTGAAGCGAGGGGCAGCATTTGCGGAGGTGGAGGCTCCCACGTCAACTGCAAAATTTACGGACTTACCAAACACACATATGAGCTGCAGGACTTAGAAAAAAAAAATCATTACGACCTCACAAAAATACGACCTTAGCGCCCGAAACCCGCGCACATGAGAACATTAAAAACACAATAAATACACACAACACATAAAAAGCTTACCCACAGCAAGGGGGCACCCAGGACCTCTAAAAAGTGAAGTTACACCTCAATTTAAGTCGAAATACAAGAGTTTAGACCCCTAAGCGAGAGAAAATGAGGCTACAGGCCCCTAAACACGCAAAACAGCAGGAAACACATACAGACTTTCCGAAAAAGCAGGATGAGGTCCAACAACAAGGACGCCATTTTACAACATTAACTTACACAAAGCAGAAGTACACAGCTACCCTAACGGATTTTTCTCCTGCACGCACAGTATTTACACTACACACTGAACACATTGCTGACACTTACACAGCAGCTCCACAGCAGTGAAAACACACATTCTATGCTGCAGCAACATCAAAACAGATTGTCAGCTAAAAAGGTAAAGTATATTCATTTATTATTCTATTAATTATTTTATTAGCATGCAAAAAAACACAGCCAACGCTGCTCATCGCACACAAACAACCAAAGTCGTTCAGCGCGAGGCTCGCATTGAGCTCCAAATGATCTCGGAACAACAACAAAACTTATGTCGCAAACAAACACCATTACCTGCCTTACAATCTTATTGCCGTCATTTTTTGACGGGCAAGCTGCTAGTCACATATATAGTTGTGAGCAATATGGGTTGTTACGAGCGCTTGCAGGATCACGTAGCGAGCCCTCTGCCACTGCGGGCCTCACAAAGCAAGGGCTGCCGTTGCTGGCAAGAGCGCCAAAGGCGCTCCTTGTGCTGGTGGACATGAGCGCTATAGGTGCTCATTCCTACGACCCCGTACGACTTAGGCAGTAGGAGCTCATCCCTACCACCCGCGGAACTACACATCGACACAAAACTCAATTACACAATTCAGAATACGAGACCCGTGGCACTGAAAAAAACGCATGAAAAAATAACGTCCCGTAACACTTTGCAAAAAGGAAAGCGAGACGCACGAAAAAAATACGACCCGCGGCACTAAGAAAAAAAAATTAAATATAAGGTCCATAAAATAGGAAGTTAACGGCTGAATCGCTGACGCGTACAATAACACCACCAAAATTACAAAAAAAAACATCACTCCCAGCATGAGGGACACCCACGACGTCTGGGCGTCAGGTCGCACGACAATTTACCCACAATTTGAGTTTTGGCACACGAAAATCGCCCAAGTAAAAAAAAAAAATGTCGGCCGAAGAAAACGAGGCTACACCACCAAGAAACGCGCAGAAACACGCCAGACACGTAAGACTTTAACACAGGGTATAAAATACACTATTAGGGAGGACGCAAAATGCTCCAAAAATGCTCCCAGCTCAGGAGGACGCCGGCTTATCCCAATGGAGCTGCTTTGTGGGAATATCTTTAACATCCTAAATAAATGTGGTTTTGATTTACTACACTATTCTCCCTTTTTTTCTGTTTTTAGCTTTTTTTTTTGCATAAATAGGTAAAAGTAGATTTTTTTTACCTTGTTCAATCTATACTAGTTCCATTAAATAGCATAATAAAGATGTGAGACTACAGTAAGATAACATAGGCTGGATCAGATGGGCCACCATTTTGTTTGTCTTTATCACAGGGTTTGGCAGAAGCTTTTCTGGAGCATTTGTGGAAGAAACTCCAGAATCCGAACAACTCCGCGATCATCAGACAGACGGCGGCGAGTTACATCGGGGGCTTCCTGGCTCGGGCCAAGTTCATCCCAATTGTGTAAGGATTAGATAGGAAAGGTCACGTGTCCTAGGGGATTGTATAGGAAAGTTCACAGGTCGTAAGGGGTTGTGTAGGAAAGGTCACGTGTCCTAGGGGATTGTATAGGAAAGGTGACGTGTCCTAGGGGATTGTATAGGAAAGGTCACGTGTCCTAGGGGATTGTATAGGAAAGGTCACGTGTCCTAGGGGATTGTATAGGAAAGGTGACGTGTCCTAGGGGATTGTATAGGAAAGGTCACGTGTCCTAGGGGATTGTATAGGAAAGGTCACGTGTCCTAGGGGATTGTATAGGAAAGGTCACGTGTCCTAGGGGATTGTATAGGAAAGGTCACGTGTCCTAGGGGATTGTATAGGAAAGGTCACGTGTCCCAAGGGGGTTGTATAGGAAAGGTCACGTGTCCCAAGGGGGTTGTATAGGAAAGGTCACGTGTCCCAAGGGGGTTGTATAGGAAAGGTCACGTGTCCCAAGGGGGTTGTGTAGGAAAGGTTACGTGTCCTAAGGGGTTGTGTAGGAAAGGCCACGGGTCCTATGGGGTTGTGTAGAAAAGGCCAGGGAGAATTGGATATTAGGGAGATAATAGGGAGAATTGGATATTTTAAGTATAAATTACATGAAAAACTTTTCTGTGGGGAATAATAAAAAAGCATGACTACTCGGTAGACCCCAGTAAACTAGGCACGTCTGTCAGCCGCTGCTTCTCCGAGCTCCCTCAAGCTTATGTTAATTGCTTCAATTGCCTCCATCTCAACCTCTGCCGCCCCTTCTCTGTGAGCTTTCTATCTTTCCCACCATCAGAGTCTTCTCTCGGGAATTCTGTCTTCTCTTGATATGGACAAAACAGTTGAGCTTCAGCCTCATAATCAAACCTTCCAGTGAACACTTTGGCTTCATTTCCCCTAGTATTAATTGATTGGATCTTCTTGTAGTCCAACACTACAATTCTCCGGTGCTCCATTATGGTCCAGCGCTCACATCCGTATTATTACTGGGAATACCAGAGTTATAACTATGCACATCTTTGTTGATAGTGTAATATCTTTACTTTTTAATAGCTTGTCCAGACTTACTATAGTAAGACTTAAATATCTCTGTCTCTATTATTCATCCAAATGGGCATGCTCATTTGGAGAAAGGGAGTATATATTCATGTGATTTAAGCTTAAAATTTATATATATAATTTTGTTTTAATAACAGCCAATTCTAGTTAGTTTAATTTGTGCAAAAAACAGTAGCCGAAGCCCCCGATGTATAACTGCCCCGGTGTTTTGCTCTCAGGACCGTGAAGGCTTGCCTGGACCTCCTGGTGAACTGGCTGCATGGCTACATTGATAACCAGGACGCCGGGAGCAGGGCGTTCTGTGACATCACTTTCCACGGCCCGTTCTATGCCGCCTGCCAGGCTGTGTTTTACACCTTTATCTTCCGGCACAAACAGCTACTGGAGGGCAACTTACGCAAAGGTAAAAAATATGCTCACTATAGAAGTAAAGAAAAAATGGATATAAAATTACACCACATTGGGGTCCCCACAGAGGAGGGCCCCAGCGCATTGCACCAGTGTTATATACAGTCAGGTCCATAAATATTGGGACATCGACACAATTCTAATCTTTTTGGCTCTATACACCACCACAATGGATTTGAAATGAAACGAACAAGATGTGCTTTACCTGCAGACTTTCAGCTTTAATTTGAGGTTATTTACATCCAAATCAGGTGAACGGTGTAGGAATTACAACAGTTTGTATATGTGCCTCCCACTTTAAGGGACCAAAAGTAATGGGACAGATTAACAGTCATAAAACAAACTTTCACTTTTTAATACTTGGTTGCAAATCCTTTGCAGTCAATTACAGCCTGAAGTCTGGAACGCATAGACATCACCAGACGCTGGGTTTCATCCCTGGTGATGCTCTGCCAGACCTCTATTGCAACTGTCTTCAGTTCCTGCTTGTTCTTGGGGCATTTTCCTTTCAGTTTTGTCTTCAGCAAGTGAAATGCATGCTCAATCGGATTCAGATCAGGTGATTGACTTGGCCATTGCATAACATTCCACTTCTTTCCCTTAAACTCTTTGGTTGCTTTTGCAGTATGCTTCGGGTCATTGTCCATCTGCACTGTGAAGCGCCGTCCGATGAGTTCTGAAGCATTTGGCTGAATATGAGCAGATAATATTGCCCGAAACACTTCAGAATTCATCCTGCTGCTTTTGTCAGCAGTCACATCATCAATAAATACAAGAGAACCAGTTCCATTGGCAGCCATACATGCCCACGCCATGACACTACCACCACCATGCTTCACTGAGGTGGTGGTATGCTTTGGATCATGAGCAGTTCCTTTCCGTCTCCATACTCTTTTCTTCCCATCACTCTGGTACAAGTTGATCTTAGTCTCATCTGTCCATAGGATGTTGTTACAGAACTGTGAAGGCTTTTTTAGGTGTTGTTTGGAAAACTCTAATCTGGCCTTCCTGTTTTTGAGGCTCACCAATGGTTTACATCTTGTGGTGAACCCTCTGTATTTACTCTGGTGAAGTCTTCTCTTGATTGTTGACTTTGACACACATACACCTACCTCCTGGAGAGTGTTCTTGATCTGGCCAACTGTTGTGAAGGGTGTTTTCTTCACCAGGGAAATAATTCTTCGGTCATCCATCACAGTT
Organism: Discoglossus pictus; assembly: GCA_027410445.1. Classification (NCBI taxonomy): domain Eukaryota; kingdom Metazoa; phylum Chordata; class Amphibia; order Anura; family Alytidae; genus Discoglossus; species Discoglossus pictus. The sequence goes on along the minus strand of CM050172.1, from coordinate 107,673,057 downwards.
GTCTTCCGTGGTCTTCCGGGTCTTTTGGTGTTGCTGAGCTCACCGGTGCGTTCTTTTTTTTTTAAGTATGTTCCAAACAGTTGATTTGGCCACACCTAATGTTTTTGCTATCTCTCTGATGGGTTTGTTTTGTTTTTTCAGCCTAATGATGGCTTGCTTCACTGATAGTGACAGCTCTTTGGATCTCATATTGAGGGTTGACAGCAACAAATGCAAATAGCACACTTGAAATGAACACTGGAGCTTGTATCTGCTCTTTGTAAATGGGATAATGAGGGAATAACACACACCTGGCCATGGAACAGCTGAGCAGCCAATTGTCCCATTACTTTTGGTCCCTTAAAAAGTGGGAGGCACATATACAAACTGTTGTAATTCCTACACCGTTCACCTGATTTGGATGTAAATACCCTCAAATTAAAGCTGAAAGTCTGCAGTTAAAGCACATCTTGTTAGTTTAATTTCAAATCCATTGTGGTGGTGTATAGAGCCAAAAAGGTTAGAATTGTGTCCATGTCCCAATATTTATGGACCTGACTGTATATCCTGACTATCTGACTAGCTCTAGTTAGGGCGTGTCGGGGCTCTGTGATGGAGCTCTATGGAGAAATCTGGTACTTCCTCAGCCATCTGTACTAAAAACACAGAATGCAAACCCGACAGTGCTGCCAAAAAACTGTACGAAGGAAAAAAGAGAGTAAATGATTCCTTTAAAAAATATATATTTTCATGCACAAAAAAGAACTTGTAAGGTTTAAAAATTACTCCGTTCCCTTTATATAGAAGACGTACTTTTGAATTTATTTATTGCATATTGAATATATAGTTGTGAGCATGCGAGTTGTTGCTAAAATAATAAAATTAGACTACATTGGGGTGCCTTCGGCGCTTCTTGCCAGCAACTGCGACCCTCGCAAAATTTACGTTGTTACGCAAGGAAAATACGAGACACGTTACGACCTCGCAAAAATCGTCCGCAACACGCGCACATGAAAACATGAAAAATACAACAAATACACATAACAAATACATAAAAAGCTTACTTACAGGAAGAGGGAGCATCCAGGACCTCGAAAACTAAAGTTACACCTCAATTTAACTGAAATTAAAGCCGTTTAGACACAAAAAAATTCTCTAAGCGAGAGAAAAAGTGGCCGCCAAAGAAACCGAGGCTACAGCAGTCTAAAGACGCAAAACGCCACAAACACCTACTTATTTGCCGAAAAACACCTACGAGATTCAAAAACAAGGACGCAACCCGCACAACCCCAAAAACATTACAAACACAACAAATACATAAAAAGGTTACTCACAGCAAGGGGGGCACCGAGGACCTCTGCAAGTCAAGTTACACCTCCATGTAACCACACATTTCGGAGTTTACAGACCCAAAAATCACCTAAGCGAGAGAAAAAATGGCCGCCGAACAAAACGAAAACAAGGCTAAAGGTCCCTAAACACGCAAAACACCACCAAACGGCTACGGATATTCCGAAAAAGTCGCACGACATAGAAAACGAACGGCGCTACATCAGCCACATTATATACACCAAACACCATTAGCTCACTTACTATTTCATTGCCGTCATTTTTTGACGGGCAATTCGCTAGTCACATATATAGTTGTCAGCAATACGGGTTGTTGCTAACGACCAAAACTGTGGCAAACAGCATTACCTGCCTTACAATTTTATTGCCGTCATTTTTTTACGGGCAAGTCGCTAGTGTAAAATAAAGACCTGGCGTTGCGGAGTCCGATGTAGTCACGTGATGTCGCCTGTAAAGATAAATAAATGTCAGTTTGCAGATACGCTGAGCTGGGTACCTGGGTATTTGGACCTGATTTGGGGCGGTTCTGAGTTATTTTCCATCTTTCTCTCTCCAGGTCTGACCTATCTGCAAAATCTGAACTTTGAGCGGATTGTTATGTGTCAGCTGAATCCTCTGAAGATATGTCTGCCATCGGTGGTCAGCTTGTTCGCAGCCATTACTAGGTGAGCCTTAAAGTGACACAGCAGAGGATCCAAATATGGTATCTGATAAAGTCCTTGCTGCTACCTATACTTGTAGAACTTTATCAGTTGAATGGTATTTAAAAGATTGCAGAAACTGACATGGCGGTGTGTTGAGTTATTTTGAGGGGACAGCACATTTACCCTGTTATACAGGCCGTACACTTACTACTTCACATTGTAGCAGAGGGGCGCATGAGAAGATATAATAACATATGTACATGTGAGGGGTGTACTCACTCTTGTGACATACTGTATGTTTGAGTATATATAATTTCGTATATGGTGAGCACAAGAAGAAGCTCTGCACCATATAGAGTACAGACCACGAATAATACATTAGTAAGGTGATCTGCATGTCAAAAAGGCGGGGACATGCAAATGAGAAGACAATGTACCTTGGAGCAATGTATAAAATTGCTATATTTAGATTCAAAGAGTAAGGTACATTCTCTTCTCATTTGCATGTCCCCGCCTTTATGACATGCAGATCACCTTACAGATGTATTATTTGTTGTGTGTGTGTGTGTGTGTATGTATGTATATATATATATATGTGTAACGGAACCCATCACTGTTTTACCCTGTATTATGGTTATTTAATTATTATGGTTAAAATATGATCCTACTGTTATACTGTATGTATGTTGGTTTATGCTCTGCAGAATATTAGCCCAGACTATTGCAGACCTTGGCATAATAGATAATCCTATTACAGAGACTCCTCATAAGCAAGAGAGGTCCATTGTGTGAAGTGTTCACATTGTGAAGATGGAACAAAGGGAAGGATGATCTAATCAATGTCTGATTGTATCAAAGTAGCCAGGTAGCCTCAGGGAGGTGTGACCCACCTATTGTCCCTCTATGTGTATTGTGTGGCCAACTATGGGGGATGTGTATTGCCTGTGGGAAGAGATGTGTATATATATTTCTACACATAACAAAATAAAGACAGTATTCATTTGACTTCCAATTGAGTGTCGTCCAATATGGGAGGTTGGGGATGGTGAGACTGTAGTGCTTCTTGGATATTTTACCAGATACCAGCGGAGATATTGGATTCGTGTACCAACTCTGTTACAATATGTATGTGCAGATTTGTCTCATTTGGTGACCTGTTTGTCTCTCCCAGGAAGTACCAGCTGGTTTTCTGCTACACCATCATGGAGCGTAACAGCCGTAAGATGATTCCCATGGTACGAACCAGCATGGGCGGGGACTCGGTGCAGGCGTGCGTCAACCCGCTGGACAGCTTCTTTCCATTTGACCCCTGTGTCTTGAAGAGGTGTGTGTAGAGTGCAAGCTTCTTGTGCACGTAGCAGTTTGGAGCACAGATTTCCGTCGTCTGTTTCTGATACTAGTTCAATGTTTTATATCCCAATAGGTGCAAGAAGCTGATTGATCCCATTTACCAGGTTTGGGAGGAGTCCAGTGCTGAAGATTTAAAGGGACGTCCAAAAACTATCAAGGTACTGAAGAGACCCTCATACACTATAAGCAATGTCATAGTTTCATACTTGGCTGCACATCTGATTTTCATTGGCGCCATGGGCAGGCGCGGCTCCTGTATTTTTTTGAAACAGGGGGATGGGTAAAACCAGCCGGAGAACCAACTTCAAATGCTTGTAACTCCTTTTCCATCCTTTAGCTGATGGTGCTGAACACACATGGTGAGACAGGGGGTTGATGTGGAGCAGAAAAGATACTTTAAAGACGTCTTTAAAGTGTTTTTTAAAGTACCACAAAAGTCCCCCAAATGTGCTCTGCAGAGGGTGAAAAAGAATGTGGAAAAAGTGTTTTTCATTTTTAAAATTGATGCTGTTTGATGGAGTTACGATTACTAGAAGTCAGGCTACTTCAGTGTGTTGCCTCTGCCTGAATGAGTAATGAGCTCTGTACCATGTGGTACGTCATGAATATTAAGTAGAATCAGGTGTAGAAGCTTTGAATTGGGCAGTGGTTAAGTCATAACTACATTATATTGTAGCTGATCAGCACAGTAGGTAAGGCTGCAGTTTGTGAAGGTCCTGGGATCAAATCTTCGCAAAGACAGATATTTGGTGGAAATATAAATGCTCACTCCATGTTATATCTTTACCCCAGGGCGCTGCTGCTTCAGCGACCGATGAAGAGGACGACTTCCTCAAAGGGGAGACCCCTCAGAACGACTCCCTAGTGGGAATAACTCCAGGATCTTATGACTCGCACTTCCGAAGTCCAGCGAGTAGCGTGGGCTCGCCTCCGATCACCTTCTTACAGCGCCCGTTCTAAGTACACCCAGTAGATGTGCGCAAGCATTCACATAAAGCTGCTGTTTCATCAGCCCCACCTCGCATGGTCTTTTAATGTTGAGATGAGGCTCAGAGCCCGGGGTGCGGGCGGATCGTAAATCTCGTAAAACGTCTGTTAGATTTAACAGCCTCCGAGCCAGATCCAGTCCTGTTTGTATGGGGAGCTCTCGCAAAATGTGTTGGGTGGCACCTAAAGATGGTGGCACTGTACAGGTGGGTGACGGTCGCCCTCCACAGACACGCTCCTGGGGTGTCCACCCACAAATCCATAGGGCGGATTGTCAGATATTACCAATAAAGGAGATTCTATGGACTGATCCTTTATAATAGAATATAATTTAATGATACATTTGTATGAAAATGTAAATATCTGGTAAATAACTGCAATTATATATTTTTGTTTTCATTTTCTGCTTCTTTGTAACAGTTTATATTTTAATTTTACTGGACAAGATCAAAATGTGTAAAATCTGAATCTAAAGTGCTAATTATTGCATTAAAGGGATGACGACGATGAACTAATGAGCGGTATATAATCTGATACAGTGTAAAGAGACAGAATTCTTAAAGGGATATTGTATAAATAGTAACATCCAGGAACCTTCCATGTCCCTTTAACATAATCTGTGTATTTTCTGCTTCCGACGTATCTACTAAACATCATTGTAACAAAATGTAAATGTTTACCGAGAAAACCCAAGTTAAACATTTTTCATAGAAAATCACTATTTTCACTCCTCAGCCCAGTGGTTATATTGGGCTTCATTTCTTTATTTAGTGATTGATTAGTGATCAGTGACATTTAGAAAACTTACATTTGAGCTTTAATGTCACAGCCTCTAACAGAACTGCTTCTCTCCACTCATTAGATGTCCGGGGGGCAGATCTGCCCAGGAGTCTGTCCTAACATTTCTATTAGACCAGTATGTTAGTGTATATGCCTCCTTCCCTACAGTGACAATTGAAGACTGCCTCATGGGCAGATCCTATCCTATCCCCTGGACACCTGGTTTAGAGAAGCTGATCTGGCTGAGCTTGAATGTATTAAAAGATAGCAAAGAGCGCCGGACTGTTGTGGGCCACGGTGCTTTGCACCTGCTGCACTGGCAGTAGCACCTTCAATACCAGCAGTAAAAAAAAAAAATGGGGAAAAAAGCGAAAAATTTAACAAATGTATGTGTTTTATTTTTGAACATTTTGTACATTATATAGTCTAGTTTTTCAAAAGTCCATATCGGGGAAAAAAGCATGACCACGGGGCTCCTTTAAATAAAGAAATAAAACCTTATTGTACAGTAGTGGAGTTGTTGAATGGAGGGCCCCCGGTGCATTGCACCTCCTGCACCGGCGGTAGCTCTGGCCTATGTGAGCAGTACGCAGGTACGTCCGGTCACTATCCCAGGACTGATCCTGACAAACCAGAAGTCATTAAATATTTTCTACACTACAGATCACTCATTAATGATACTTTTTTTAAACATGGAAAAGAATCTGGAATTGTATTTAGTTTTTAGATTAACGCCCAAAGCTTCTATTTCTGCCGCACATTTGCGGTTAGATTTGTGCTTTTCTGTAAATTATAATTTCTGTAAACTTAATGTGAAAATAAAAATAATTTTCTGTCATTTCTTTGTATTGAAATTATTTTTAAAATGTGTTTTACGTAAAGTCTTATCGTTATTATAATATCTTCTATCTGGGCATGTTCTTATGGCTGACGGAGCACAACTAAGCAGCTAGCTCCTAATCCGAAATATATATATATTGATGCCTCTGGAGGAATCCATGATACTTTGGTGGAAGGTGTGAGAGGGATTTCCATTTCTGGAGTGCTGTTGTTGCAGTGAATGATGTGAGGGGTCTGGGTCAGTTAGGGGGAAGGGGGTGTGGTGTAAATTGCAATCTTATACAATTATCTTTACAATGTCCCTTCTCTCCACACACACACACACACACACTAATGATCCAGCTTGGAGGAAGTAATGTAACAAGTACAAAATGGATTCCTCTACTTATAAACAGAGTCTTCAAACACTCAGATTCCCCCCAAAAAATGTGGTAGTCTTTCATATGAACTGAATGGAGCTCTAATCTACATCGTGAGTAATTGTCAGGAATGAAAGCAACGTTGAATCAAATAAATAATAAGACAGATTGTATTTGTTTACTTGTGATCAGGTGACGCCACTCGGTATCGCTCGCTATAAATATGGCGGCTCCTATAAGTCTGGATTATAAAAATAAAAAGTGATTCCAAATGTATTTTCTTACATGGTAGGAATCTGAAGGTGGCCCTTTAAGGCAGGCTCAGTCCTACAGACCCCGGCACTGACCCATTTATCCTCAGAGACCCCACAAGGGTGGTCTACAGACCCTGCCAGCAGCATCAGGTCAGGGGGAGAGATACAGTGCCTTGCAAAAGTATTCACCCCCTTGGCATTTTTCGTGTTTTGTTTCCTCACAACCTGGCAGTAACACGGATTGTCTCAGGATTTGCATCATTTACTTTACAGAACCTGCCACAACTTTGAAGATGTTTTATTTTTATTGTGAAGGAAACAACAAATAAGACAAAATAACAGAACAAGTCCCTGTACATAACTATTCACCCCCTGAAGTCAATACTTTGTAGCGCCACCTTTTGCGGCAATCACAGCTCCAAGTCGCTTTGGATAAGTCTCTATGAGCTTGCCACATCTTACCTCTGGGATTTTTGCCCATTCCTCCTTGCAAAACTGCTCCAGCTCCTTCAAGTTGGATGGTTTGCGCTTGTGATCAGCAATCTTTAAGTCTGGCCACAGGTGATTGGTTGCACCAGAGCTTTTTATGGGCTTCATAACAAAGGGGGTGAATACTTTTGCAAGGCACTGTATATAGATAGTGGGCATATTCCTGTCCTGTACCATTATACGGTAGGTGATGGAGGCTACACAAACATGGACAAGAAACTGACCGTCAGCGCACAGCTGAGCTCTCGAGCTGCCCCTTAATGCAAAAAAATGGTTTTAGGTGTGACTGGCCCTTTTAATAGATTGTGTGAGTGACCTACCAGAGCAGCTTCTACCTGTCACTCAAACAAACGCCCCGCCCCCGCAACTGAAACCAGAACGGATTCTATCTGCCACTCAGACATAAACCCCGCCCATCACATAAGACCACGCCCCCATATTGTCGAAATCACCGCCCTCTGTTTACCATGCCCCTCAGGTTGGCTGTCACCTCGCGTTGCATGCTGGTAGTTGCAGTTCTCGTCGCTCCCACCATGCACTGCGTCCAGCTCCAGGCTCAGGAGGAGCTCTGACCCAGTCATGGTGCTGCTGTCCGGGGGTCACCGGGTGGAGGTGACCGGGAGCACGGTCGGGATAGTGCAGGAGGGGAGCCAGCTGGAGGTGAGGCCTAGTACTGATCTATATAGTGATAGAGAGTATACACCCTTCTGGGAGGCCCAGTACTACTGTATATATTGATACAGAGTATATACCCTGCTGGGAGGTCCAGTACTACTGTATATAGTGATAGAGAGTATATACCCTGCTGGGAGGCCCAGTACTACTGTATATAGTGATAGAGAGTATATACCCTGCTGGGAGGCCCAGTGCTACTGTATATAGTGATACAGAGTATATACCCTGCTGGGAGGTCCAGTACTACTGTATATAGTGATAGAGAGTATATACCCTGCTGGGAGGCCCAGTACTACTGTATATAGTGATAGAGAGTATATACCCTGCTGGGAGGCCCAGTACTACTGTATATAGTGATACAGAGTATACACCCTGCTGGGAGGCCCAGTACTACTGTATATAGTGATATAGAGTATATACCCTGCTGGGAGGCCCAGTACTACTGTATATAGTGATACAGAGTATATACCCTGCTGGGAGGCCCAGTACTACTGTATATAGTGATACAGAGTATACACCCTGCTGGGAGGCCCAGTACTACTGTATATAGTGATAGAGAGTATATACCCTGCTGGGAGGCCCAGTACTACTGTATATAGTGATAGAGAGTATATACCCTGCTGGGAGGCCCAGTACTACTGTATATAGTGATAGAGAGTATATACCCTGCTGGGAGGCCCAGTGCTACTGTATATAGTGATAGAGAGTATATACCCTGCTAGGAGGCCCAGTACTACTGTATATAGTGATACAGAGTATATACCCTGCTGGGAGGCCCAGTACTACTGTATATAGTGATACAGAGTATACACCCTGCTGGGAGGCCCAGTACTACTGTATATAGTGATAGAGAGTATATACCCTGCTGGGAGGCCCAGTACTACTGTATATAGTGATAGAGAGTATACACCCTGCTGGGAGGCCCAGTACTACTGTATATAGTGATACAGAGTATATACCCTGCTGGGAGGCCCAGTACTACTGTATATAGTGATACAGAGTATATACCCTGCTGGGAGGCCCAGTACTACTGTATATAGTGATAGAGAGTATATACCCTGCTGGGAGGCCCAGTACTACTGTATATAGTGATAGAGAGTATATACACTGCTGGGAGGCCCAGTACTACTGTATATAGTGATACAGAGTATATACCCTGCTGGGAGGCCCAGTACTACTGTATATAGTGATACAGAGTATACACCCTGCTAGGAGGCCCAGTGCTACTGTATATAGTGATACAGAGTATATACCCTGCTGGGAGGCCCAGTACTACTGTATATAGTGATAGAGAGTATATACCCTGCTGGGAGGCCCAGTACTACTGTATATAGTGATACAGAGTATACACCCTGCTGGGAGGCCCAGTACTACTGTATATAGTGATATAGAGTATATACCCTGCTGGGAGGCCCAGTACTACTGTATATAGTGATACAGAGTATACACCCTGCTGGGAGGCCCAGTACTACTGTATATAGTGATAGAGAGTATATACCCTGCTGAGAGGCCCAGTGCTACTGTATATATTGATACAGAGTATATACCCTGCTGGGAGGCCCAGTACTACTGTATATAGTGATACAGAGTATATACCCTGCTGGGAGGCCCAGTACTACTGTATATAGTGATACAGAGTATATACCCTGCTGGAAGGCCCAGTACTACTGTATATAGTGATACAGAGTATATACCCTGCTGGGAGGCCCAGTACTACTGTATATAGTGATAGAGAGTATATACCCTGCTGGGAGGCCCAGTACTACTGTATATAGTGATAGAGAGTATATACACTGCTGGGAGGCCCAGTACTACTGTATATAGTGATACAGAGTATATACCCTGCTGGGAGGCCCAGTACTACTGTATATAGTGATACAGAGTATACACCCTGCTAGGAGGCCCAGTGCTACTGTATATAGTGATACAGAGTATATACCCTGCTGGGAGACCCAGTACTACTGTATATAGTGATAGAGAGTATATACCCTGCTGGGAGGCCCAGTACTACTGTATATAGTGATACAGAGTATATACCCTGCTGGGAGGCCCAGTACTACTGTATATAGTGATACAGAGTATATACCCTGCTGGGAGGCCCAGTACTACTGTATATAGTGATACAGAGTATATACCCTGCTGGGAGGCCCAGTACTACTGTATATAGTGATAGAGAGTATATACCCTGCTGGGAGGCCCAGTATTACTGTATATAGTGATAGAGAGTATACACCCTGCTGGGAGGCCAGTACTACTGTATATAGTGATATAGAGTATATACCCTGCTGGGAGGCCCAGTACTACTGTATATAGTGATACAGAGTATACACCCTGCTGGGAGGCCCAGTACTACTGTATATAGTGATAGAGAGTATATACCCTGCTGGGAGGCCCAGTACTACTGTATATAGTGATACAGAGTATACACCCTGCTGGGAGGCCCAGTATTACTGTATATAGTGATACAGAGTATATACCCTGCTGGGAGGCCCAGTACTACTGTATATAGTGATACAGAGTATATACCCTGCTGGGAGGCCCAGTACTACTGTATATAGTGATAGAGAGTATATACCCTGCTGGGAGGCCCAGTATTACTGTATATAGTGATACAGAGTATATACCCTGCTGGGAGGCCCAGTACTACTGTATATAGTGATAGAGAGGATATACCCTGCTGGGAGGCCCAGTGCTACTGTATATAGTGATACAGAGTATATACCCTGCTGGGAGGCCCAGTGCTACTGTATATAGTGATACAGAGTATATACCCTGCTGGGAGGCCCAGTACTACTGTATATAGTGATACAGAGTATATACCCTGCTGGGAGGCCCAGTGCTACTGTATATAGTGATACAAAGTATATACCCTGCTGGGAGGCCCAGTACTACTGTATATAGTGATAGAGAGTATATACCCTGCTGGGAGGCCCAGTACTACTCTATATAGTGATACAGAGTATATACCCTGCTGGGAGGCCCAGTACTACTGTATATAGTGATACAGAGTATATACCCTGCTGGGAGGCCCAGTACTACTGTATATAGTGATACAGAGTATATACCCTGCTGGGAGGCCTAGTACTACTGTATATAGTGATAGAGAGTATATACCCTGCTGGGAGGCCCAGTACTGCTCTATATAGTGATAACAGAGTATATACCCTGCTGGGAGGCCCAGTACTACTGTATATAGTGATACAGAGTATACACCCTGCTGGGAGGCCCAGTACTACTGTATATAGTGATATAGAGTATATACCCTGCTGGGAGGCCCAGTACTACTGTATATAGTGATACAGAGTATATACCCTGCTGGGAGGCCCAGTACTACTGTATATAGTGATACAGAGTATATACCCTGCTGGGAGGCCCAGTACTACTGTATATAGTGATACAGAGTATATACCCTGCTGGGAGGCCCAGTACTACTGTATATAGTGATAGAGAGTATATACCCTGCTGGGAGGCCCAGTATTACTGTATATAGTGATACAGAGTATGTACCCTGCTAGGAGGCCCAGTACTACTGTATATAGTGATACAGAGTATGTACCCTGCTAGGAGGCCCAGTACTACTGTATATAGTGATACAGAGTATACACCCTGCTGGGAGGCCCAGTACTACTGTATATAGTGATACAGAGTATATACCCTGCTGGGAGGCCCAGTACTACTGTATATAGTGATACAGAGTATATACCCTGCTGGGAGGCCCAGTACTACTGTTTATAGTGATACAAAGTATATACCCTGCTGGGAGGCCCAGTACTACTGTATATAGTGATACAGAGTATATACCCTGCTGGGAGGCCCAGTACTACTGTTTATAGTGATACAGAGTATATACCCTGCTGGGAGGCCCAGTACTACTGTATATAGTGATACAGAGTATATACCCTGCTGGGAGGCCCAGTACTACTGTATATAGTGATACAAAGTATATACCCTGCTGGGAGGCCCAGTACTACTGTATATAGTGATAGAGAGTATATACCCTGCTGGGAGTCCCAGTACTACTGTATATAGTGATACAGAGTATATACACTGCTGGGAGGCCTAGTACTGCTTTATATAGTGATACAGAGTATGCACCCTGCTGGGAGGCCCAGTACTACTGTATATAGTGATACAGAGTATATACCCTGCTAGGAGGCCCAGTACTACTGTATATAGTGATACAGAGTATATACCCTGCTAGGAGGCCCAGTACTACTGTATATAGTGATATAGAGTATATACCCTGCTGGGAGGCCCAGTACTACTGTATATAGTGATAGAGAGTATATACCCTGCTGGGAGGCCCAGTACTACTGTTTATAGTGATACAGAGTATATACCCTGCTGGGAGGCCCAGTACTACTGTATATAGTGATAGAGAGTATATACCCTGCTAGGATGCCCAGTACTACTGTATATAGTGATAGAGAGTATATACCCTGCTGGGAGGCCCAAATACTACTGTATATAGTGATACAGAGTATATACCCTGCTGGGAGGTCCAGTACTACTGTATATAGTGATACAGAGTATATACCCTGCTAGGAGGCCCAGTACTACTGTATATAGTGATAGAGAGTATATACCCTGCTGGGAGGCCCAGTACTACTGTATATAGTGATAGAGAGTATATACCCTGCTGGGAGGCCCAGTACTACTGTATATAGTGATACAGAGTATACACCCTGCTGGGAGGCCCAGTACTACTGTATATAGTGATACAGAGTATATACCCTGCTGGGAGGCCCAGTACTACTGTATATAGTGATACAGAGTATATACCCTGCTGGGAGGCCCAGTACTACTGTATATAGTGATACAGAGTATACACCCTGCTGGGAGGCCCAGTACTACTGTATATAGTGATATAGAGTATATACACTGCTGGGAGGCCCAGTACTACTGTATATAGTGATACAGAGTATATACCCTGCCGGGAGGCCCAGTACTACTGTATATAGTGATAGAGAGTATATACCCTGCTAGGAGGCCCAGTACTACTGTATATAGTGATACAGAGTATATACCCTGCTAGGAGGCCTAGTACTACTGTATATAGTGATAGAGAGTATAGACCCTGCTGGGAGGCCCAGTACTACTGTATATAGTGATATAGAGTATATACCCTGCTAGGAGGCCCAGTGCTACTGTATATAGTGATATAGAGTATATACCCTGCTGGGAGGCCCAGTACTACTGTATATAGTGATATAGAGTATATACCCTGCTAGGAGGCCCAGTGCTACTGTATATAGTGATACAGAGTATATACACTGCTGGGAGGCCCAGTACTACTGTATATAGTGATAGAGAGTATATACCCTGCTGAGAGGCCCAGTACTACTGTATATAGTGATACAGAGTATATACCCTGCTGGGAGGCCCAGTACTGCTCTATATAGTGATACAGAGTATACACCCTGCTGGGAGGCCCAGTACTACTGTATATAGTGATACAGAGTATATACCCTCCTGGGAGGCCCAGTACTACTGTATATAGTGATACAGAGTATACACCCTGCTGGGAGGCCCAGTGCTACTGTATATAGTGATATAGAGTATATACCCTGCTGGGAGGCCCAGTACTACTGTATATAGTGATAGAGAGTATATACCCTGCTGGGAGGCCCAGTACTACTGTATATAGTGATATAGAGTATATACCCTGCTGGGAGGCCCAGTACTACTGTATATAGTGATATAGAGTATATACCCTGCTGGGAGGCCCAGTACTACTGTATATAGTGATACAGAGTATATACCCTGCTGGGAGGCCCAGTGCTACTGTATATAGTGATACAGAGTATATACCCTGCTGGGAGGCCCAGTACTACTGTATATAGTGATACAGAGTATATACCCTGCTGGGAGGCCCAGTGCTACTATATATAGTGATACAGAGTATATACCCTGCTGGGAGGCCCAGTACTACTGTATATAGTGATACAGAGTATACACCCTGCTGGGAGGCCCAGTACTACTGTATATAGTGATACAGAGTATATACCCTGCTGGGAGGCCCAGTGCTACTGTATATAGTGATATAGAGTATATACCCTGCTGGGAGGCCCAGTGCTACTGTATATAGTGATACAGAGTATATACCCTGCTGGGAGGCCCAGTGCTACTGTATATAGTGATACAGAGTATACACCCTGCTGGGAGGCCCAGTACTACTGTATATAGTGATACAGAGTATATACCCTGCTGGGAGGCCCAGTACTACTGCATATAGTGATACAGAGTATATACACTGCTGGGAGGCCCAGTACTACTGTATATAGTGATACAGAGTATATACCCTGCTGGGAGGCCCAGTACTACTGTATATAGTGATAGAGAGTATATACCCTGCAGGGAGGCCCAATACTACTGTATATAGTGATACAGAGTATATACCCTGCTGGGAGGCCCAGTACTACTGTATATAGTGATACAGAGTATATACCCTGCTGGGAGGCCCAGTGCTACTGTATATAGTGATACAGAGTATACACCCTGCTGGGAGGTCCAGTACTACTGTATATAGTGATACAGAGTATACACCCTGCTGGGAGGCCCAGTACTACTGTATATAGTGATAGAGAGTATACACCCTGCTGGGAGGCCCAGTACTACTGTATATAGTTGTAACGGAACCCATCACTGTTTTACCCTGTTTTATGATTATTTAATTCTTGGTTAAAATATGATCCTACAATATGTATGCTGGTTGATGCTCTGCAGAATATTAGCCAGACTTTTGCAGACCTAGGCTAATAGATAATCCTATTACAGAGATTCAAGAGATAAGAAAGTTGTAAAGGATCCTTGCATTGTTCAAAGTGTTTCCATTCTCTGATAAGAACAAAGAGGTGTAATTGAATCAGTGTCTGATTGTATCAAAGTTGCCAGGGAGGTGTGACCCCCCTATTGTTCTCTTTGTGTGTATTGTGTGTAGCCAAATATGGGCATGTGTATTGCCTGTGGCCAAAGAGATGTATATATAGTTTTGCAATAACAAAATAAAGTCAGTATTCATTTGACTCCCAAATTGTGTGTCGTCCAATATGGGAGGTCGGGGATGGTGAAACTGTAGTGCCTCGTGGGTATTTTATCGTATACCAGCGGAGATTTTGGACTGCGGGTCCCAGCTCCGTTACATTTGTTGGCAAGTGGTGGAATTGTTCCCACGGTCAGAAGGACAGCTACAGGAGACACCATTCCGTGGAGTACAAATTGAGGGCAACGCTAGTATCCGTACAGCGCCCCTGGCTACAGCAGGATGGAACCGGCTAGTTTTCAGACAGCGTTCCATCATGAGGAGGAGGAGGCGGCCGCGGACTACAGGGATGCAGACAGAAAGGAACTCATGGTTACAGTACCTCGTATTACCCCACAGAATGAGTTTGGAAGAGAACTCCAAAGCAGACTGGCCTTTTTCCCAGATACGCTTCCCATGAAAACCTTGGAATGGTTAATGACAGATGTCCACAAATCCATAATGGAAAAGCAGCGGGCACAGGAGCGGTCCATCTGGGGAGCTGCTAACCCACCTCCCACCATTAAACCCCCCCCAGCACTGCGTCCGGGTGGTGGGAACTACCAAACCCCTCCACGGTACATCAGGTGCCACACGTGTAACCAGCAGGGTCACATGCAGAGAGACTGTCCCAGAAACAGAAACCGCTCCACGTGGAATACTCCAACTAATTCCACCTCCCAGCAGCAGTGTGTACCCCAGGGGGCCGAAGGTGTCGTCCTTCTCCCCCAGCGGCAGTGTGTACCCCAGGGGGCTGAAGGTGTCGTCCTTCCCCCCCAGCGGCAGTGTGAACCCCAGGGGGCAGAAGGTGTCGTCCTTCCTCCCCAGCGGCAGTGTGTTCCCCAGGGAGCCGAAGGTGTCGTCCTTCCTCCCCAGCGGCAGTGTGTTCCCCAGGGAGCCGAAGGTGTCGTCCTTCCTCCCCAGCGGCAGTGTGAACCCCAGGGGGCAGAAGGTGTCGTCCCTTCCCCCCAGCGGCAGTGTGAACCCCAGGGGGCAGAAGGTGTCGTCCTTCCCCCTCAGCGGCAGTGTGTACCCCAGGGGGCTGAAGGTGTCGTCCTTCCCCCCCAGCGGCAGTGTGTACCCCAGGGAGCTGAAGGTGTCGTCCTTCCTCCCCAGCGGCAGTGTGTTCCCCAGGGAGCCGAAGGTGTCGTCCTTCCTCCCCAGCGGCAGTGTGAACCCCAGGGGGCAGAAGGTGTCGTCCTTTCCCCCCAGCGGCAGTGTGAACCCCAGGGGGCAGAAGGTGTCGTCCTTCCCCCTCAGCGGCAGTGTGAACCCCAGGGGGCAGAAGGTGTCGTCCTTTCCCCCCAGCGGCAGTGTGAACCCCAGGGGGCAGAAGGTGTCGTCCTTCCCCCTCAGCGGCAGTGTGAACCCCAGGGGGCAGAAGGTGTCGTCCTTTCCCCCCAGCGGCAGTGTGAACCCCAGGGGGCAGAAGGTGTCGTCCTTCCCCCTCAGCGGCAGTGTGTACCCCAGGGAGCTGAAGGTGTCGTCCTTCCTTCCCAGCGGCAGTGTGTACCCCAGGGAGCTGAAGGTGTCGGCCTTCCCCCCCAGCGGCAGTGTGAACCCCAGGGGGCAGAAGGTGTCGTCCTTCCCCCCCAGCGGCAGTGTGTACCTCAGGGAGCAGAAGGTGTCGACCTTCCTCCACAGCGGCAGTGGGTACCCCAGGGGGCCAAAGGTGTCGTCCTTCCCCCCCAGCGGCAGTGTGAAACACAGGGGGCAGAAGGTGTCGTCCTTCCCCCCCAGCGACAGTTTACCCTAACCAGGGGAGACACCAATCTCCCAGACGGCGCAGATGGGACCATGGTCTCTGCGCCCACAGCTTGTCCAGATCCCCAACTACCGTCACTGGGACAACCGGAGGAGGGGGTAAGTACAAATTCCCCTCCCCAGCTAACTTCTAATGTGGCCCCAGGGTTAACAGAGGAAATGTTAACCCCCACTGACCCCCACGTTTCCCTGGCTACTGAGCCGGAATATGTCCCAAGTACCCCAGCAGAAGAGCTGACAGTGGGACAGAGTGCAGTCGGCCTCTGCCCTCCCTTTGTCCCTTGTACAGAGCAGGAGAACCTGCAGGTTATATCAGCAGAAGAGCTGGCATCAGGGCAGAGTGCCGCTGGCCTCTGCCCCTCAAGTCCCGTCAGCGTGTTGCACCATCACCCCAGCAAAATATCCAGGTGCCTGGTTAGACTTCCCCCCCAAAGGGGAGATGTGTGACGAAGTGCCCTTCGCCACTTTGGCTTGGAGAGGACTGTTTGCCAGCCTCCTGCCCTGCGACTATGGCCCTGGTACATATTGCCCTTTGGAACCAGTGTTCGGCCATACCAGAGTGTAAGTCACTCATTCTGGCCCTTTACATACAGGGGGGTCATTCTGTACTTGCCCTGTGGGAGCGGTGATACCCCAGATAACTATGCCATGGAGCCCATTCATAGGATGCAAGACCATGGGAAAGACTTTAGCTACATGGCAATTGAACTGTGTGAAGAGGATCTGAGCGCTATTCGGTAGTTTTCTGCGCTCAGATCCCAGCTATCTGGGGATATGGGAAATGTGAGTAAATGTGAATTGCAGTAATGCTGATGGGTTGTCAAACTAAAGAATTGACCAACAAATACTTTTGTCCGGACATCCCCAGGCCGATCCGTTGGGATCAGACCGTGTATGCCGGCTTATGGTCACGGGGGAGGTGTGTAACGGAACCCATCACTGTTTTACCCTGTTTTATGATTATTTAATTCTTGGTTAAAATATGATCCTACAATATGTATGCTGGTTGATGCTCTGCAGAATATTAGCCAGACTTTTGCAGACCTAGGCTAATAGATAATCCTATTACAGAGATTCAAGAGATAAGAAAGTTGTAAAGGATCCTTGCATTGTCCAAAGTGTTTTAATTCTCTGATAAGAACAAAGAGGTGTAATTGAATCAGTGTCTGATTGTATCAAAGTTGCCAGGGAGGTGTGACCCACCTATTGTTCTCTTTGTGCGTATTGTGTGTAGCCAAATATGGGCATGTGTATTGCCTGTGGCCAAAGAGATGTATATATAGTTTTGCAATAACAAAATAAAGTCAGTATTCATTTGACTCCCAAATTGTGTGTCGTCCAATATGGGAGGTCGGGGATGGTGAAACTGTAGTGCCTCGTGGGTATTTTATCGTATACCAGCGGAGATTTTGGACTGCGGGTCCCAGCTCCGTTACAATAGTGATAGAGAGTATATACCCTGCTGGGAGGCCCAGGGCTACTGTATATAGTGATACAGAGTATATACCCTGCTGGGAGGCCCAGTGCTACTGTATATAGTGATACAGAGTATACACCCTGCTGGGAGGTCCAGTACTACTGTATATAGTGATACAGAGTATACACCCTGCTGGGAGGCCCAGTACTACTGTATATAGTGATACAGAGTATATACCCTGCTGGGAGGCCCAGTACTACTGTATATAGTGATACAGAGTATATACCCTGCTGGGAGGCCCAGTACTACTGTATATAGTGATAACAGAGTATATACCCTGCTGGGAGGCCCAGTACTACTGTATATAGTGATAAAGAGTATACACCCTGCTGGGAGGCCCAGTACTACTGTCTATAGTGATAGAGAGTATACACCCTGCTGGGAGGCCCAGTACTACTGTATATAGTGATAAAGGGTATACACCCTGCTGTACTTAAACACCTGCAGTTGAGCCTCTGCATATCTATATATTGTATAAAAATAATATTCTCAACCAGGATCATTTCCATTTTTCTTGTGTATTTTGTCTGTTGGGTCAGTCCAGGTGGATTCTGTAAATAATGACCAGGTCACGGCTGGTGCTAATGGCTATCTGCACTGTGTTTATTTCCATTAGGAACGAGCCAAAGCATTAATCAGCCAGACCACCCGGACCGTAGGACCCAAAGGACTCTTATATGTCCAGCAAAGGGAGCTAGCAGCAGCCACCCCAGAGGACCGTAAGTGACACAGAGCTTTATGTGTGTGTGTGTGTGTGTGTGTGTGTGTGTATATATATATATATATATATATATATATATATATATATATATATATATATATATATATATATCTAACTTGGATTACTTTTTCTGAGTTTTATGTGACATTAGAAGCAAATATAATTCTAGACATTAATATCTACTAATACATATATATATATATATATTGTACCCTGAGAATTCCTGGACACTGTTGCATACGAGTAATTATTATTCTTACTCATATAAATATCCAGTATTATTAGTAGCTCTGGTTATAAAATTATAATAAAGTTCTGTGGATCCAAATGACCAGAACATTACAATATAAATGTGTCAGCGGACCGCAGACGCTACAGAGCTTACAATCTAGAAGGGCAGGGTGTGCGTGTTGTGAGTATTTTGTGTACACACATAAACCTTACAGTAGTTTTGTTATTATTTCTTTCTTTTTATACCCAGGCTCTGTGTCCGTCTTGGGGTCTGAAGATGCCACAACGTGTCACATCTTGGTGCTGAGACACACAGGTAGCGACTCTGTGTAATATTTGTATTGTCCTGAATAATTACACCAAAATTGTAGCCATTCATTTGTTACCTTTTTATATGCAATGTTGTGCAGAGGATTCTACCATGTTGGTTTCTGCTGATCTACATTCTTGGTTGGGCGGAGACTGGAGGGGAAGCTGCTTGTGCTTTGCCTGTATTTGTATATAAAGCTCTTGTTTATAATCCCATTATAGGAAGCGGTGCCACGTGTTTAGCGCACTGCGACGGCTCCGATACCAAAACCGAAGTGGCGAAAATATTATCTGCAGTGAAGACTTTATCGCAAGATGCCAAAGAAGGGAGGTGAGTGTCCCGTCTATAGTAGTCATTGCTAGCGTTCTCATTCTGAAGCTGAAGTGTTGATGTGACTTCTAGCATTATCATCACATTCAGGGATCTGAAGCGGTGATAAAAACTCCATGTAATTGTATGTATGACGCATATATTGTATGTATGTATGACGCATATATTGTATGTATGTATGTATGACGCATATATTGTATGTATGTATGTATGTATGACGCATATATTGTATGTATGTATGTATGACGCATATATTGTATGTATGTATGTATGTATGAATAACGCATATATTGTATGTATGTATGTATGTATGAATAACGCATATATTGTATGTATGTATGTATGTATGAATAACGCATATATTGTATGTATAACGCATTGTGATCAGGATGGCCGCGTATAGCGGTGGTTTCTTAAAGGAAGGGCTGACACCGACTTCAAATGCAGCAAATTGGTTTATTTGCAAAATGGAAATTAACAGTTGAAGCAGTAGCTCTGCTTAAAATACCGGAACATAAATAACTTGGTCTCTGCGAGGTGGGAGTATGCCACCTTGTGGCCAGGTATATACAGTCCTTAACTTGGGAGACTGCCACCTTGTGGCCAGGATACCAACAGTCCTTTAGTGATGAGATTATGTCGCCCCCTCCAGCAACCTCTGGGACACAGCTCCTCTCTCTGTGGGACACAGCTCCTCTCTCTGTGGGACACAGCTCCTCTCTCTGGGGGACACAGCTCCTCTCTCTGGGGGACACAGCTCCTCTCTCTGTGGGACACAGCTCCTCTCTCTGTGGGACACAGCTCCTCTCTCTGTGGGACACAGCTCCTCTCTCTTTGGGACACAGCTCCTCTCTCTGTGGGACACAGCTCCTCTCTCTGTGGGACACAGCTCCTCTCTCTGTGGGACACAGCTCCTCTCTCTGTGGGACACAGCTCCTCTCTCTGTGGGACACAGCTCCTCTCTCTGTGGGACACAGCTCCTCTCTCTGTGGGACACAGCTCCTCTCTCTGTGGGACACAGCTCCTCTCTCTGTGGGACACAGCTCCTCTCTCTGTGGGACACAGCTCCTCTCTCTGTGAGACACAGCTCCTCTCTCTGTGGGACACAGCTCCTCTCTCTGTGGGACACAGCTCCTCTCTCTGTGAGACACAGCTCCTCTCTCTGTGAGACACAGCTCCTCTCTCTGTGGGACACAGCTCCTCTCTCTGTGAGACACAGCTCCTCTCTCTGTGGGACACAGCTCCTCTCTCTGTGGGACACAGCTCCTCTCTCTGTGGGACACAGCTCCTCTCTCTGTGGGACACAGCTCCTCTCTCTGTGGGACACAGCTCCTCTCTCTGTGGGACACAGCTCCTCTCTCTGTGAGACACAGCTCCTCTCTCTGTGGGACACAGCTCCTCTCTCTGTGGGACACAGCTCCTCTCTCTGTGGGACACAGCTCCTCTCTCTGGGGGACACAGCTCCTCTCTCTGTGGGACACAGCTCCTCTCTCTGTGGGACACAGCTCCTCTCTCTGTGGGACACAGCTCCTCTCTCTGTGGGACACAGCTCCTCTCTCTGTGAGACACAGCTCCTCTCTCTGTGAGACACAGCTCCTCTCTCTGTGGGACACAGCTCCTCTCTCTGTGGGACACAGCTCCTCTCTCTGTGAGACACAGCTCCTCTCTCTGTGGGACACAGCTCCTCTCTCTGTGGGACACAGCTCCTCTCTCTGGGGGACACAGCTCCTCTCTCTGTGGGACACAGCTCCTCTCTCTGGGGGACACAGCTCCTCTCTCTGTGGGACACAGCTCCTCTCTCTGTGGGACACAGCTCCTCTCTCTCTGGGACACAGCTCCTCTCTCTGTGAGACACAGCTCCTCTCTCTGTGAGACACAGCTCCTCTCTCTGTGAGACACAGCTCCTCTCTCTG
This sequence comes from Discoglossus pictus, assembly GCA_027410445.1. NCBI lineage: Eukaryota > Metazoa > Chordata > Amphibia > Anura > Alytidae > Discoglossus > Discoglossus pictus. The sequence continues at coordinate 107,651,583 of CM050172.1, read as the reverse complement.
GGGGACACAGCTCCTCTCTCTGTGGGACACAGCTCCTCTCTCTGTGAGACACAGCTCCTCTCTCTGTGGGACACAGCTCCTCTCTCTGTGGGACACAGCTCCTCTCTCTGTGGGACACAGCTCCTCTCTCTGTGGGACACAGCTCCTCTCTCTGTGGGACACAGCTCCTCTCTCTGTGGGACACAGCTCCTCTCTCTGTGGGACACAGCTCCTCTCTCTGTGGGACACAGCTCCTCTCTCTGTGGGACACAGCTCCTCTCTCTGTGGGACACAGCTCCTCTCTCTGTGGGACACAGCTCCTCTCTCTGTGGGACACAGCTCCTCTCTCTGTGGGACACAGCTCCTCTCTCTGTGGGACACAGCTCCTCTCTCTGTGAGACACAGCTCCTCTCTCTGTGAGACACAGCTCCTCTCTCTGTGAGACACAGCTCCTCTCTCTGTGGGACACAGCTCCTCTCTCTGTGGGACACAGCTCCTCTCTCTGTGGGACACAGCTCCTCTCTCTGTGGGACACAGCTCCTCTCTCTGTGGGACACAGCTCCTCTCTCTGTGAGACACAGCTCCTCTCTCTGTGGGACACAGCTCCTCTCTCTGTGGGACACAGCTCCTCTCTCTGTGGGACACAGCTCCTCTCTCTGTGAGACACAGCTCCTCTCTCTGTGGGACACAGCTCCTCTCTCTGTGGGACACAGCTCCTCTCTCTGTGGGACACAGCTCCTCTCTCTGTGGGACACAGCTCCTCTCTCTGTGGGACACAGCTCCTCTCTCTGTGGGACACAGCTCCTCTCTCTGTGGGACACAGCTCCTCTCTCTGTGGGACACACAGCTCCTCTCTCTGTGGGACACACAGCTCCTCTCTCTGTGGGACACACAGCTCCTCTCTCTGTGGGACACACAGCTCCTCTCTCTGTGGGACACACAGCTCCTCTTTCTGTGGGACACACAGCTCCTCTTTCTGTGGGACACACAGCTCCTCTCTCTGTGGGACACACAGCTCCTCTCTCTGTGGGACACACAGCTCCTCTCTCTGTGGGACACAGCTCCTCTCTCTGTGGGACACAGCTCCTCTCTCTGTGGGACACACAGCTCCTCTCTCTGTGGGACACACAGCTCCTCTCTCTGTGGGACACAGCTCCTCTCTCTGTGGGACACAGCGCTCCTCTCTCGGACACAGTTGCGGGTGAAGCATAGGGCCCGCCCGTCTCTCCCGTATGCTTCACCCCAGGGACCCTTGCATACACAAACTCACTTGTATTTACTTCTCAATATCTTCACTTCTTCCCTGGGGCATAATACTTCAGCAACAACCGTGCCTAGGCCTTTAAGGCAAAACTCTGCCTGGGAATCCTCACTTGTTCCCTTCACTTACTTGGCCTCCTTGGGACTTCTCCTCCTGAGTCTGAAGTCAATCTTCCAGCTCACACGACTTGCTGTAGTCCCCGTTCTCCCAGTACAGTCACTTGGCGATCGTTTACAGGGTAGTTCACAACTTCACTGTCTTTCCACAGCAGATCACCTTCCACTCTCTGTGGCGTGCTTCTTGTCAGCAGCACACAACCGGCACAGAGCCTAGCCGGCCACCCCCCACTCCAGGTCTGCTCTCCGGCTTTTAAAGGGGAGTTGCTCTGATTAGGAGTTCTTCAGAAGTTTTAACTACTTCACTTCTGACAAGAACTCCATACTCCACTTGCTTGTCATACTTCAAAGGAGCAAACAATCACAGCATATATTGTATGTGTGCATAACGCATATATTGTATGTATGTGTGCATAACGCATATATTGTATGTATGTTGTATGTATGTGTGCATAACGCATATATTGTATGTATGTGTGCATAACGCATATATTGTATGTATGTGTGCATAACGCATATATTGTATGTATGTGTGCATAACGCATATATTGTATGTATGTGTGCATAACGCATATATTGTATGTATGTTGTATGTATGTGTGCATAACGCATATATTGTATGTATGTGTGCATAACGCATATATTGTATGTATGTTGTATGTATGTGTGCATAACGCATATATTGTATGTATGTGTGCATAACGCATATATTGTATGTATGTTGTATGTATGTGTGCATAACGCATATATTGTATGTATGTGTGCATAACGCATATATTGTATGTATGTGTGCATAACGCATATATTGTATGTATGTGTGCATAACGCATATATTGTATGTATGTGTGCATAACGCATATATTGTATGTATGTGTGCATAACGCATATATTGTATGTATGTGTGCATAACGCATATATTGTATGTATGTGTGCATAACGCATATATTGTATGTATGTTGTATGTATGTGTGCATAACGCATATATTGTATGTACGTATGACGCATATATTGTATGTACGTATGACGCATATATCGTATGTACGTATGACGCATATATCGTATGTACGTATGACGCATATATCGTATGTACGTATGACGCATATATCGTATGTACGTATGACGCATATATCGTATGTACGTATGACGCATATATCGTATGTACGTATGACGCATATATCGTATGTACGTATGACGCATATATCGTATGTACGTATGACGCATATATTATATGTACCTATGACGCATATATTGTATGTATGTGTGCATAACGCATATATTGTATGTATGTTGTATGTATGTGTGCATAACGCATATATTGTATGTATGTGTGCATAACGCATATATTGTATGTACGTATGACGCATATATTGTATGTACGTATGACGCATATATTGTATGTATGTGTGCATAACGCATATATTGTATGTATGTGTGCATAACGCATATATTGTATGTATGTGTGCATAACGCATATATTGTATGTACGTATGACGCATATATTGTATGTACGTTTGACGCATTTATTGTACGTATGTATCTATGACGCATATGTTGTACGTATGTGTGCATGGCGCATATGTTGTACGTATGTGTGCATGGCGCATATGTTGTACGGATGTGTGCATGGCGCATATGTTGTACGGATGTGTGCATGGCGCATATGTTGTACGGATGTGTGCATGGCGCATATGTTGTACGGATGTGTGCATGGCGCATATGTTGTACGGATGTGTGCATGGCGCATATGTTGTACGGATGTGTGCATGGCGCATATGTTGTACGGATGTGTGCATGGCGCATATGTTGTACGGATGTGTGCATGGCGCATATGTTGTACGGATGTGTGCATGGCGCATATGTTGTACGGATGTGTGCATGGCGCATATGTTGTACGGATGTGTGCATGGCGCATATGTTGTACGGATGTGTGCATGGCGCATATGTTGTACGGATGTGTGCATGGCGCATATGTTGTACGGATGTGTGCATGGCGCATATGTTGTACGGATGTGTGCATGGCGCATATGTTGTACGGATGTGTGCATGGCGCATATGTTGTACGGATGTGTGCATGGCGCATATGTTGTACGGATGTGTGCATGGCGCATATGTTGTACGGATGTGTGCATGGCGCATATGTTGTACGGATGTGTGCATGGCGCATATGTTGTACGGATGTGTGGATGGCGCATATGTTGTACGGATGTGTGGATGGCGCATATGTTGTACGGATGTGTGGATGGCGCATATGTTGTACGGATGTGTGGATGGCGCATATGTTGTACGGATGTGTGGATGGCGCATATGTTGTACGGATGTGTGGATGGCGCATATGTTGTACGGATGTGTGGATGGCGCATATGTTGTACGGATGTGTGGATGGCGCATATGTTGTACGGATGTGTGGATGGCGCATATGTTGTACGGATGTGTGGATGGCGCATATGTTGTACGGATGTGTGGATGGCGCATATGTTGTACGGATGTGTGGATGGCGCATATGTTGTACGGATGTGTGGATGGCGCATATGTTGTACGGATGTGTGGATGGCGCATATGTTGTACGGATGTGTGCATGGCGCATATGTTGTACGGATGTGTGCATGGCGCATATGTTGTACGGATGTGTGCATGGCGCATATGTTGTACGGATGTGTGCATGGCGCATATATGACGCGTGTATGTATGACGCGTATACATACATACGCGTTATATTGTATGTATGTATAACGCATATATTAAAAATTAAATATAAGAATAATGGAGGCATTACTCAGGAATAACCCAGCCATAAGGCATTATATACATTTAATTAGTGGAATCTACTAAGAAATGTATAATATTTTAGACGCTCAAGTTTGTTGTTTTTGTATGTAAGTAATTGAATTAACCTCCAAATGTAAAAAATAGGTATTTAAATCCATGGTATCATAGGTTTCTCTTCCCTGAGGAAGCTTTTTTTTTTTTTTTTAACAAAACATGTTGGTGAGCAGAGGAGAAATACGGTTAACCTTTAAATAGCTCTGCTTTTGTAGCACTTTAATTTTATTATTTTAATTGAGAAGGACGATCGTTTAATTCTTTAGAACGTACTTCACTGTATTTGGACATTTTGCGCTCTTTATCCTTTTTTCTAAATCATTACATTTCAGCAGCTTTACAATATGGCGGACTTGTTTGACATTTCTGTTAAAGGGTAACTCCTGGGGTTTGCTCGCATTGTTTTCAGTCTAGCAATCCTATAGTAAGAATGAGCATGTGCAGATTCCAGGTGTAATTAGCCTAATTAGCCTGGACGCCCCCCGGGGTCGTTATTTATCAATAACCGGCAACATATAAATGTTCTGTTTCTGATCAGGTTGGAGCTGCACATGATCGGAGGATTCATTGATGACAAGGGACTGTCTCAAGACCTCTCCAAGCAGATTCTAAGTAAGTTTCCTCTTTCTACTGTAACATATTAAGGTGACAAACTCCTCATGAACTGCAATGAACTACTTGTACTCTGGTGTAATTAGTCCTAGACTAGGCTCTATAATGCAGACTTTTTTGATTTTTTTTTTTAATAATATTCTTTATTGATAATTTCAAACCTATACAATGTTACAATAACAAGTCTGAACAAAGACGCACGCGTTACTGGATAATGGGGCAGTCGGATATATTAAACATTAAATCCCTTGTAGCGTCTGGAATCACAGAATAGATTTAGAATTGTTTTTCAACAATAATGGTATTTAATAAAAATAAATAAATTGAAATAAATGAATAAATAAAGCTTACAGCAATTGTATTCTATTGTTTTATGTTTATATGGCACACAATGAATTAAACTTAACTGACCAAACATTTTGAAAATTGTAAAAAATATCTATTATTTTCCAGTCCAACATGACTGATTTTGGTCATTTTTGCTAATAAGTCACCAAGTTATAGATGTACTAAATGTAATAAGTTTATTCTTACAAAACGGTCAGTAATAAGATTTATAGTGTTTATCTGTTTATTAATATAATATAATGCACACAATATCGTATCCGTTGTTGTCATTGTTTTATCCTTCAGTGAGTTTTCCACTTGTGGGTTTTTGTGACCTAAGTGTATCACTTTGCGTTCTTAGATCCCGTATACATGGTCAGTGCTCTAGTTTTATTAAATCATTTTGCATTTTCCCTGCACCTCCTGGGATGTCTATGTTTAGTGTCACATCTGCTGAGGCCATTAAACAAACTGTAGCCTGAACATTCATCTTCAAGAGGAGTGTTTTGCTCCTTTATGAGTACAGCGGCTAAGCTCCAGGTGAAGGTTCACAGCGCTAGTTTGATCAATGGCCTCAGCAGACGTTGGTCCAGTCCTTGCAGTGTTTCCAAGTGTGGAAGCTGCTCCTTTCTCACTTGCTACACATTTTTTAAACTTTTTTTTTTTTTTTAGTAATTAGAAATATATTTACTGGATTGGAGCCTAAATGTTTCCTAACCGTTTTGGAAGCCAAAATATAACAATGGCCAATCCCACTTCATAATTGCTTATTATAGTTACCAAATTAAAGGCTGCATTTTATTGGATTATTTTCTAAAAATATATTACCCATTATGTGTAGTTTTCCATAAAAGTGTGTATGATACACACACACACACACCCCTAAGTGGAAATGTCCATATTGGGTCCAAAGTGTCAATATTTTGTGTGGCCACCATTATTTTCCAGCCTTAACCCTCATGGGCATGGAGGTCACCAGAGCTTCACAGGTTGCCCCTGGAGTCCTCTTCCACTCCTCCATGATGACTTCACGGAGCTGGTGGATGTTAGAGACCTTGCGCTCCCCCACCTTCCGTTTGAGGATGCCCTACAGATGCTCATTAGGGTTTCGGTCTGGAGACATGCTTGGCCAGTTCACCACCTTCACCTTTACCTTCAGCTTCTTTAGCAAGGCAGTGGTTGTCTTGGGGGTGTGTTTGGGGTCGTTATCATGTTGGAATACTGCTTTGCGGCCCAGTCTCCGAAGGGAGAGGATCATGCTCTGCATCAGTATGTCACAGTACATGTTGGCATTCATGGTTCCCTCAATGAACTGTAGCTCCCCAGTGCCGGCAGCACTCATGCAGGCCCAGACCATGACACTCCCACCACCATGCGTGACTGTAGGCAAGACACACTTGTCTTTGTACTCCTCACCTGGTTGCCATCACACACGCTTGACACCATCTGAACCAAATAAGTTTATCTCGGTATCATCGAACCATAAGACATGGTTCCAGTAATCCATGTCCTTAGTCTGCTTGTCTTCAGCAAACTGTTTGCAGGCTTTCTTGTGCATCATCTTTAGAAGAGGCTTCCTTCTGGGATGACAGCCATGCAGACCAAGTTGATGCAGTGTATGGTCTGAGCACTGACCGGCTGACCCCCCACCCCCACCCTCTGCAGCAATGCCGGCAGCGCTCATACGTCTATTTCTCAAAGACAACTTCTGGATATGATGCTGAGCACGTGCACTCAACTTTTTTGGTCGGCCATGGTGAGGCCTGTTCTGAGTGGAACCTGTCCTGTGACACCGCTGTATGGTCTTGCCCACTGTGCTGAAGGTAAAGGTGATGGACTGGCCAAGCATGTCTCCAGACCTAAACCCTATTGAGCATCTGTGGTGCATCCTCAAAACGGAAGGTGGGGGAGTGCAAGGTCTCTAACATCCACCAGCTCCGTGATGCCATCATGGAGGAGAGGAAGAGGACTCCAGTGGCAACCTGTGACGCTCTGGTGATATATATATTGTTTTAGACATTCAAATGTGATATATATATATCACATTTGAATGTCTAAAACAAGTGGAAAACTTATTTCATGCCCAGAATTCTGAGACATACAGTTATTACACAGCATTCTGGTAACCCTGGCAGGGACATGCAAATGTGCCCACAAAGGCTACGCTCTTGCAATCCATAACCATATGAAACATGGCTTCCCTCAAGCATATGCCTGTTGTATCCAGTGTGTGTGTGTGTGTGTGTGTGTGTGTGTGTGTGTAGTCCGACAGTTATACTTCAACACATTGCTTCTCAGACCTCTCACTGTGACCCTCAGCCAGGTCAGGATTTAGGTTTAATACAGTAAGAGCACAGGGTTAAACCTAATTCCCAATGAGAGATTTGGGAATTTCTGCTTCAATGTAATCATAATATATATCTTTATATACGCCCTGTACACATGTACACACAAATATATACATTTCTTTAATCCCTATTTTATTTCTTTTGTCAGATGCCTTTGACCAGCAGCCGGATGACGTTCACCTGGTAACTTACTGCGTGTCAGGTGTAATATTCATTTTTAGTTTGAGAACAATCCCACTAATTGTGAGTTCGGAGGAACTTTCTGACTCCATTAAAAAAATGTCATCAATCAAACTAATAGACGTAACCTGCGGCATGGCCCATGAACGCACGCGTACACACATTTCACATCTCTTTTAGCTTAAAGTAAAGAAGAATATTCACCTTGTGTGTATTTAACTTACACATTTATATATTAAAGAAAGGTTTAAGTTCACTTTACACAAACTCCATACAGACTTCATTTCTCCAAGGAGGCTGAAAAAACCCACAAGATAAAGCTCATTTATTTAAAATTATCCAATGTTATACAATATTAGATGTAATATATATATTGAAATGTAATATTGTATAAATTGGTCAATTTAAAATAAATGAGCTTTATCTTGCGTTTTTTTTTGGAGCCTAGATTTCTTCTTGGAGTAATGAAGTCCATATTGAGTTAGTTAAAGTTCACTTTTAAATCCATATACCCATTTGTGGATTTTTTTTTCTATAGACACAAATGTTACATTTTAATAAGAGATGTAATAATATGTATTTTTTCCAGATTAGTACATATTCTTCTTTTACTTTATGCTAAAATAGATTTGAAGCTTGGCATAGTCCCAAATAAGATACTTCTGCCTGTAATACTCCTACACTTACCGCTCGTGGACATTACTAGTTTGATTAATGCACTCAGTAGACGTATGTCCGGTCCCTGCAGGAGGTGGAGTGAGAAGTTCTCTATCCGTTTTAAAACTATTTTTTTTGTAATCAAGCTGAGTTTCTTTAATATACAATCTTTATATCATCCTATTTGTACTTTTTAGTATTAATTTACAAAATATAATCTTTCTGTCTCCATTTAACCATTTCTTGTCCATGCTGTGGTCAGTGACATGACACGTCTGTACCAGTAACTAATCTGATTCTGCAACTCTCATATCCTACTTTTTGTAAAATAATAAAATTGTGTTTATTTTACAGAATTAAATGACAAGGAAGAGAATGGCGTCCACTATCCTATAATATATGGTGTTGGTAAGTGCACAAAACACTGATCACCTGACTGTATATTATTATTATTGTATAATTTGTTACATATTATGCTTCTATGAAGCATATTTTATAATTTACATATTAACATAAAGCTAAAAAAATTGTCGGTATTAATCTTATCAGTGAATTAACATTTCATTTAAAAAATACTGAAAACAGGTTTTATTTTCTAGATATTTATGTGTTTGAAGGTAATTATTATTTGGATATATATATATATATATATATAAGATGTTGGTAAGTGCTGATATGAGCAGTAGTTATATACATATTTATACACTGTTTATGTTTTTATATCACATATACATATTTATACACTGTTTATGTTTTTATATCACTGAGGAAGCCTTTTTGGCGAAACGTGTTTGATATTTTATGTTTTTAGATTATTGATCATTGTATCTATCACTATTGGCCATATATGGCATGTATTGAGGATTGCATGGTGCAATAAATATATAAATATATGATACACTAGTACAAACAATAGTGTGTTTGTTTCAATTGTCCCCTATAGTAGACATAAGGAGTTGAAATCATATTTTGTTCTGTAGACACTATATAATAGTGTACCCAATAGCATTGGTGATCCAACTATACCTGCTACAAAACTATCTGGATTGTATCCTGAGCCTGGGATTGAGATCTGAGGCTTGGACATCGGGTACTTCCAGAGCTACCCTTTTTAATCCATACAGATACCTCATAACTTTGGGGTTAAACCTTAAGTGATTGTACAACATTTTTCTCTGAAATAGGGTTTATTACCAATATATTTTTCTCGTGCTCCACACCCACAATCTTAGACTTGAGGGCTGTATTATTGCTGATAGCATATTGCTGTGCTAAAGTGAGAGAATATATTACGTTCTTTGGGCTGGTGCTTAACCCCCGGCTTATGATACATGATTCTTCTTACTTTTTGTGTGTTTTGTCATTATTACCGAGTTGTCGCAGTGCAGCGTTTTTACACACACATAAAGATGATCTGACCGCCTCCCTCTGTGATCTGATCACTTTTATTTTATGTTCAGAAACTGAACACATGATTTTGCTCTCTGGTCTGTGTTGGTGATAAAACTTTATATATTTGTCCCCAGAATACTCTGAGCATATTTTACAAGTTTCATTTTCAATCACAATTAAGTTAATAAGACCATATGCAAAATAAACACTATATATTTTTTTAATATTTTGTTGTATATGTAGCATGTAACATACAATGTAAAAAGTCTACCAGTTGAATTTATGCTGATACATATAGATTCCATATGTACCCAGATACACGTATGAAGCGTAAACATTTTATTAATCCGACCCTTCCTATGTCCAGCTCGCTCAGCATGTTCGTTTTTGAATATATTTGCAGTGTGTTTTTCGTCTAGTCCAAGACAAATGTGTTCATAAACCCAACAATAAAACCCCTGTAATAGAAATCTCACCTGAGTCTGTCTCCACTTCTCTCTCTGTCACATTGCTTATGTGGGAGCCATATTGATAGGAGTTCCTTTCATCTGGTAACTGTGTTATTTATCTGGGGGTTTTGGCTTCTCTGCCGTCCCCTGTGCTGTGAGCGCGTGTGTGACCTCAGACCGACATGATGATGTCATTAGTGGTTTTTGCTGATGGTTTTCTAAACAATTGGCAGATCTACCAGATGAAAGGAACCTATCACATGGCTCCCACAAGAACAATGTCCGTCCCGAGCAGGGAGGGAGCTGGAGACAGACCCAGCACCTCAGGCAGATAATATTCATTTTAAATCTTTTTATTGCAAATGACTTTACTATTAACTTTATAACAACACATTTCTTTATCTAACAAGCTCTGGACTAGATCTTCATAACCCTTTATCTGGTACATACCAGCCCTTTAAAATTAAAGTATTTGGCGTGATTTTTTTTTTGAAAACTCATTATGTTTGTGTTTTTTTTTAAATTAGATTTTCTGCTCCCCCTTAAAGAAATATTAAATGCTCAACAGCTAGCCTGTTATAATATATATATATTTATTTATTATATTATAATATAATATATCCGTGAGAGTCGGATAAAACAGGCAAATGCTGAAGATATCTCATTAATGAACACCGATATGTAGTCGCCTCCATTACTAACATATAAAGTATATTTTGCACAACGTTCCTCATCCTGTGACTTCCTCTCCTGCAGCTGTAAATGTTAAAACGGGCGACATCTCACGGGCGACGTTTAAGGATCGGGGTCCGGATGAGGATTTGAGATCCGCTTATACCTTATTAGGAGGGTCGGTACGTCTGGGGGTGGGTGTAGTTTGGTCTTTAAAGCGCATTGTATTTTTCTGCCATTTCCTATGTTTCGTTCTCTCCTTATCTATGGCCATTACGAAGCAGAACATGCCCAGTTGGATAAATCAGTCATTATAAATGTTTAGCTGTTAGAATATGTCATTGTTTTCTAAGACGCCGCGGCTGACGGAGTATCAGGGCGTACACCTTTTATTCACAGCACAAAGCGATTCTCTCCTCTGACTGCAATGTGTTAAGAGTAATATGTTTTAGACACCTGTGACCCTCACTCATGATCCTGATCCGTGTCTGACACTTGGAATGCTGATAATGCCTCCTTTGCTATGTTCCAGATGCTGAATATTTATGATGCTAAAGCTGAAGAGCTGACCGTCGGACCATACTCCTGGCTGCCTTTTCCAAATGTAGATTTCTGGCTGGAACAAGATGACGAGCAAATCCTGGAGGTAAATCCGCTGGAAACAGTCGGCGTGTTTTTATTCTTTCCATGTGAAGTGTCAAAAATGATGTTGGTAATTAGTGATAACCTGTGGAGTGTTTAAAGCGGTGTCGGCATTAGAGAGCCAATGACAAACCAACATAATAACAGTGCTGCAAAATCGTGTTCTCCACTAGTAATAAATAATATTCTTTATTATTAACTTGCAAAAAATACTATGAACACATAGAGGACAATTTAAAAACAAGGTGAAGAAGTATGGCCTTAAACAAATGTGGTTTAATAGGATATTGAGCCAGGGAACATAGGGTTAGAAATATTTTTTATGACCCATGAGGGGTGCCTCCTGTCTGGAAGACCCAATATGTGTGATTTTGGTCCCAATAACTAACTTTTTTTTTCCCTACATAAGCCAAAAATATCCTAAATAATAGCTCATACATTTAGAAGATCTAGAAACAATTTATCTAGGAGCAAAGATTGGGATGTTGATTCAGAACAGTGGTTCCCAAATCCCTCCAAGACAGGCCATGATTTCAGTCAAACACTGAACAAAGGTGATGTAACTAATATTAAACGGGCTGTGGCGCCTCACATTGCTTCCCCTGTATATTCACACGCGTTTGACTGAGATCATGGCCTGTCTTGAGGAGAGGCTCGCAATCTCTGCTGTAGACATCTGAATACCACAATGCATTCTTGGCTGGCGTTCTGGACGGGTTATTTTCAGACAGAGTAGTCTTCTTAGGACATCTTAAACCCTTTTGATGAAGCCACGCAAGGTGGAGAAACGTACATCGGCTAAGGTCACACCTAGTAGTAGTACATGCCCGCTGAAATCTCCTTCACGTGCTGGTAGAGACGCTTAGGATGTCCTATGGTCCGGAGGCGTTTGTGCAGACTCGATTTATCTAATAGCAAAGATGGAATGTTTGTTCTAAACTTCGAAATGGATGAGCTATTATTTATGATATTTTTGGGAAAATGGTAGTTATTGGGACCACAATGGCACATACTGGGTCTTCCAGACAGGAGGTACCCCTCATAGGTCATAGAAATTAATTCTAACCTTATGTTCCCTGGCTCGATATCCTATTCACCATCATTTATTTCACTTTGTTTTTAAACTGTCCTCCGTATAACAGTATTTTTATTTGCTTCATACCTTTTTACAAATGAATAGTTGCAGGCGGATCTTCTCTGCACCTTTTACAAGTGTCCAGGGGAGGTAAAGAAGCAGAAACGTCTATTTGCCTCCTTCCCGGCTGTGGCCACATCTGACAAATTTAAACTCTTTGGCACCTAATATGAGCTGAGGTGAAGCCGACCCGAGGACTAATGGCCAAATTTAAGTTTTAAAAAAACTACATTGAATTAATTTTCTTCAAATACAGATGATAGTGGCCCTTTAATGTATTTTCGGTGCTCTGCATAGGCTGTAACACCGTATCTGAATTGCATATCCCTTTAATGGATCACTGGAGCCCATAATTAAAATACTCTTGAAGAAATTGTATTCATTACAGTGAGCCAAATGTCTTGGCAAGTAAAAAATAATCACAGCTTCTATGTTTGCAGTTATAGGTCAGTGGCCATTGTTTGCTCACCTGGTTTGTAACCTGTTAGACCCTTAGTAGCAGCCCTTACAACAGAGCCGCCTGGCCACCGTACGTGCTCCGGGTCCGTTATGGCTGACAAATCGGATAAACAAGAATAATAGCTACACAAAGTAAAGCAAAACCCCATATAATAATTATTTTTAATTTATAAATCATAATGACCAAGTCTAGTTCTTCAAAGGAGATCACTGAAAATAAAAAATCTCCGTAGTCCTTAATGTATCTACATCCCCAGCCGGGAATATTATGTATCAAATACTATTATTTGATTTAATGAGCATTATCCGTGCGAGCGCGCCTACATACTTATATTTAATCTCATATAGAATTGTTACATTTTTTTTAACCATAAAATAAGTTAATGTATCAAACACCATGTGACCCATCTGAGGACATACGCGTTGCTTTCCGTAGTACCGCGCCTGTAGGGTATGTTCTGATGTGAGTAGGGGGCGAGGTTGGAGCCCATCGACTGCACATGGTGACACTTTCTGCAGGATGGAAGCCATACAATTTGAATTATTGGCTTTATTAGCTGCACCTTATACATTCAATGGGCTGCCATTTTTTTTTACCCCACGCCTGGCTCCTTTATTCCTCTCAGTGTAACATTTTAGGACCAGAGTGAATCCGGGATATTCTTATCCAACGAGTGTCTAGAAACATTTTGTGTCTTTTTTTTTCTTTGTTTTTTTTTTTATTAGTGTGCTCCTTTTATTAGTTGTCACGTATGTACCAAACCTCATCAGCTGGATAAGTTTTAGATAGATATAAAATATATATATTGCCAATTTCTGAAGACGCTTTTTATGTACAGGAATCCATTCTGGGTTTGTTACACGTCCCTATTATTCAGCTCTGAGGAGGGAGTTGTACAGGAAGGAGGGATACGACTGGAATAGACACCACAACCCTTTCCCCTAAATGGCTCGAAGCAGACACCTTGCTTTAGGAAATGCAGCATCTTTCCAAAAAAGTACACATGCACACACTATGGATTCCACAAGAGGCATCAAAATGTATTTTTATTCTAGTTAAAAACTAGCTGTGATTTATTTTTTTTGCTTCATTAAGCTCTTTGTTGACAACGTGGAGACTAAATATATATTTTTTTCTCATTGTGCAGTGGTCCTTTAATTGCTGATAATGAAGGTCCTGCTCGTTAGCTGACCTCTCCCCTTTCTTTGTAATTTCAGTTCTTTTCCACCTCCCCCCGCGCAGAGCCTCCACACTTCGTGGCTCACATCCGATCGACCTTCACATTCGCCAGGGATCATCCGTACCCACTAAAGTCTGTGTTTCCTGATGGTAAGCCTCGCGTCTACAGGAAGAACATGGACGGGATCTGGGAGCGAGCGTTACCTGGACGGATCTAACCTGGGACTGATACGCGAAGGGTCCGGAATTACTTTGGAGGTGCCAATAGTCCTTAGAGGAAGGCTGGCGACTCACTACTACTTCATCCTGAAGCTGCTTTGGGGCTCGATCCAGTGACCCTCCATCCTTTGGTTTGGGCAAAACCCCTGGAACCGATCCAGCTTTACATGGAGAGACGTGATGGGGGGTCTATAGACCCTGCCACTGAGGTGCAGTTAGTCGCAGCATAAAGGTCCCACAGAAATGAAAAATTATAGAATAGAACGATGCAAAAAAGTGAGAGTGCTAAATAACTGAGCTTGAATGGTTAGTGTGTGAAACACGAAGTAGAGCGCACGCGCCCCACAGATGGGGATGAACCCCAGGAGCTGCTGGACAAATAGCCAGACACTTGAGTGTTGTGGTCACCCCCACTGTAAGGGTTAACTAAATATGTGCGATGATCATTAGGAGAGGGAGGATCTTTTCATCTAATTTATACTTAAAATACCCTTTTAGGCTCAATTATCCAACATTTGCAGTCACATTTTAATAACTAATACATTAATATTTATTTAAATGGCAACATTATTTTAAAGGAAAACCTTGTTACAATTTCTTCTATTAAACGGGGGGCATAAAATTCAAATACAATGTGGGATTTATTGAACTGTATTCAGTACAGAGCCCCCCCCAAGATACCACAAGAGAACTGAGCATGTGCAAATCCCCAATTGCTTGGGGGGGGGGGGGGTGTTGTGATCAGAAATGCAACAAATTAAATCCGGTGTCAATTTTATTTTTTCTTGTTTTTGAATAACAAGCGATTACAAAAATGCTTTTATTATTAACTTATAACACACTTGGGATAATTTTCAGATCCCTCTTAAGTCCCCGAAAACATTGGTTTCAAGATGAAGATGATAGTTTGGAGATCTCAGCCTTCCTCTAAGGGTTTTTTTCCATGTGTAAATATCCAATTTGCCTAAATGTTATTTGATATAAAGGACCACGGTGCTTACAGTCTATGCAATGCCTTTCTCTGTAATAAGATGGCGGCCGCCGCCGCGCGTTCTCTCTGCACATTTATTTCTCTGTATGATTTGTCTAATTTATATGATTTGTTCCTTGTCTCTGCATTTTACGGTGACGCTAATTATACAAATACTTAACCGCCGCGTGGGGTCAGTGTGTTTATTTCACGGCCGGGCCCTGGGTGTTACTAGGTATATAATATCATCGGGTCTCTAGTTACTGACTTGCCCTTTTATTTATTTATTTATTTCATTAAGAAGAGCGGATAAGATCTGTCTTTTGTGCCAAAATTTTGCAAATACTTTCTGGTCTCTCCCCTCTGCAGCTCATGAAGACGATGTTTCTAAGTACAGGGTGCGCACGGTCTTATAGTAACCAACATTGTGCAGCTTGAGAGATCACGGACAGGATCATTTAAAACACTGTATTTCAATCTGTATTCGTGAGCTACAGAGGGCAGACCCAAACAGGTTCAAATTGAATGACTTCAGGCAGAAACCAGGCATCTTAATAAAGTAAATAGATAAGAGGTATATAAGATCCCAGGTTATGTGTCCGCTTCCTGCTCGTCAGTGATCTAATCTAAAGGGAAGTATTGGAGGACACCACTGAAGATGGTCAGGACAATAAATACAGTGTGTAACCATATTCTGTTTACTTTACTAAAAAACATTTTTTTTGCCCATTTGCAATACTTAGTTTTTTTTTGCATTGTTGAGTTGTTTCTGACTCTATGACCTCATGGACCGTAACACACCAGAACATCTTTATGTCTATAGTCATGCTGATCCACTTGATTGTGATGGCAGAGACACAGGACTGGGTTGCCAGTTCCTTCTCCAGTGGGCCACAGCATACAGCTCCTGGTATTCCTAGGTGCTCTCCCATCCAAGTACTGACAAGGCTTAACCCTGTATGGCTTCAGGGTGGTGTGACCTCTTGGTTCCCTGACTTGGAATCAAACCCAGGTCAACAGCGTTGGAAGCACTGAATCCTAGCCATTAGTTTCTTAAAATATAATATACTGGATGTAGGTGACCACTGTGACCCTAGTTAGTATAGAGGAGCTACAAATTGGAATAAGACAGAAACAATGCTAAATATCTGCAGGAATGATTTACTGTACATGAAAATTGCTAGTACAATGTATAGTTAAAGGGATATCTAAGTGAGCTGGATTAATACATTTCTGCACTCTGCAAAAAGCAGCCTATGTGTATGCAGCACATCTCATAAAACATTTTATTTCTAATATCATCTAATAATCACTCTTATTATGTTGACATCCTCCCCCTCCCCCCAATCAGCATGCTGCACACTATTAACCTGCTGTTGCTTGCTCAGCAACATCCAACCTCCTTGCAGCTTCCTGTCACATGTCAGTGATGCACTACATTTCCCATGCTGCTTTGCACCACAGCCAATCTGACAGCAATGTTGTCACTGCTGGTATATGACTCATCCCTGCTTCTGGGCTATGTAGTGTTGCCATAGCAACTAACAGTGCTATGTCTGAAATCTTTCTCTAACTGGATTGGCCAAAACAAATTGCTGGGGGTGTTAACCTTGATTTTTAAAATGTCAGAAATTATTACAGTGTTTAAATGTTTATTTGGGTATTTTTTTCATACAAACAATTTTTTCAATCACTTCTGATTCTCCTCCATCAGATGCATTCATAATCCAGGAAACTTACATATCCCTTTAATTCTCAGTCCTACCTGTGGGCTGCTCCAGGAAACTAGAAACTGATGAATTTAAAGGAAAAGTGAACCATTGATATATAAAGCAAATACAGCAAGAAGTAAAAGCTGAGCACATTACCGTTAGTCTTGGGGCCAGTGTCCTGTTTTATCCCGTTAATCCTATTTAATCCAATACAGGTGATTAAGACCCAAATAAATATACAATTTTTGGACGGATGAAACAAATTTGACTTTATTTAAACGTGAAGGAAGAAGAAGCCGCTTATAATCCAACAAACAAAGTTGAACTTTAGTCCACATTTTCAAATATAAAACCAGTAAAAATTAATCTGTATTAATATTTATACATAGACTGTAATTTGTGCCCCTCCCCCCATGCCCCAAAGTAATTACATTAATAAAGACTTCATTGCACCAATAACAGGATAAACAGACAGAAGAGGGAAGACTGAAGAGTTAGCTCTTGGGAACCAAACCATAGAAAAGTGCACTCTGATCCGGGGTGTGATGTGGCCCCTAACCTGTGACCCCCCCATATTAAGACGGCATCGTTACATTACAGGATTCTGAAACCTGTGTCAATGTGGCATTTAAATAAATAAATAAAATCCAATGCACAACCTCAAAGGGGCACTGACGTTGCATATTTAAAATAAGCTCTTTAAAAAGTCGCAAATTTGCAATCAATATTACAAATGTTGTGTGAGAAATGGAGTCTTGTAAGAGTTTAATTATTTTAGTGCCTGTACAGACTGCATTTGGAACAAAGGGCAAAAAAAATGCTATTTTTGTTGCTGTATCCTTTTCAGCCACACGGGGGAGCAGCTGAGTTTTCCTTAATGTTGAGCCGCTGTACCAGTTGCATTATGGATCTTTATTGAGAGCTTGCCACTAAAAGGCAATGACTGTTCCAAAAGCAGTTTGGTGACTTACAACAACATTCTGTCCAGTTGCGCCATGTTTCATGCAGGCACTCGTCACATTTGTGCCTCCCGTGTGTTATTTAAGATCTATAATTCCTAAAAGGCAAAGGCTGTAGATGATAATAAAACCGTATTAAGTTCTTTCCTGTTCCGTGTGGTGCAGGTGCTCTATCAGAACCTCCTTTATGATCTGTCCTGGAAACTGAAACCAACTCCGTTAGCTTTACTGTAGCAGCTACCTAGCTTAGGTTCAATTCCCAAGGCTCCTCCCCCTTCTAGTATTAATCGCCAATCTAAGACTATTTAGTCATTAGTTCTTCAGAAGACTGTCCTATAAGTGTTTCTTTATCAGTGGTCCCCTTTGGATTTAGACGGTGAGGGTCTGATAAGAACGCACTGCGCGGGTCACATGGCCACAAACCGCCAAATCAAGCTGCAATCTTAACGAGTATTACAATCTACATTGTTTTGTTGCCTCTACTTGATCATTGGGAGGTCACCTAACTGCACTAGTGATGCCACACGGGGAGGATCTCCATGTGCTATCTCTTTAAGACCTTATTTCCTACACACATTGTATGTCACGGATCTATAAATCCGGATCATTAGATGTCGGCGCTCACCGTGTAAACATTCCAGACCCTCCTATATCTACACAACAACAACAACATGCATCCTGATTGGTGTATAATCCAGGTGTGAGAGATACGCAAGTGGCTTTTTATACTGGCGGTGGGACCGGCCGACACTGAAACAAAGTATCCAGTTAAGTAAAATAGTGCATTGTTTTCAGATACAATATATCTATTTATATACGTAGCATTCTAAGGAAAAAAAGTATAAAATGCTCAGAGGACGAGTTAATCTTCTGGCAAATAAAATATATATAATTATATTAATCATCGGAGCTGCTGCGAGAACATTAAACACAATAAAAATGGTCATTCTTCATCAAAGTCTATTTGTGCAAATTATGGTGTAAAATGATTCAAAATGACATTTTCACCTGTGATCGTTTTGCTCCAAAAAAATCCAAAATAACAGCAAAAAAGTCCATTTATTGCAGAAACGACACATGGAAGTAAGTAGAATTATTATTGGTTATCACAACTTATGACGGGAAGTGTTAGATAATGGAGGTTAAAGTTAGTATTTTATTCTATACCAAAAGGCCGTGCTAGTGTAGATTACTAATGCCGATTAATAAACCACAATAAAGTCATTGGTAGAGACTAGATTGGACTAGCAGTTTATTTCTACAGCAAATAATTTCTGAAGTATTTAGAGGTGATTTGCAGCTAATGTGTGCCTGATAATGGAGTTCGAGGGGTCAAACAACAAATCAACTGTAATCCCAATTCGCACATCCAAGCAGCAAATTAATTTGCAACAGCCACTCATTTGCATATAAATGCAGCAACAACAAGGAATTTCCCAGGACTAATAACCGTTAGAAAAAAAATAGATAAAGCATATAGCCAGTTTTTCATGCTCATGCGGTGGGAACCATTTAAATACCTGACACACTCAATTTTATTAATAACAACCAATAATTTATATATTTGTATATAGTTATATAAAAATTGACAAATTTCTGCAATAAATTAGACCTTTGCGTTGTCACTTTAAATTACTGGACTGTTTAATTATAAGAAACGAAGAACTAGATTTTACTATAAGTGACAAAATAAAGCAGGTTTGATTCTAACGAGTTACAATTAGTGGCAGCAGCAGTCGTTTCCAGGCTCACTGGACAAGTAATAATTTAGTACAGTAGTATTTACTGTAGGATCACATTACACAGGTTCAATCCGTACACCATGGAGGGGCCAAACATACATTCATAGTCTTATCTGAGACTTTCTGAATCTGCCGTTTTGATGCTGAGCAGTTCGGGCTCCTGGGATTCCTCGCTGGAGGTCTCGCCGGTCAGGATGGGGGACTGTGTGGGGGTCTGGAGGTCCGTGGGGCTGCACTCCGGTGTAGGAAGACACTCCATGTTCTCCACTTCCTCCAAGTGACTTATTGAGCTGGTCTCGCTCATGGCGTCCGAGTTCCTGGACAGTCTCTTAAATAACTTCTGACCTGTGACAGCCAATGAAAACACTGAGAATCGCAGCGACATAACGAATAGAATATTACATCTATCACATAAAACATGGCTTCTCCATAGGGTTGTGTCGTCCCTACTTGGTGGTCCCAGAAGCTCTGGGGACCTCATTGTCATTCAACAACAAAAAATCACAAATCCGGACAAATATAATTATATCCAACAGAAAAAACACCAATTTATCTAATAATAGCGATTTAATATCTCAGTCTGCCTAACATCCTACAAATAGTTCCCAACTGGTTTGTCCCGTCTGCAGCTCATGAAGACACTTAAGTACAGGGTGTCGTAGTAACCAATCCGTGACAATATGCTGCTTGAGAGAAGTCAATGACAGTCGGTGTATTCATGAGCTGCTGAGGGCTGACCCAAACAGGTACAAATAAAAAAAAACTGCTTTTAAATCACATTTATTGTAAAACACAGAATGACATAATAGGAGCAGTACCTGGGTGCCTCCTGGCGTGGCCCGAGGTTGGCGTGGGGGGCGGAGTCAGTCCGGTTGTTTGCGCTTTCGATACATACGTCATTTCTGTGGATTCCAGGGAGCCTGAGAGACAGGAGATACATTATGTGAGGTCATCACATCTACTGATGACATCACCAATCACAAGGCGGACAAATCTAACACGTGTAATAATTATCTACATTGTAGAGATAAGAACCAACAGGCCCAGAGAGGCTGCCCATTGAAACTACCTAAAATGTTTGGATTAATAAATCAGGCCGGGCATGCTTGAATTTCTTTACTGTAGTTGCACATATTCCTACTATAAAGCATATATGGTTTGAGCAGGCCTCGACCTAAACATTAACATCAATAAAGATTTATTCTTTTGGATACCGTCTGTGAATACTTGTGCTTAGGACCACACTATCGCAAACGCGTGACAAGCACAAGACACCGGACTGAGTAAGAGTATACACCTCGGTATACTTATCCCAAGCCGACCCACAAAAAAAAAAAAAACATATATATTGGGCATTTGGCACTTCGTATATGACACACTATCTCAGAATTGATTTACAAGAGTCATTAGAGGTCACCATCGGATCAGGTACACTACAGATTGTGCGCTATACAGTCTTCCCCCACGCTCTTCTCTTGCAACTTCAAAATCATGACCTCTTATTCTTGACATTTGACAAGACATTTCCCTCCAGGCCTTTATTAAATCCTTTGATATATTTGCAGGTTTTTCCTCACATCCCCCTCTCCATTCTCTTCTATACATATTACTGTCATGGAGTCCCCTCTAATCTAAAGATTAGAGGGGACTCCATGACATTAATATGTATAGATTAGAGGGGACTCCATGACATTAATATGTATAGATTAGATGGGACTCCATGACATTAATATGTATAATGTCATGGAGTCCTCTCTAATCTATACATATTACTGTCATGGAGTCCCATCTAATCTATACATATTACTGTCATGGAGTCCCATCTAATCTATACATATTAATGTCATGGAGTCCCATCTAATCTATACATATTAATGTCATGGAGTCCCTCTAATCTATACATATTAATGTCATGGAGTCCCTCTAATCTATACATATTACTGTCATGGAGTCCCCTCTAATCTATACATATTACTGTCATGGAGTCCCCTCTAATCTATACATATTACTGTCATGGAGTCCCATCTAATCTATACATATTACTGTCATGGAGTCCCCTCTAATCTATACATATTACTGTCATGGAGTCCCCTCTAATCTATACATATTACTGTCATGGAGTCCCATCTAACCTATACATATTAATGTCATGGAGTACCCTCGAATCTATACATATTAATGTCATGGAGTACCCTCTAACCTATACATATTAATGTCATGGAGTCCTCTCTAATCTATACATATTAATGTCATGGAGTCCTCTCTAATCTATACATATTACTGTCATGGAGTCCCATCTAACCTATACATATTAATGTCATGGAGTCTCCTCTAATCTATACATATTAATGCCATGGAGTCCCATCTAACCTATACATATTAATGTCATGGAGTACCCTCTAATCTATACATATTACTGTCATGGAGTCCCATCTAACCTATACATATTAATATAAATTTATAAAGCACAGACCACTTTAGTCGCCCGTCTTCGTTAGTATTTATTTGCAAGGATTGTAATAACGCAATGTTACTCAATGTTACTCAATGTTACTCTCACCTGCTGTCAAGTTGAATGTTCTCCCCTTGGGCTTGGCTTGCACAGGAGACAACCAGTTCAACATGGACCCCACCAATGGGATCTGCCGTAAGACACCCTAAAAACAGAAAAGTATTAATAGGAGTCCAGGGGAACATCATCAATACACAGCTGGCCATCATATGGAGGGGATACATCGTCATGCTGCTGCCGGCCCCTGGAGGCATCCATGAAACTTTACATTTCTGGAGGAGCAGGGCTTGCAGTTATTGTTGCAAACTCCCTGCTTTAGAGCATGTGTAGGAGAAGACGGTATGTGTCAATATATATATATCCCCTCCCTACACTGATAGATAAGACACACACCCTCAGACCTTAAAGCGACATGGCAGGGTTCCGGATGTTACTATGTATATAATATTCCTATCTATTTACCGACATGGACTTTATTTTATTAAGAAGTTCTTATAAACTATGTTTGTTTCTGCTTAAAATCTTATAAATTCCGAATTAATTTCTCCCCTTTGCAGCTCATGAAGACAGTGTACAGGGTGTGCAGTCTCTCATAGAAACCAATCAGTGGCAACATTCTGCAACATGCTGCTTGAGAGAGGTCACTCACAGGATAAATTGCACTTCACAGTCTGTGTATTCATAAGCTGCAGAGGGCTGACCCAAACAGGCACAAATGTTAACATTTTAAGGAGAAAAAATGCAGAGCGTATAAGCACTTAACAGAATAAAGTCCATGCCAGTGAATAGATACCCGGGCATATTCTATAGCTAGTAACACCCTGCCGTATCTTTAGCGTTACAACCTCACCTCCTCCATCAGCCGCTCCTCATTGGCCCTCTGGAGCTGCTCCTCGGCCTCCAGGATCCCTTTCCTTACAACTTCCGTCATATTTTCCAGCAACTTTATGGAGAGAAAAAAAAGAAAAATAAATCAATTTAATGAAATGTTTAGTCCGTCAAATAAATCCTGTTCCTTTACTATCTACAATACCTCTGTGTCCATTACTAACATGTACTTTATTTTTTATTAAGAAGTATTTATAAGATCTGTTTTACTAACTATAGTTCCTGTACAGGTCTGCCCACTGCAGCGTATGCAGACACAGAGACTCTGCTGTACTTGCTGTTCTGTGACTCGCTCCGTAACATGCTGCGGACGAGTGGTCCCTGATAGGTTAGGACACTACACTGCACATCCAGCCCTACATAGTCTGTGTCTGCATAAGCTGCAGAGGGCAGACACATACAGGGACTGTTTGTATTATTTTAGGCAGTAAAAACAGAGCTTATAAGCACTTCCCAATACAATAAAGTACAGAATACAAATAGATACCATGGGATATTATAGTAACACCCGGGAACAGTCCATGTCCTTTTAATATTGAGTGTCTTGAGGGTATTTATAGTACTCCGTCTTGCGCCGCCTGCAGCGCATTCCGCACTCAGGAAAGGGCAAATTGTGCCTTATTATTACTCTTTAAGCCTCAACTAAAAAGCTATCAGTATAATTGCCCTCCCGCTGGCCGGAGCGCGGACGCCAACTGCGCACAGAAAAAAACATTGGAACTCGCAGATTTCTTGATTAGTGAAGTGTCAGAGGGGGGTAACAAGCTCTCCATAATAGGAGGTCTCGTACAATCCATACATAAGACGTCTTCCAGGAACATGACAACAGAGGCTTTGAGATAACTCGGCTTAGTGAAATAAGATTTGGGCTAAATAACAATTGAAGTCCGTGGGATTAATTATTGTATTTCTTCTCCATAAGAGCAGAAAAAAACAACAAAACGCACAAGAAGTGAGGATCTATTAGGTAAAATAGGGTAATTTAGTCAAAATAAATAAAAGTATAAAATAACCAAAATTGTATTGCAATAAAAAAAACAATAAACCAGGATTGAATGTAATAAGTAGCATTATATATATATATATCCGACGCCGTGCGGCCCTCACGAGGTTCTTTTTTGTGTCCCTCCACGAGTGTCATTGTTTGCTTTAGTGCCCTACAGTTTGCTGAAGTCTTTGGTAAGATAAACAACTTTGCAATACACATTTTTAATGCTACTTTGTTACAATAACGGTTACTTGCAAAATGGCATTTTCTCTCTTTTTTCTCCTGCTTTAATAAATGTATATTTGTACAGTGACGCAATTCCAGGTTTAGGCTGAACAGACATTTTAGTGCTAAATGATAACCGCCACCATGAATAAGTCACGAGTCATTTTATTACACAAACAATAATTTGAAAAGGTGGGGTTTGGCAAGACGTGGGGAAAAGGAGTCATTTTCTAAGTTGTCAATGCAAACATTGTTTATAGTGATGCTTAGTAACGAAAAGTCCACAATGCCGTGCGAAAGAGTATATGTTCACGTTTGAATGTCTAAAACAAGTAAAAAAACTGCTTCCTAGTCAGAATTCCGAGAAAAATAGTTATTACAGTGCATTCTGGGAAGCTAAGCTGGGACATGCAAATTTGCCCACAAATGCCCCCCTCTTCAATCCATAGCCATTATCAAACATGGCTTCCTTTAAGCTTATGCATGCTGTATTACACAGCTTTAATGCAATGCCAAGGTTGGAATAAACACAAGCTGAGAACCCTATCCATGTACAACTGTTTCAAGCTTACTGGCTATCATCAGCATGGAGCGGGATCTCAGCCTGTATACATACATACATATACATACACACACTAAAAAAGTGACAGGAATAAAATTGTAAGGCTAGCAATCCTGTTTGTCACACAATGGCTTTTGCTCATCTGAGCACCTTCGGCACTCATTGCGAGCCTCTCCCCCCGTGTACTTCAACTTTCCTGCTTTGCAATGATCACCTTTGGTGATCATCACAAGCCCCACGATGAGCGCCTTTGGCCTTTAGCACTCATTGAAAGCCTCTCCCACTTGAGGCGCTCATTACGAGCCTTTCCTCTCGCCTACTGTACGGGCCACTCATTGCAGGGTTCCTTTGGGAATGCCGTGCGTCTCTTTCCAGCATCTCCCCCGTGTGTTTCTCTTCCGTGTGTCTGCTGAATGTTTGAGTGGCGCGCGCTGACTGCCGTTTGTTTTATTTTCAAAGTCCTGCGTGCCTGGCGTTGTTTGTGTGCGTTATGGCCTTTGCCGTCGTGTTTTTTCTAAATCCTGAATGCCTGGCGTTGGTGAGTCTCGTTTTCATCCTGTTTCAGATTTTTTACGTTTTTTTGTCCTCCATTTTTTCCCCTCGCTTAACCAATTTTCGATTGACGAAAACCCCCAAATATTGCTCAAATCCGCTTGCAACCTCTCCCCCGTGCGGTGTGTGAGTGTGATTTTGTATTTTTATTTTATTATTTTGCTTGTTTTTCGGGGTTTACGAGCTAGAACGAAGTTTTACCGGCAAAGTGCTACGTGCTTCAACTGCTCACCTCACTTTACGAGGCTCGCAGTACAATGAGCGCCTTTGGTGCTCAATACAGCCTAAGTCCTGCGTGCGCAGTTGACGGCTCGATTTGCAAGGCTCGCAGACGGCTCCCCTCGCTTTGCAAGATTCGCAAAGTGTGACCAATATCGGAAGCGTTCCCAACACAAACACTATATATATATATATATATATATATATATATATATATATATATATATATCACGTATATAGTTGTCAATTTCAAGTATGTATATGGTACCATTTTCATAGCACTTTACATAATTATAAAATGATACATTATTATTTTGAGATGTAGAAGATTAAACTTTGTTGAAGACACATGACAGACAGATGATAAAGTGAGGTTCGGATTTGTGAATGAGATGATATAATGGGCCAGACATAAGATCATGTCATGGACACAATAGGTCAAGCCTAGAGATCAGGTGAAATAGGATGAGAGAATGTGAGCTGTACTGGGGTTAGAGACAGCGAGGGTTGTGGGTCATCAGGTAGAGGAGGAGAGAGCATGGATTTGGAGACTTTCACAAGATGAGAGACGGAAAGTAAGTGGGAGTGGTCACAGGGAGGAAGTGGGAGTGGGCACAGGGAGGAAGTGAGAGTGGGCACAGGGTGGAAGTGGGAGTGGTCACAGGGAGGAAGTGGGAGTGGTCACAAGGAGGAAGTGAGAGTGGGCACAGGGTGGAAGTGAGAGTGGGCACAGGGAGGAAATGCTGTAAAACATGATACCTTGGAACTCTCCTCAATGTCCTTGCCCATGGCTGCGATGGTCTCTACAAGCTCAGACACGTCTAGGTCCTCAGAGGTCATCCCTATATAGATACAGTGCTTCTCTGCGCCAAACTCAGGCCCTGCAAAGAGACACATGGTCATCAGGTTTATAATCTCCGGGGTCTGCTGAAACAATGTCTAATAGGTGCCACCAAAATAAATTATAACATTTGTATTAATAGCAACTCAGGGAAGGTTAAATGCTTGAAAATGAATATACTGGAGCTGAATTTTTTAGGCAGTAAAACTTTTTGGACAAATATATGAGCTCATTGCATTTTATAGAAAAGACTTGTGTATGTGACGTGTTACCAGAAGAGAAGCAGAGGTCAGACTCCAGCTCGTTTAATTTCTTCAGAAGAGCTGAATTTATTTTCTCCATCTCTGCCTCTTGTTTGTTCTCGTCTAGTTCTTCGCTGACATATTCATACCTAAGGAATTAAAAAGAGAATTCTGCGAAATCAGAGAAAGACAGAAACAGAGGCTACAAAAAGCTTATAGCTCAATTAATTTAGCAGCAATTTCAAAAAGGAAAACACATTTTCCCATAGGCATCAGCTCTATCTGTGGATCTGATGTCCTTTAAGAATGGATAAAAGTCCAGATACATTATATCTATGAATACTCAATAGCCTCCATCGGCGCTTGCAGGGCTGTTAGAAATAACTGATAAAAGTTCAGCTGTTAGAGTCATTCCAGATGTACTAGCACTTCACAAAGACTCCAGTAACTACAGCCCGGTAAGTCTGCAGCCTCAGCAGAAGGGAAAATAATGGAAACGCTTCTGAAAGAAAAAAAACTACTGAAGACATAAACATGGGACCTCCAGTATAGAGGGATATGGAAATGCCCGTTTTTATTATTAAAATAAACTACCTGTGTTTGTTTGTATCTAAACATAATTTTATTAATGAGTGCTTAAAAGCGCTGTTTTTACAATAAGTCCCAACAAAGGTCCACCCCCTGTTGCTCATGCTCCGTCTGTAGTACTAGAAGTTTTAGGTAATCCCAGATTGTCTCAGCAGCATGCTGTTGAGAAGCAGTCTGTGTTTGGCTAGTACATCTAGTACCAATAGAAACACTGTGTGCATGAGCTGCTGAGGGCAGAGCTTTGTAGGGACTATTTAGAAAGTTTCAGTGAGTAAAAACAGAATTATTAAGCTGCTGTTAATAAAATGATGTTTAGTTGCAAACACACACTTTATTGTAATATTAAATACAGGGAACCTTCCATATCCCTTTAATGATGATTCGGTTGTGATTTTGTTGTGTGTTACTTTACCTTAAGATCCCAAGTCCGGCCCAGCTGTAATCCACAACATACGAGAGCCCGGCGATGCGCTCCACCTCCAGCCTGAACTCCTCCCTCAGCTGTAGTGTGTTTTGGATGACCGGGAGCTTGGCCTCTATACATTCCACCAACTGGTCAATATCTTCAATGGTGGTTCCTAGAACTGGCAGGAAACAGACTTGTTACAGGACACAAACCTCTAGGGCTAGACAGACATACAGGGATAGATCTTTATCAGTGGGACGAATCCTCAGATGAAAACACCATTTGGTACAAGGTATAAAACACATAAAAAAAACACAAAAAAATTTCTTTTTACCGCTGGGATTTTAGATATAAAATAAGCAATAAAAGGTGGAATGTGAAGGAAACAATCAGCTTCACATTTATTAAGATCCTTCCAGCTTTTTGTTCCATAAAACAATGGACTCCAGATACGGGATTCACGATACGCCAAGACATCCCGATCAATACAAGAATTCAGATCATGGCAGGATTGTAAGATAATGGACTGTAAAAGGGACATGGCCGGGTCCTGGGTGTTACTAGGTATATAATATCCCTGTGTATCTATTTACTGACATGTACTATATTTTATGAAGGAGTGCCTATAAGATCTGTTTTTACTGCCTAAAAATCATACAAATAGTCCCTGTATGGGTCTGCCCTCTGTAGCTCACGAAGACTCTGCTATACCTGCTGTGCAGTGTCTCATACTAACCAATCAGTTACCATCTCTTAGCATATTCCCTGATAGGCTAGGAAACTACGTTGCACATCCAGCCCTACAGAGTCTGCGTCTGCATACACTGCAGAGGGCAGACACATACAGGGACTATTTATTTGATTTTAGGCAGTAGAAACAAAGACTATAAGCACTTCATAATAGAATAAAGTACATAAAAGTAAATCGACATAGGGATATTATATACCTAGTAACATCCAGGAGCCTTCCATATTCCTTTATGTGCTAAGGTGAGAAGGAGACGTTTGAGGTTTGGAAAAATAGATAACACTTCTATCTTAGCTTATCTCTTAAAGGTATCACCTACGCCAACAGACGCCACATGGATTTAATATAGTGTATTTGGAAGAGTCCAATTCTTGGAGCTTTCTTATTCCTGTACAGTTTTTCTATCTGCAGATTTGGTTTTTGTTCTGATAAAGTCACGGTGACCCGGCTGCTGAGGGGCCTCTTTTTATAGACGCGCTTCTGTCGCACGCCAGGAGGGTCGAGGACCGGTAACTGCGTCACGTAGCAGAGTATTTGTGGAGTATTAAATGCTCAGTAATTGAGGCTTGTCAAGATGCATCTTCAAGCTATTTTAATCCGTGATGTGACAGAACAATAACAGACAATTATAAAACAGCCCGGGGGATGCTTAAAGTGCAACTGAAGGAGAAAATGATTTAAAGGTTGCGAGCTCACATTTCTGAAGACCCATAAGACAGTGTGTTTTTTTTTTTTCCAAAGTCCTGTTTCCGTGGCGGTTTGTAACCTCTTGTGAGGCGCCGTAGAGCCTCCACCTCTGCAAATGCTGCGGCTCATTGCAGCCGACGTGGGAGCCTCCACCTCCGGAAACGCTGCGGCTTATTGCAGCCGACGTGGGAGCCTCCACCTCCGCAAATGCTACGGCTCATTGCAGCCGACGTGGGAGCCTCCACCTCCGCAAATGCTGCGGCTCATTGCAGCCGACGTGGGAGCCTCCACCTCCGCAAACGCTGCGGCTCATTGCAGCCGACGTGGGAGCCTCCACCTCCGCAAACGCTGCGGCTTATTGCAGCCGACGTGGGAGCCTCCACCTCCGCAAACGCTGCGGCTTATTGCAGCCGACGTGGGAGCCTCCACCTCCGCAAATGCTGCGGCTCATTGCAGCCGACGTGAGAGCCTCCACCTCCGCAAATGCTGCGGCTCATTGCAGTCGACGTGAGAGCCTCCACCTCCGCAAAGGCTGCGGCTCATTGCAGCCGACGTGGGAGCCTCCACCTCCGCAAATGCTGCGGCTCATTGCAGCCGACGTGGGAGCCTCCACCTCCGCAAATGCTGCGGCTTATTGCAGCCGACGTGGGAGCCTCCACCTCCGCAAATGCTGCGGCTCATTGCAGCCGACGTGGGAGCCTCCACCTCCGCAAATGCTTCGGCTCATTGCAGCCGACGTGAGAGCCTCCACCTCCGGAAATGCTTCGGCTCATTGCAGCCGACGTGAGAGCCTCCACCTCCGGAAATGCTTCGGCTCATTGCAGCCGACGTGAGAGCCTCCACCTCCGCAAATGCTTCGGCTCATTGCAGCCGACGTGAGAGCCTCCACCTCCGCAAATGCTTCGGCTCATTGCAGCCGACGTGAGAGCCTCCACCTCCGGAAATGCTTCGGCTCATTGCAGCCGACGTGAGAGCCTCCACCTCCGGAAATGCTTCGGCTCATTGCAGCCGACGTGAGAGCCTCCACCTCCGGAAATGCTTCGGCTCATTGCAGCCGACGTGAGAGCCTCCACCTACGCAAATGCTGCGGCTCATTGCAGCCGACGTGAGAGCCTCCACCTCCGGAAATGCTTCGGCTCATTGCAGCAGACGTGAGAGCCTCCACCTCCGGAAATGCTGCGGCTCATTGCAGCCGACGTGGGAGCCTCCACCTCCGCAAAGGCTGCGGCTCATTGCAGCCGACGTGGGAGCCTCCACCTCCGGAAATGCTGCGGCTCATTGCAGCCGACGTGAGAGCCTCCACCTCCGGAAATGCTTCGGCTCATTGCAGCCGACGTGAGAGCCTCCCCCTCCGGAAATGCTCCGGCTCATTGCAGCCGACGTGGGAGCCTCCACCTCCGCAAATGCTTCGGCTCATTGCAGCCGACGTGAGAGCCTCCACCTCCGCAAATGCGGCATTTGCGGGCCGAAAGTTGTACGGGGTCGTAGGGATGAGCGCAAGCGTTATCAACAACCCGTATTGCTGAGAACTATATATGTGATTTAATAGCGTTCAGTTTCTTTGGTATCAGCATAAGACGGGCTTCACTGACAAGTGCCATGTATGTCCTGGGCTTGCCTTCCTCTGGTTTAGGGGAGAGTTGCTGGGCATACTACAGGATATTTCTCACTGTGAAGGGCACAAGTGGCTAAAAGAGGCTGCTCTCAGTGGGTTATCATGCCGATAGAACATAACAATTATGGTGCACTTGTTGTCAGACTCAGCACTTCATTTCTAGTAACAATATTTAATTCAAGTTCAATGTTTTTAAAAAAGCAAAACCAGAGGACAACGAAGTGACCTAAATAATTTAGTTCTATGCACATGATAACCCTCTAAGAGCAACCTATTTTTGCCACTTGCGCCCATCAGAGGGAGAAATATCCTGTAGTATATCAGTCTGGTCTCACCCAATAGAGTGATCCAGCCCTGAAATACCAGGCAATTCTACTGTATAGGAGATGTCCAGTTTCGCCTTAGGGAGTGATGAGGCCCAACTAAGTCACAGTGAGCAAGGAGTCCACGTCTGGACCCCCTATTACCATTAGGGAGACTAAGCCCCAAAAGTCATCTGAATAAACAAAACACAATATCTGAGGCAGTCCTGATATATATTCAAGGGCACAAGTGGGTAAAAGAGGCTGCTCTCAGTGGGTTATCATGTCTATGGAACCTATTAAGGTTAGTTCGTCTTTGATTAATTGCCTCTGATTTTACTTTTGTTAAAAAAGGTTGACGAATATTTCACAGAATCATTAAATAATCCGTAAACTTACCGGCAGACGTCATCAGGGGGTTGAAGCACACACAGGTGCCCTCATCCTCCAGCTCAACGATATCCACTCCACTGGTGGGAACCAACATGGCCAACTGCTCTCCAAGCTAGAAATGATCAGCAACAAACACATCAGAATATAACTAACAACTCTCCTACATGCTGGAGCCAAACAACCGCAGGGCGGATACAAATATCTTAACCTACATGATGAAGAGACATGTTATTTACAGACAGTAACAGTGGTCCTTCAAATACCAGGAAGGCTAAAACAGTCAGCCATATTTATAAACCATAAGACAGTGCTGCACAACAGGATTTATGAATTATACTACACATACCAACCTAACAGTGGCAATAATTATTATTACTATCATAGTTTATAATAATACTTTGAAACTATAGATATAAGTGGTGATTATATATGGAATGATCCAACTGTATGTTGGATTAAAGAGTGAAAAGGCACGGTGGCTCATTTGCATGTCCACTCCCATTTTCCCAGAGTGCAGTGCAATAACTGTATTTCCAGGAAGTCTGAGCAGGGAATATGTTTTTTAACTTATTTTGAGATATTGAAATGTGACACAAATGTGCTATTTATTTATCGTAAAAAGATATAGAGAGTCGGCGATGAGTTCCTAACCGTATAAAACGTGGGGACACTGCAGGCCTAAAATGTGTCTTCATACATTTATGTGACCTGAGACTAATCTGACAAGTTTTATCCAGAGTACCCAGAAAGTCACGGATGTTGTCTTGAGTTGTATTACATTCAAAAGGATGACAATATCATATAAGATAAAACACAAGACATTAACAATGACTCCTGGTCTCTCTGAATGATGAAGAAGGTCAGTAAAAGAGAGGTAAATAATCCCGGCCGTACCTTACTGTAAGATTTATATACTAAAAAGTACTCATTTTCCATATATGTAAAATTTTTTATCCACATTGAAATATTAATATCTAATCTATGGATTATTTATCAGTCAAAACGCAAATAACAGTAAAACAATCCAATAACTCCATGTATCCAGTAATAATATTGTGACATCACTACTATTATAATGATATTATGCACTATATATATATTTATATTACATTACATAACATTATTATAAAGGTCACTGCTATAACTTTTGTTTAACTAAACTGAATAATGACCAGAGAAATAAACCTAAATTGATTGAATCCCAGGATAAACAGGAGAAGATTGCGGTTTAATATAAAACAACTAGCGACTTGCCCGTCAAAAAGTGATGGTCATGAAATTGGAAGTCAGGTAATGTCGGGGCTCATTGCGCGGCTGTTTTTTTTTTTTTGTTATTAGAGGTTTTTTTGTGTATATGTCTTGTTGTCTGCCAATGAAATAATGAATAAATTAATATACTTTACCTATTCCTAAGTAATATATGCAGGAAGCATTGTGCTGAAGAGCTGACAATCTGTTTCTATGTTCCTGCAGCATCCACTGTGGTTTTGCACGATTCTGGAGCTGAGGTGTAAGTGTCAGCAATGTGCGCAGTGTAAATGTGCTGCGTGCGCGAGGTAAAGCTGTTAGTGTAGCTGTGTACTTCCGCATTGATAAATAGCGCGTATGTGTATGTGTTACGCTGGTGTGTCTGATTTTCCGTCCTTGGTAATAGTGTATCTTTATCTCGTATAGATTTTTGGAAAATCCGTATGTGTTTGGTGCTGTTTTGCGTGTTTAGGGTCCTGCAGCCTCGTTTTCTTCGGCGGCCATTTTTTCTCTTGCTTAGGGGATTTTCGGGTGTCTAAACTCTGTAATTTGGACTTTAATGGAGGTGTAACTTTACTTGCAGAGGTCCTGGGTGCGTGTATTATGTGTATTTATTGTGTTTTGACAGTTTTCTGCTGCACGCGGTTCGGCCTTAAATTTGTAATTTTGTGAGGTCGTAATGTTTTTTTTTCTAAGTCCCACGTCTCGTATTTTTGTCTGCTAAGTCCGTAAATGTGCGTTGGGTCGTATTGTTGGTAAAGTGCTGCTTGTGTGGGTGTTTGTAACCGTGTGTGAGGCGCCTTTGAGCTTCCACCTTCTGCAAATGCGGACCCTCGCGAGGGACACAGTTTTTGAGAGCTTGCAAGGACTGCGTCGCTGGCTACGCAAGCTCGCAAAGCGTGAAGACGATTCGTAGTTTGACAACTATTATATGTGAAATCCAATAGGAAGTGACCCATATTGTATATCAATTCTTCAATTTGTACATTATTTAAATGGAATTACTTAGGAATAAGAAAACAATGAAAGAGAAGAGCTTGTAAGGTCACCACATCCTTACCCATTGATTCATGGCGTCGGCCTCTCTCTCAATGACGCTCAGGTTTAGTGTTGAATCTGATAAAAATACATTAAAATGCACAAATTTAAATATAGAGAAAGTGACAATATAGCAGAATATAAATGGTGATGTCAGTATGGAGGAGACACCTCGGGCATCCTGTGTATTATTATCTAGGACTCTGTGGTTAATGCTCCATCAATTCCTCATGGAAACTCAAAGCCATCCTGAGTCTATCTCATGCGCCAAGTAGGCCAGGAGACCTGACTTCAAAAATAACTTTTCAACATATTCCGCAGCACTATACAGGGGCTAAGTGCAAAGAAAATAAAATACAATATTAAACACATGGTAAAAGTGGAGGGCCCTGTCTTAGAGTATAAAATATTTTTCCAAAGCACCTCACAAGATTGAAAATTCCCAAACTTACAATCTAAGGAGATAATGAAAAAAAAAAGGTGAAGGAATTAAAAGGAAGAAACAAAGAGTAGAGGGTTAATTCATGATTAGGTTTGTGGGTGTATCAGCTGTGAGAGATGGAGGTGATAGCACAGAAACCTGTACTATACATCAACACAAATCATAGGGAAGTGGGGACGTGATAGGAGTGCAGAGGCAGAAGAGAAGGTGGCGCGTGAGGCTCTAGGTCTGGAGGCAAAAGAAAACAAGGTGAATGGAACTGGGAATTATGCCAGTTGGTCAGGGCTTCTGTTCTGATGGATGGTATGAGGCCGAGACATTGAAGGTTTCCACTGTTGCTAAGGATTCTGGGTAGTGGCACGTAAATAACACTCAAAATATACCAGCTTATTTACATCAAGCCCACTTAAACAATGGAATCCATACATGACTATAATCCCAGTTTCATATTCTCCACATGCAGCAGAAAATGATTCCATGAATATTGCCCACTTCTACATCTAGCTGGCACTCCCTGCCAACCTACAAAAACCTGCATTAGCAGAACCAATCATTACTATTGGTCAAATGGAAGGGGGGAGTTACTTAAGGGCTGTAGCAGCTTACTAGAAGATGCTCTCGAGATATTTTCTCTGCAGAGTTTCAAGTCACAGCTAATGTCTCATTTCTTTTACTTCCTGAGCCTCTCAGTCTCTACTAAAGATTAGAACAAAACAGATACAATCAATGTACGCTCCCTTGATAACATTTACTAACCTGATTTTGGGCCTTCATAAGAGAATTTGAACACCACCACCGGTGAGCTTTCTTCACTTTCAACCTTGGAAGAAAAAGATTAGACTCATTATGTATTATTTATACAGAACCGGTACAACATACGGCCATCCTCCGGCTTCCACTACCACTAAATACTTTGAGCAGGTTACATTCAGATTATACACTACATTTTCATTTGAGTACATTTAGGATTCAGACAAGCTCCTCAGTTAGCCGTCCCGCAGTAACCTGTCTATAACTAACTAATGTCGGACTCTCCTTGTCCATCTTTGTTCTGGAGGACCACTAGATATGGGCTCATGGACTGGTACCAATCCGATGGTTACTATTATAAGGATAATTATGCACTATTGTATATAGATGTATTACATTACACTGTGTATTATATACAGCTGTACATGGATAGGATTCTCAGCTTGTGTTTAATCCAACATTGGCTTTGCATTAAAGATGTGTAATACAGCAGGCATAAACTTAAAGGAAGCCATGTTTGAAAATGGCTATGGATAGAAGAGCAAGGCATTTGTGGGCACATTTGCATGTCCCAGCTCAGCTTCCCAGAATGCAGTGTAATAACTGTTTTTCTCGGAATTCTGAGCTGGAAGCAGGTTTTTTAACTTGCTTAAGACATTCAAATGCGACACAGATGCACTATTTATTTACTATATATATATATATATATAAAACACGCCATTATGTATACGATACATTAAAATTATCATGAAGTGTTTTAACTGATTTGAGTACTATAAAAATGACGAGTTCCTCAGTAACCTGTTTATACCTGTGACTAATGTTAGACACGTCTCTCTTTGTTCCTAAGGACCACTAGATAAGGACTCTTGGACCGGTACTGGTCCTAGGACTGCCTGCTAAGAAGCCCTGATCTGGATAGTACAAGTGTGTACTTACTGAAGTTTTAATGGTGTTCAGATTCTTTAATTGTTCCAGCAATCGTTGGCTCTAGAATAGATATAAGGTTAGTACAGGGAGTTATACATTTACCAAAGTCACAACTTCCATCATTCCAAGGAATCACCAAAATATCTAGGAAACATAGATAAACTGGGAAAACACTTGGCCAAAATAATATCGTTAGAAGCCGGGTCTCCCTGGGACTTGTAGAGCGCTCGGCACCCAAGAGATTGAAATCATTTAACGACCGATAACACGCACCTCAAATACATTTGTTTGGGTTCTTTATAGTTTGGCCCAAAAACATGAGCAGGATTATTTAGTTAGAAATCTTTAGTATTTTTGGGTGTAATCTGTTATAATAATATAACAGAAAGAAAGGAACAAAATAGGTTTATAAAAAAGATAATGGGCAGAAGGGGTGTAAGAGGTTTGTTAATCAAGTTGTTGAGGGCTGAATTTAGTTTTTTACTTTTTTTTTTTTTTTTTTTAACATAAAATTTATTTAAATCGCTGATGCAAATAATTCCGATTTTTGCCTTATTTTGGACCAATAGCAAACCTATTTCAAGCAATGTAACTAAAAACCTGTCTTAAACATAGAGACATATATCTGATGGCAGATGAGAACCAATAGGCTCATCTAGTATGATCATTTTATCTACCTAAAACAGATTGTCTTAATTAATCCTTAGGGCAGTCTTATGCTGATCTCAGGATGCTTCCTCTTCATGAATATGCCCCAACCCTGTATTTATTTCTAATTAAATGTGTTTAATTATGCACAAAACATAACAGTTCTTATTAAGATCTGTACGGCTTCCACGTACACAACTGTCACACTAAATATGGTACCATTTCTAAACACATGTAATAAGAAATCCAGTAGACTCTCAGTTATCCGGCACCCACAGGGATTGGTATATGCCAGATAAATGTAGTTTGTGTTTACTTGAGAGTTACACATAGGAAGCCTAGCTGCACACAAAATGCCCTTAGAAGTATATTTGTCAGTGAGTGCTGTTCTAGCAGCAGCAGATTTCACTCCTCGCTTACACACAGGTATGTTGGACTGGAAGGTGCGGTGCTGACCCCGGGGAATGTAACCCCAACACTGCCCTGGCTCAGTCACTCATGTCCAGGGAATGTAACCCCAACACTGCTCTGGCTCAGTCACTCATGCCCGGGGAATGTAACCCCAACACTGCCCTGGCTCAGTCACTCATGCCCGGGGAATGTAACCCCAACACTGCCCTGGCTCAGTCACTCATGCCCGGGGAATGTAACCCCAACACTGCCCTGGCTCAGTCACTCATGTCCGGGGAATGTAACCCCAACACTGCCCTGGCTCAGTCACTCATGCCCAGGGAATGTAACCCCAACACTGCCCTGGCTCAGTCACTCATGCCCAGGGAATGTAACCCCAACACTGCCCTGGCTCAGTCACTCATGCCCGGGGAATGTAACCCCAACACTGTCCTGGCTCAGTCACTCATGCCCTGGGAATGTAACGCCAACACTGCCCCGGCTCAGTCACTCATGCCCTGGGAATGTAACCCCAACACTGTCCTGGCTCAGTCACTCATGCCCTGGGAATGTAACGCCAACACTGCCCTGGCTCAGTCACTCATGCCCAGGGAATGTAACCCCAACACTGCCCTGGCTCAGTCACTTATTCCCGGGGAATGTAACGCCAACACTGCCCCGGCTCAGTCACTCATGCCCAGGGATTGTAACCCCAACACTGTCCTGGCTCAGTCACTCATGCCCTGGGAATGTAACCCCAACACTGTCCTGGCTCAGTCACTCATGGCCATCTGTGGACCCCTTGCTCAATGTGCCTTAGGCAGTTCAGCTACATCTCACTGATGAGGCCCAAAGAGGACGAAACACATCTGGGGTTTGCCGTTTCACCTGTTCAGGGTAGAATTGCCTGGTATTTCAGGGCTGGATCGATCTAGTGAGCGAGACCCTGTGAAGAGCACACGTGGCTAAAAGAGGTTGCTCTCATAGATTATCATCATGTCTATAGAACTAACCTATTAAGGTCAGTTCCTTCTCAGATTAATGGCTCCAATTTGTTTTTGTTTATATTCTAATTACACAATACAATTCCTAGAACTATTTCTATTTCTGCTTATGAAGTGGCTACAATTTCCAGTCTAACTAAACATATTTATTTTACCTGTACCCCTGGGGTATAACGGGGCAGGTGGTCCTGACGTAGAGCTGAGTGTTGGGCAATTTGGAAGCTTTTTCTTCCATCCATCTATCAATATCGGCCTCTTAAGTGTGGGAGGTTGGAGGCTCTGACACCGCTTTGGAGTGTTCCCATAGTGACCAATTTACTCCCCTTTTAAATCTGACCTTCACATAAAAAGCAACTGCTAACAGCAAAATGTCTTTCGTATTAACTGTCCAAGCTCCGAGCCAGCAAACAGATCACTAATCAATCATCTCTCTGCACAACATTACACGGGTCCCACACGGTAGAGACAATTGGCTCTGACCTTCTGCTAATTGTTGGATTGAGTACACACGTCTATTAATATCTGGTAAACTGCAGGAGTCCAGATATTAAATGGGACATTAGCTAGATGGAAGGAATATCTCTTTAAAATAACATGCTGCCATGCCTTTTGCCTTTGAAAGTGTTAAAGCTTTATTTAAAGGGATAAGGAATGTTACTAGGTACCGTATATATATCCCTGTGTATCTATTTACTTTTATGTACTTTATTTTGTTAAGAAGAGCTTATAAGATCTGGTCTTACAGACAAAAATCAAACAAACAGTCTCTGTATGGGGCTTCCCACTGCAGCGTATGCAGATACAGACTCTG
Organism: Discoglossus pictus; assembly: GCA_027410445.1. NCBI lineage: Eukaryota > Metazoa > Chordata > Amphibia > Anura > Alytidae > Discoglossus > Discoglossus pictus. The sequence continues at coordinate 107,612,723 of CM050172.1, read as the reverse complement.
TAGGGATGGATATGAAGTGTAGTGTCCTAAGCCTTTCAGGGACCACGTCAGCAGCATGTTGCGGAATGTTGCTGAGAGATGGTCCCTGATATGACATTAAACTGCACCGCCAGCCATACAGAAGGTGTGCATTCATGAGATGCAGAGGGAAGACCCATATATGGACTATTTGTTTGATTGTAAAAGTAAAGAGATACACAGATATATTTATGTCTATTCTAAAAACACAGACTTTTTTTGAGTGTTGTCCTTCATAAGAATATACATTTAATATAGCACTGGACCTTTAAGTACAGGACTAATGTAACAGGAAGATTCATTGAGCAATATATATATATGTATATATGTATGTACCACATTGACACATCTACCTACCAGTTGTGAGGCGTGCTTTATCCTCTCCACTATCCCATTATGGCCAAGATACTGAAGTGATAACCAGAGCGGCAGCGCACGGAGCTTCTCCACGGGCTGGCTGGAGGTGAGGCCGGCCGCTAGAGACTAGGGGACCGCAGGACAAACAAAAGGTCATTTACTGTAACACATCTGAGATTACATATGAAGCAAATTGTGACCATGTGTTTTACTTCTTCCAGAACATGTATTTCACTAATTGCACTTTACTGGGTACAAATCTGCCTTTTCTACCTCAAAATTCTGAATGTACAGTTTATATGGAAATAGTAACATCTACAGATCTTTTGTACCCTTTTAAAGTTGCTCCTCCACCCCAAAAACTTTTTAAAAGTTATTTAAAAAAAAAAAAAAACATTAACTATCTATTGTAGTGACCATTTTTTTTAAAATGAATAATGATTAATTTACCCGGTGTCATCAAGATATAAATAGAAATATAGAAATACTCTCACCAAGGAGGGATCTTCGTGCCGATACAACGTCACGGCAGGAACCGCAGGCAAACCCAACCATGGCCCCAGTGTTAGCGTCATACTGTCGCACTTTGTAGCAGCCTGAGACACAAAAACACACAATGTACACAAATCACAATAACACTTCCACAGTATAAATCAACCTAAACAGAACAATTACAACACTCACATTATCTATTACTATGAAAGACAAAATAAATTTACTTATTACTAAAGTATTATTTTTCTTTTATAACACAGCCTGTATCTGCCCTTCAAGCAGGAAGGTGCCTGGGAATTTGCACGTCTTAAAAAGACAGTGCAGATTTTATTTACAGTTCTCCGTTTTAAAGTAATGTGCAAAATGTAATTAGAAGGTTTAGAGATAAAAACAATCTATAATTTACCACCTATTTGTAATTATATATAATACTGATCATCTCCATTGCTCATGTGCCAGACCTCCCTATTTGTTACATCTCAGTTTACAAGGCTCCTTCCTGTTTGAAGGGCAGGTAAGAAAAGTCATCTGACTGTATTATAAAAGTGCAAATAGCAATTAATTATGTGCCAGTGAATACCGGCCTCCCCTACACGCACAGGTAGGACACAGGACGGCATACAATTCCACAAATGGGTAACAGGTTTAAATATTTTTGTATTTTATCTTATTAAAATGATTTTTGCCCATTATCAGAACTAGCTGCTTAGCGTAGCATTATAATATAAATATAATAAAAATACTGGATTTCAGTGCCCATTTAATAGCCAAGCTCAGAATTGCAGCAGCTACTTAAAGACCGACTTATTTTTTCCCCATGTTGTCCATGATCTATTCTTAAAAAAGTGCATAGTAAAAAAATATTGGGCTAAACTTTTCCTTTAATTCCCACTCAGCCTAGCTTAATGCACTGTTAATCTTGGAAATATTACTCTTTAAACATTTTTCCTAAATGATCTCTTCTAAACCGGGGCAGCGCTACCACTGGTGCAGGCGGTTCAGTGCACCAGGGCCCTTCTCTGGCTGTCTTGTTTTTGTATTTTTTTTATACATTTCTGTAGTGTAGTGGGACCCCCAGACCGCCCCTCCCAGTACCCCTCATCCACCTCAGGCCCCTCCGCAATAATTTGAGCTTCATGGGGGGTATCTGGGTGAAATTCATTGGTGGTTCAGCTAGTGGTGCTATTGCTCTCCTGCCAGAGGCGAATGACATCACACACAGGTGACTTCAGTAAGGATTCCCTGTCCCTGAGAGAAGAAGGGCCAGCAAGGGAGGGATAGCACTACCTGCTGAACCACCCATGAATTCCCCCTAAGAAGCCCACATTAATGTAAGGGGGGGGGGGGGGGGGGGGCTGGTGCGGCCAACGGGGCCCACTACAGTACAGAAAAAAGAAATAATATAATTTTTGCCCCAGTGTCCCTCACTCACTAGCTCCGCCATGGTTTCTACGCCAAGTTAACAGAAGCTCTTTCACTGAATGGCGAGCCGTCTATCACCACCAGTGCATACAGTTAAATAAACATAATATAGGAAAGTTAATGTCTCACCAGTACAGAAGAATTGACGTAACCTAAAGCCAGAGTCGCCAAATTCACACTGTGGAACAAAAGATAAAAGAAAATAAATCTCCATAATTATGGAATATTTATCGGCTTCCTCCAGCCGAGCTGTGGACTTTTCGGCATCTTTTCTGTAAATATTTCATGGATTTGGGACAAGTGAACGTGTTACAAACCACCTGCTATATTAGATGTCGGGTGCCTTTTAAAAAAAAATAAAAAAATCGGCAAAGGTTTGACTTTTTATTCTATCATTTTTTTATCCTACCATCATTAGATCTACATTTGGTTGTAGTAAAAAAAAAAAAAGAAAAGGCCACGTTTTCAGTGGTTAGATATTGTAGTTCTACATCATAATTTATACCAAATAGAAAGTACAGTTTGCTCAAAGAGACAAAGTTATATTGTATGTGCCAGTGGTCATTTTGTTGTTGTTCAGTTGTGTCTGAATCTCTGTGACCCTATGGACCACTGCACGCTAGCCACAACTGTCAGCCACTGCCCCTATGAGCTCCCTCAAACTCATGTTCATTGCTCCAAAGACCTCATCTATCATCCCCACCTCTGCTGTCCCTTTCTTGGTGTGCCTTCAATCTTTTGATTGATTGGATCTTCTTGCAGTCCAAGGGACTCTACGCAGTTTTCTCCAACACCACAATTCAAACAATTCTCTTGTGCTCAGACCTCTTTATGGTCCTGCTCTCACATCTGTATGTTACTACTGGGAATACCAGACCTTTGTTGGTCATGTACACCCCAATAAATTATGAAATAAATAAATAAAATGTACCCTTCAACGTGTAGCCATATATTGTACTGGTCACAAAGCTCCTTCAATCGCCCAAGTTTGTCCGTGTGTCCTGCTCCTGGTGTACCTGAAATGGACAAAATGTTTTCAGTACACCAGATAGAAAATACCCAACTTTCAAGCTCCATAACATAATTGTTGTTGTTTAGCCGTTCAGCCAGGTCCGACTCTCTGTGTCTCTATGGACCTCAGCACACTAGGCTCATCTGTCAGTCACTGCCCTTCTGAGCTCCATCAAGCTTATGTTCATTGCTTCAATGACCTCATCTATCCATCTCCGCTTGGTGTCCCCTCAATATTTCCCAGCAATGTATCCTACTCAGATCCTAATACTTCAACTAAAAAGTTTTAACAACAACCAGTTACAATTATATTAATTTACAATGGGGGGGAAAGTATTTGATCCCCTGCTGATTTTGAAAGTTTGCCCACTGACAAAGAAATGATCAGTCTATAAATGTAATGGTCGGTGTATTTTAACAGTGAGAGACAGAATAACAAAAAAAGAAAAAGAAAAAACACATGTTATAGTTATAAATTGATTTGCAGATCAATGAGGGGAAGAAGTATTTTACCCCTTCGACTTATTACTTGGTGGCAAAACCCTTGTTGGCAATCACAGAGGTCAGACGTCTCTTGTAGTTGGCCACCAGGTTTGCACACATCTCAGGAGGGATTTTGTCCTCTCTGTAGATCCTCTCCAAGGCCCTCATTCAATTGCGATTTGGCCAATTGAATAGGGCTCTAAATAGGCACATAACATATTTTTTTTAAATAAGTTTTTAGTTAGTGAAAACCTTGTTTTTGGATAGATGTTCACTAACTAAAAACTTCTTCAAAAAAAAATGCTATGTGCTTATTTAGACCCCTATTCAATTGGCCAAATTGCAATTGAATGAGGGCCCAAGTCATTAAGGTTTTGAGGCTGATGTTTGGCAACTCGAACCTTCAGCTCCTCCACAGATTTTCTATGGGATTATGGTCTGCGGACTGGCTAGGCCACTCCAGGACCTTAATGTGCTTCTTATTGAGCCACTACTTTGTTGCCTTGGCTGTGTGTTTTGGGTCATTGTCATGCTGGAATACCCATCCAAGACCCATTTTCAATGCCCTCGCTGAGGGAAGGAGGCTCTCACCCAATATTTGACGGTACATGGCCCCTTCCATCGTCTCTTTGATGCGGTGCAGTTGTCCTGTCCCCTTGGCAGAAACACCCCCAAAGCATAAATGCTTCCACCTCCATGTTTGATGGTGGGGATGGTGTTCTTGGGGTTATAGGCAGCATTCTTCCTCCTCTAAACTCAGTGAGTTGAGTTGATGCCAAAGACCTCGATTTTGTTCTCATCTGACCCCAACACTTTCACCCAATTCTCTTCTGGATCATTCAGATGATCACTGTCAAACTTCAGACGGACCGTACATGTCCTTTCCTGAGCAGGGGGACCTTGCGGGCGCTGCAGGATTTCAGTCCATCACGGCGTATTGTGTTACCAATTGTTTTCTTGCTGATTATGGTCCCAGGTGCCTTGAGATCATTAACAAGATCCTCCGTGTAGTTCTGGGCTGCTTCCTCACAGTTCTCATGATCATTGAAACGCCACGAGGTGAGATCTTGCATGGCGCACCAAGCCGAGGGAAGAAACACAAAATAACTGCCAGTCTCCATTTGCCACTAATTGCACCAACTGATGTCACCTTCTCCCCAAGCTGCTTGGCAATGGTCTTGTAGCCCATTACAGCCTTGTGTAGGTCTACAATCTTGTCCCTGACATCCTTGGGCAGCTCTTTGGTCTTGGCCATGGTGGAGAGTGTGGAATCTGATTGGTTGATTGCTTTTGTGGACAGGTAACGAAGCTGAGATTAAGTGCTCCTAATCTCAGCTCATTACCTGTATAAAAGACACCGCGGAACCAGAAATCTTGCTGATTGATAGGGGATCAAACACTTATTTCCCTCACTGACCTACAAATCAATTTATAACTTTTTTGACATGCGTTTTTCTTGTTTTTTTTTGTTATTCTGTCTCTCACTGTTAAAATACACCGATCATTACAATTATAGACTGACCATTTCTTTGTCAGTGGACAAACGTTCAAGATCAGCAGGGGATCAAATACTTTTTCCCCGCACTGTATTTGTGCAGTTTTCCTCTCCGTCTCAGATCTACCACCCAGGCCACAATTTAAGGATTACTGAATCACCTGAGCTGAAGCATAGGTTGTGTCCTGTTGGTAAACCCCAAAATGGCAACTTACCAGCATTGGCTACTAGTAGGAGTGGGCATTTCCCAGTTTGAATGTCATCCTTAATGAGTCTGTCCAGTAAAGCTACATCCTAAAATCATAATGTGAAGTAGAGAGGAAAAAACATTTGAATACATCTGATTAAATCTGAGGCACTAACATTTGACATCTCTGTAATTATCAAAACAGCGACTGAATATATTTTTGCAATTAAATAGATTTAAAACAGTAAAATAGATGCACCATATTAATATATTGTAATACAGATTTAATGTGGAAATGTACCAAATTGTATACAAATATTACACATTTACTAAATTATATAAAAAAAATGATTTTATCATAAATTATATAAAATTTGTTTAAAAAAACCAAAGTGTTCTAAATTAAAATTGAATTTTGTTCTTAAAAAAAAGAAAAAATATGACTAATTTTCAACAATAAATGAAGATTATACAATGAAGGTTCGTCCATATCCTTAGTACAATGTTCTGCACCTCCTGGGGACACATTTCAGGTGCACGGCGCTATGTCTGTCATTCCTGTTTTTCTTAAAGGGAACTTACCATTTGATGCTGTGAACCAAACATTGTGTTGCAGGGTACACGGCACAAACAGGAGAGAGGAAGCCCGAGCTGGGGAGATACAGAAATACATAATAATTTGATGAAATCAGTTTATAAAAATATTATAAATGCTTCTATGTGAAGGAAATCACATTAACAAGAGAAAATGACTATCCAGGGGTTTGGTAGAGTATATACATTTACACTTTACACACAATATTTGACAAACTGCGAATCGTCGTCACGCTTTGCAAGCTGGGGAATCACGCAAAGTGAGGGACGCAGTTCTGGCCACAAATGCGTCCCCTCGCAAAGCTCTACGCCACCTCACTCCCGGGACAAATAAACCCCAGAAAAGCGCAACTTTGCAAAAAAAACAAAAAAATCACGCCGCAGGACTTAGAAAAAAAACCCACTAATGCGTAAAGAGGAAATACGGACTTACACAAAAGAAAATACGACCCGCGGGACTTAGAAGAAAAAAACACAAACAATACGAGGTCACAAAAATACGAACTTAACGTCCGAAACGCATACAGCAAAAAGCACCCAAAACAATGAAAATACTAAAAAAAAAAAAAAAAAAAAAATTTTTTTTTACAAAGACACCATACACAGCACGGGGGGACAGCCACCTCTGGGGGTGAGGTTGCACGTGAATTAAAGTCGATTTTCCGCAGTTTTTGACACTTGAAAATCGGCTAAACGAGAAAAAAAATGGAACATTGACACTTTCTCCTTACAGCAGCAACAGGCCAACTGTACATTGTATGCTGCAGGAAAATAAAAAGAGATTGTTAGCTCTTCAGCCTATTCATTACTGGATATATCAATTACAAATAGGTAAAGTATAATCATTTAGTATAATTAAGTATATAATAAATTATACTAACAAAATTTACATATATATCTGTCTTTGTCATGAGAGCCGAAGGCGCTCATAGGAGCAAAAGTAAACGAGAGGAGCGGATCGCTATGAGCGCCAAAGGCGCTCAGCACGAGGCTCGCAATGAATGCTGAAGGTCCTCAGAGTATAAAAAGCTTTACATTGTGTGTCAAACAGCACTGCCATGGCTTAAAACTGAGAGGCTCACTATGAGCCGACAAAGGCGCTTATTGCAAGCCACGTGATGAGCGAAGAAGGCGCACAGCACGAGGCTCGCATTGAACCCCAAAGGTCCTCAGCATTGCCATGGCTTAAAATGTTATTGACCCGTCATTTTTGACGGGCAAGTCGCTAGTAAATATATATTTAATTAATTTGAATCTAAGAGAAATACAAACCATAAAGCTATATTTTTTAGCTCTGTTTTTGCAGGAGCAAGGCTTGTAGTTAAAGGGCCACTTAATTCAGCACAACTAGGACCACATCACTGTGAAGATCTCCTGTTGAAATGCTTTTTGAGTTTTTGAAATGTGTACTTTTCACTGAGAAATCAAATCAAATCTGTGTTTACATGTGTAACAGACTGCCCACAGGTTGCAGGGTTGTACCCTCCTCTCACGTCAATGGTAAGATTTTTGTCAGACTGATTATGTTCCAGTTTGAAGGCAACAGACCTTGTAATATATTTATTTCTTCTTACTGGCAGAAAATTCAGGTTTCTACACTCTGCACAATAGAGCTATTCAGACTACCTCGGGGGGGGGGGGGGGGGGGGGGAGGTTTGGTTATTGCTCTGTGCAGTGATCCCAAGAAACAAAAATGGAACTTATCACATCTATCAGTGCAGGCATGGAATACTGCTACTCACCCAAAACAGGAAAGCTATGGGTTAACTGGACAGTAGAGTGTGACCTGAGTCCATGGGGATGCTCTGCTATCAATCACAGCCTTCCCTCATAGAGCCTCACACAGCGGGCATAGACTCAGCCCTGTGCTATTTCCTCTTGCAACAGCCAGTGGGCAGAATAGACTGTGTGTAAACACAGATTTAAAACTTGAGATTTTTTTTGTTAGCTGTTATTAGTGTAATTAAATAATATAGATCATTTTAACATACAATTTTGTACTCTTTCACTCCATGAAGAGCACTTACAGTGGGTTCAGTTTCCCTTTAACCTTGCAAACTGTGGTGGTAGGTTTTAAACACTAAGAAGTAGATCTCATCCTGACAATAATATAAAAAAAAAATCCATCTCCCCTCTCCTTCCAGTGCTCAGTACATAAGTACATGCTGTAATGCTCCAGGTTTTCAGGAGGTGCTGAATCCAGACAAGATGGGGCATTCTATATATAATCTATAGTTGTCCTTTATCAGCTTCATTTCGAGGCAGTGAGTTTGGAAGCTTCCCACCAATGCAAAGGCTTATGGTCAATATCATTTTTTTTTTTTACAGAGAATATTGAAGAAATGCTGTGCTCATTACCCGAGGATCGACTACTGCGAACAAATGACTCCACCCTCACGCATCTTGTTACAGGCCATTGTGTTGGTGCCATGTTATTTACTAATTCACAGAGCAGAGGGAAATCCCATACATATAATAACAAAAGAAACGAGCCCCCGGGATTAATGTGGATGGAAAAACCTTTAGCCAAGTTATCTGAACGAGCGTCAAAAATATCATTGATACGAAGTAACAGAGTCACTGTGTGTTATTACAAAAAGAGCGTGGGGAGGTTTGTTCCTATAATCAGAAATTTAAAAACACAAAACGGGTTAAACTAATTTCTGTATTTGACAAAGGAGTATGCTGACTCCTATTATGTATTAAAAATAAATAAATAAAAAAAACATGCAATTGTTAAAAAAAAAATCAGCAGTTATCACTTCACTGATTGGCTGCAGCCAACAAGCCCAAAAAGTGCTGCAAATGTTAATTTCCATGGATATTATTACTATAGAAGTAATACATATTCATACTGTACCTGATTGCAGAGAGACTGTCCCAGGCCCGGTCTGGACGCCGCGCTGATGTAGATGACCGGCTGTTTGTTATACAACACATTGAATCCCTCTGTAATGTAGTCTTCATAGCGAGAATGTATAACCAGCCTGCAAACCTTAAGGAGACCCTCCCGATCATCCTCGTGATAATATGCAGAACCATTCTCATATCTGAAAGAAAATAATAAAATCACATTTAAATAGAACAAAAATAAACAGGAAAAAATAGATATATTTTTTTTCCCGATTTATTATTTCTGAGGGAAGTTGTTTGAAGCAAAATACTAACACACACACATATATATATATATACAAACATACATACACACACATATATATACAAACATACATACACACACATATATATACAAACATACACACACACACACATATATATATATATATACAAACATACACACACACACATATATATATATACAAACATACATACACACACATATATATATATATATACAAACATACATACACATACACATATATATATATATATATATATATATATATATATATATATATATATACACACATATATACAGATACATATATACAAACATACATATAAAAAAAAAATTATATATATATATATATATATATATATATATATATATATATATATATATATATATATATATATACACACACACACACACACACACACACACACACACACGGAGCTATTAGATCAATCTGCATTACATACCAACGCTCAGGGATTATTTAAAAAGTAGCTATCAACTTACAGATCCTTTGTACTGTATTTTATTAAGTTGAAGTTCTTATAAAGGTTTGTGTTTCTGCCTGAAATCATACAAATAGTCCCTGCATGGGTGTGCCCTCTGCTCATGAAGACAATGACTATGATTGGTTAGTAAGAGACCCTGCAATCAATCTAAGTAAAATTGTGCAACATGCTGCTGAGAGCTGAGACATGGTCCCTAATAGGCACATCCAGCCCTACAGAGTTGGTGTCTGCATACGCTGCAGAGGACAGACCCATACAGGATCTATCAGTATTATTAAATTGTGATTCAGCCAATTGAATAGGGCTCTATATAAGCAGAGAACATTTTTTTTTTACAGAAGTTTGTAGTTAGTGATCTTCTATCCATAAGCAAGTTCTTCACCAACTAAAAACTTCTGTAAAAACATATGCTGTGTGCTTATATAGAGCCCTATTCAATTGGCCGAATCAACAATTTAATAAGGCCGTATGTGTCTAATCTTAGGCAGTAAAACAGAGCTTATAAACAAACACTTCTAATTAAAATAAAGTCCATGCCAGTAAATAGATACCCAGGGATACTATATACCTAGTACCACCCAGGAGCCCGCCATGTCCCTTTATAGCTGTCTAGGTGCCCAGCGCTTTGTATGATCGCGCTGAAGTTGCTCTATAATTTCCAATAACTGGTTTGGTACAAGTTCATTCCCTGCACTTGTCGCTTGAGGTTTAATCCGACAGTGGCACATAATTAAGAAGATAAATGCCCCTCTCTTGTGAGCCGGTTACACTCGCTGTGCCAGCACCAATTATGTATCTGCACACAATAGAGCGCCGTGAAGCTGTAAAGAGGCAGCTCTTACTGACAGACACCTGCACAGATGCGTCCCGGCCTTGTATATTATGTCCCTGGTAAGAACACAACCTCTTATAAGACCAAATGTCTTTCTAAAAGATCATCCTAATGAGCAAACAAGAGAGTTTCATTTGTTTAATGACAGATTAGCAATAAAATCATTTAAATAGAATAAATTAAATTTCACTTAAAAAAACAAACAACTTACTTTAGAACATTAGTGTTTTGCTTCTCTCCAGCCCATATTCGGTATCCAGGTTGTGGGAAAAGATCTGTCCAGGAGGTTGTCCTACAATTTCTCTTTTCTGCCTGCTATGGCCACTGCAGAAGAGGTGGCAGATAAAGACCTCTATCAGGACATTCCTGGGCAGATCTTCCTCCACTTCCTGGACGCTTGATAGGGGTGGAGAGCAGCAGATCTGTGGAAGTCTAAAACATTGAAGATGAAATGCAAAAGCAACACTGTTTTTTATAAAGGTCCCTGGGTGTTACTAGGTGTATAATATCCCTGCGTATTTATTTACTATTATGTACTTTATTTTATTAGGAAGTGCTTATAAACTCTGTATTTATTAACTAAAATCAAATAAATAGTCCCTGTATGGATCTGCCCTCTGCTGTACTTGCTGTGCATTGTCTCATACTAACCAATTAGTGACCAAGCCTCAGCAACATGCTGCTGGAGGGTGGTCGCTGATTGGCTAATTGAAACACTGCACTTCAGAGTCTGTGTTTTCATGAGCTGCAGATGACAGACCCAAACAGGTACAGTTTGGATGATTTTAGACAGAGCTTATAAGCACTTGTTAATAAAATAACGTGTATAGAAGTAATTAGATACAAAAATCCTCCATATCCCTTTAATATTGGATGTTATTGCTAATCAGTTATTATACAAACCCTATTGTATGGACACCAAAGTGGTCCATTAAGGCACAGGATGGACAGATCAATTCAGAAGCAGCTACATTGTTTGTTTAATTCGGTATCGACATGTAGTTAAAGGGCCACATCACTGTGAAGATCTCCTACAAACATGTTGAAATACTTTTACATTTGTTTAAATGTGTGTACTTTTCACTGAGAACATCAAATTGAATAAAATCTGTGTTTATATATTTGAAAGACTGTTTGCAGCCTCGTCCATGTCAATCAGGTTGGAGGAGTTTGTCCTCCATTCAAGTTAACTTTTACTACAGCTATCTAAGCAGGCATGGAATACTGGTACTCCTCTAAAACAAGAAAGCAATGGGTTAACTGGTCAGTGCAGGTTAACCTGAGTCCACTATCAATCACAGGCTCCCCCCCCCATAGCGCTAAATGGACTCAGCACGGTGCTAATTACACATGTAACAGCCAGCATAGACTGTAAACAAAGATTTAAAACTTTTATTAGTGTAATTAACAAAAACAGATCATCTTAACATACAATCTTGTGCTCTTTCACACCATGAAGAGCACTTACAGGGGGTTCAATGGCCCTTTAAATTATAGAGGGAGAGACTGTCTCTCAATATCTGAATCACTGACAATACTGTCTTGGTAATTGTGAGATTAATAGCTTGATATATTATATTATAGAGGTTTACCTGAAGAGCCTGCAGAGCCACAGTGTTGTGTCGGACAGTATTCTGGTGGTCAGTTTCCTCAGCCGGTCTCTGTCCAACACTGAAATATAAGCGGCTAAACTGTGCCCCAATAATGCCATGTGGCCTTGTTCACCCACATTCTGCATTCGACTAAAAAAAAAAAAAAAAAAAAGACAGGAAAGATAAGAAAACTGTAAATATTAAAGACTTAAAAAATAAATAAAAAACAAACAAACAAAACAAAGAAGCAGCGATACAGTATATTACATAAAGTGCTTTTATATAAGGTGCAAAAAGCACAAATTCACCCTGGTCCTGCAGTTTTCTATTTCCTAAGCCCGACGAGCTTGTATTCCTACAGGAATTATTATAAGCTATATTTACTTTATTTGGAGAATTAAAGGGATATGGAAGGTTCCTGGGTGTTACTAGGTATATAATACCCCTGGGTATCTATATACAGACATGTACTTTATTTTTTTAAGAAGTGATTATAAGCTCTGTTTTTATTGCCTAAAAACAAACAAATAGTCCCTGTACGCGTCTGTCCTCTGCAGCGTATGCAGACACAGACTCTGTAAGGCTGGATGTGCAGTGTAGTGTCCTAGCCTATCAGGGACCACGTCTCAGCAGCATCTTGAAGAACGTTACTGACAGATGGTCACCGATTGGTTAGTCTGTGTCTGCATAAGTTGCAGAGGGCATACCCATACAGGGTCTTTTGGTATGATTTTAGGCAGTAAAAAATAGAGCTTATAAGCATTTATTTATAAAATATATAAACATTACGTTTGTGTTCACATTTGAATGTCTAAAACAAGTTAAAACAAACTTGTTTTATACCCAGAATTCTGAGAAATACAGTTATTACACTGCACTCTGGTAACCCTGGCAGGGACATGCAAATGTGCCCACAAAGGTTTCGCTCTTGCAATCCATAACCATATAAATCATGGCTTCCCTTAAGCATTCGCCCACTGTATCAAACAGCTTTGAGCAAAGCTAAGCTTGTGTATAATCCAACCCAATAAAAATAAGAACATAAAAGTAAATGGATACACCAATATATTAAATACCTAGTAAAATCCAGAAAACTTCCATATCCTTTTATATTTGCTGGATATGATCTAAATATGTTATTGAATAATAAATAAAAGGGAAGGTGAGTAGAGAAGGGCCTCAGAGGTCTGTGCTGGGACACGTAGAGCGCTACAGAATATGTCGGCGTTTTACAAAATGAAGATAATATTATTATTAGCATTAAAAAAATTGTAAATAGGCAACTGGTAGATCAAATGAGTAATGATTTAAAAAGTATATAGGACCTAAAGCATAATGCTAATATGCAATTTTCCTTTAAGGCGCCTCACCGGTAAGACTGAGACTCCTCCCCATCGTCTTCGTGCATCAGGTTCTGAACTAACTGCAGGATGTTCACCATGTTCTGTCCACTAGAGGGAGGTAGAGGACATCAGTCGTTAGACGGGTGACGAACAGATGTTAATTACACTTATAATTTCCTGTACAAGAGCGAATGTGAGATACAGATAAAGATCCTGTACTAAGAATAAGCCACGATGGAGGGTTATTGCTGAAATGGAATAATGTTTGGCTTAAATAAAAAATGGTTGCAGAGTTTTCGGCTTCTCCTATTGGTTCTCCCAAGAGTTGAAGTGTTTTCTTATCTAATATTATAATACCAGCTCTTATAGAGTACCCAAAAATGATATGGCCTGGGACGGCCAAACTTCAAGGTCCAGGCTCTTCTCCACTTTATACGTCATGCCATATTCTATTATTATTATTGAAAGAAATTATGACTAGTACAGCAACTTTGATGTTTGCCTTTTACGGCTGTTAGCCAGCCTTTCTGATCCACCAACCCATAGAGATTATCTTTTTGTTACGGAGAAATCATTGACATTAGTTAGTGATCAGAACCGGAGGCAATGCCTTGAGTACAGTTGCCTGCACACAAAAAAATTATGTTCAAACCCTGCAGTGGCTTGTAGCTCTATGCGAGAAGACACCGGGTAATAAAAACAAGTGGGGCATTCCAAGTGGGGCCATACCAAGTGGGGCCATTCCAAGTGGGGCCATTCCAAGTGGGGCCATTCCAAGTGGGGCCATTCCAAGTGGGGCCATTCCAAGTGGGGCCATTCCAAGTGGGGCCATTCCAAGTGGGGCCATTCCAAGTGGGGCCATTCCAAGTGGGGCCATTCCAAGTGGGGCCATTCCAAGTGGGGCCATTCCAAGTGGGGCCATTCCATGTGGGGCCATTCCATGTAGGGCCATTCCATGTGGGGGCATTCCATGTGGGGGCATTCCATGTGGGGGCATTCCATGTGGGGGCATTCCATGTGGGGGCATTCCATGTGGGGCATTCCATCGTGTGCTACACAGGTAACATGGAAGCTCTTTAACGCATTTCAACATGTTTTTTTAATCTACATCAGACTAAATCTAGATGTAGAGTTACCATATATTTAGTCTATGCCAGTGGTTCCCAAGACTCACCAGACAGGCCATGATTTAGGTAAAACACTGTGTGAAGCAATGGAGGCTCCATCTCCTGTTAAATAGTAGGGGGGGGGGGGGGGGAGTATTATTTCTCACCTGCCCCGAAGAGGTCCAGGGATATCCTTTCTGATGTATTTCTTACTGTCCTTTTCATCCTCTGTGATCCTAGATGTAAAACACTAAATAGATCAATATATCACAGAGAAAGAAGCAGTTTAGGTTTTGCATTTTTTAACTTGTTTTAGACATTCAAATGTACTATTTATTTACTATATATATATATAATGTATGCATATACACACACACTAGTCACTGACGGTATAACATTGTGTCTTCGGTCTGGTTGTGCGCCTTATCTCTGTGTACCCTGTCTCCCTCTCCTCTTCTCTCTTCCTCCCTCTCACACTTTCTCACCCTCCTCTCCCCCTCGCAATGAGCGCAGCTTGCTTTTCTAAAAAAAAAAAATGGGGTGCAGTTTCTAGCCCTGTAAAGATATCTGTAATGGACGGATGCATCGTGCGCGGGGGGAGGGGATTGTGTCATTGCTTACAGTATAACAGACTGGGATCTCCCTTAAAGGGATGCCCAGCCCCAATAAAATGATAAGGGAAGGGGGTGTAAGAGCTGTAAAGCGACAGGGGGTTAAGGGAAATGGAACTGCTAGAAGAAGTTTCTAGTTTCACAACTTTTAAGCAAACCTTAATTACAATTGTGAATTACCTTTAGAAATAATAAGAAATGTTATTAATATTATATATATATATATATATATATATATGTTTTTCAGCAAATATGCATCAAAATAACTTGCAACCTGACTCCCCGGCTCCCGGCCTCCCCCACTGGGCTGTGTGTGAGTGTGTAAGTTAATTTGAGGCATATTTGTTGTTTTTTTCATGTATTTTCAGTTTTGTGCTTCGGCCGTTAAAGTCGTAATTTTGCGGGGCGCACAGTGCATGTACAGGGTTTGGTCCTAAGACCCGTTTGCCTCGCCAAGTCCCGCAAGGCTCATTGCAGCCTAAGCCCCGCATGGTCGCATTGCAAGCTCAGTTCCGCGAGGCTCGCAGTGCAATGAGTGCCTTGGGCGCTCATTGCAGCCTAAGTCCCGTGTGGTCGACGGCTCGCCTCGCTCTGACCAACATCGTAACATGACGCACAATGACAACTATATATATGATAACCTGGTGAAAAATGACTTTTCGCTCAAGTAAAGTGACAGCTGCCTGGAGGTATTTATAGCTTTTATTACCCACGAAAGATAACAACAAACTTCTTGTAGGTGTCACAGTCCCTTTATGGATGTGACAGACCCGATATGTACCAGCACCCTCTAGATGTACAGTTCAGCCTCTGGGCCTTGGTCAGTGAGGTGCTACGGGTCTCCCTAGACCCACACCGGGGTGCCCCTTTACCCATTAGCTATAGTGACACAGAAAGAGCTGCGGGGGGATTATCTTCCAA
Source organism: Discoglossus pictus (assembly GCA_027410445.1). Taxonomy (NCBI): domain Eukaryota; kingdom Metazoa; phylum Chordata; class Amphibia; order Anura; family Alytidae; genus Discoglossus; species Discoglossus pictus. The sequence goes on along the minus strand of CM050172.1, from coordinate 107,596,614 downwards.
CCTGACCTGTCACCCACAGCCCAGGAAGTAAAGCGGATAATGATCAGAAATTAATTAAATAAATAAAAAAAAATCCTTTGCTGTCTGTGTGATTAGGTTTTTTAAACTATAGAGCACTTAAAGTCCCACTGTTTGGTGATTTAGCAAAATAATTCGCAATAAAATCAATATTTAAAAGTATAAAATTAATTAAAAATGTTTAAAAGTGAGTTTTGAAATTTGTATTGTGGCTTCCACTAGGTGTGCTTCTCTCCACCCCTACTCAGTGTCTGAGGGGAGGGCAAGCCGCCATATCATGTCAGGGGTTGGAGTGCAGCATATCAAGCACTCTGAGCCGCACATTAGTTAAGCAGATATAGTTATATAGCCTAACAGCCGTTTCGTCACTTGTAAGTGGCTTCTTCAGAGGCAAATCTTTTAGTGTTGTGGCGCAGCATCTGTGGGGTCTTTTTGTTCATTGCTCTTGATAAAAGGTTGGAGAGAGGATCCAGCTACACAATAACACTGGGGGTAGGTTGTGCTTGCACAAACAGCATGTAACCGATGAGCATACCAAGACAGTTAGATAGTATTCAGGTGCAGCACAAACACTGTTGTCTTTTGCAGGGTTTAGCCAGTTTTTCAGGCTCTTTAAGAAGTATTTGATTTTAGTTTGACAGTATCCCTTTAAGTGTCTGTTTGAACAAGACTCACCTTCATTACTTTATAAGCAGGTTTTAAAGGGCAAGGGTCACAAAGAAACAATACTGCTGGAAACAGGAATTGTTGCTTTGAACATCCACTGAGGATCATTACTTTCAGTTGGCTGCACAAAGCCATATTATGGTTATTTTTTCCTTGTGTCACTTCCTGGAGGAACGGGACACACCTGTCTAAATTTGCTCTGCACGGAGCTTCTGCCGTAACAATAGATTATGCGCTGGATAGTGACAACTGCACAGTACCTCTGATTGTCTTCCAACATTTTCATGGCCTCGTTGAGGTTCTTTCCCATTTCTGCCAAGGTTGGGTCAACCATCTGTGAAAAGAAAAAAAACAGAATTCACAAAACAGTAATTTATAATAAGAGTAAAAAAAATATTATTTTCTGAATAATAATAACAATAATTTCTCAAACCTTTTCAAACTCGTCTACCACAATTCAAATTCCATTATGGTTATTTAAAGGGATTGTTTGCAATTGCATTAAATGTTTTTTTTCTAAAAAAAATAATCCAAAACAATGACATAATCAGTAGATTGTATGTTTGTAGGACACACAAACGTCACATAATCACGTTCTTTACTTCAGGTTTCGGTACTTTATAATTAGCATTCTTTCACAAACGATAAAATTCTTCTTCTTTACATTATTAGCCAACTTTTCCAGTAAAATTTCCCTTAGACGGGCACTTGTTCTAACTTTTCACTTGTACATTTTTTGGAGAATTTCCACTAAAATGCTCATTTGTATTGTTCAGGTTATATGGTGGCGTTGTCGTCTTTTGAAATAAGAGAAGTGTGGTGCTTTTGGCTATGAAGACGAGGCAGGATCAAAATGCTGCCAAGAAGGTAACCAAGCGCAATCATGTGAACGTTATCAGTTCAAATTAAACCAACAAAAATAAATAAAAATGTAGAGCTTGTGAAGGATAATTGTGACAACAGCTTTGATGGGAGAGAATCTTGAAGTGAAGTGCTGTGGTGTTGCTGGTTGAAAAGTGAACATTAACTTTCTGAGTGAGACTAAGTGCTGTTTGGCTCCTGAGCTCAGAGGAATGGGAGCAGGACATTACATTAACATTATAAATACCTAATACTTCTTTACTACTTATTGCGGTGTGCTTGAGACATAGTGAAGAAACAAGATGCATCACACCATCTCCTACTCAGTGCTTGGGACAGAGTCACTTACTAACTGGACATTATCAAACACACAATCACAGCCCATATTAATAAATATTTGAACATGAAACATATAAAGATTAAATAAAGGTGATTTTTCAACTATCTAAAAAATCAATAAAAAAATCAATAAAAATGTCTACAAAATTTGCCCAGTCAACTCTTTAAAAGACTGCACCATAACTATAAAACTCCAATGACTTTAAATCCACCATGTAAATAGTTGTATAAGGGCTTGACATTGAGGTTTTATTAATTGTAAACTATGATGTGGCATTTTACTCAGTAGCTGAAACTCTCGTCATCAGTGACCGGCTAATTGTGCAGTCGTTGGCCAGTAAAAAATGTATATTGTAATAAATATGATACCTGGCTTATTATTAGATTGTTACAATATTTTATTATTAAAATAAAAACTACCTAGGTGTGTGTTTTCCATCATTTTATTAACAACTGCTTAAAAGCTAGTTTGTTACTCATTGAAACCTTCCAAACAGTCCCTGCAAAGATCTGCTCCCAGCAGCTCATACAAACTGTTTCTATTGGTGCTAGATGTATTAACCAATCACGCTGTTTCTCAGCAGCATGTTTTGAAATGTTGCTGCGATTGGTTATTACTACAGAGACACTGAGTGCATGAGTTACAGGGGTTGGAGCTTTGTAGCGACTATTTGGAAAGTTTCAGTGAGTAAAACTTTTAAGCACTTGAGAATAAAATGAGGTTTCGATGCAAACACACAGGTAATTTATTTTAGTATTACAAACAGGGAACCGTATGTGTCCACTTAAGAGCGTGTGCCCAATGGGGCAGATCTTTGTGGTCCACTAAACCTTTGCCGGACATTTTCCTAACAAACAGTATAATAAAATAAAATAAACCACTCGTTTGCAAAGTTACATTTCTTCCAAAGTAAACCCACAAAACACAGTCTGCAAGGAAGTAACATCCTCTTCACAATCAGACACACCTTAGGCAAGCAGGGAGCACCTGGAGTGTGGCGCCGACAACTATTTTACTGCAGAATAATAATATTCTGCTGCTTTGCCTAGAACTGCCCCGGGGCGCCGTGTTACTGGGGGTGTCATCCAGGGATCACAGCTCAGAGGAGACCAAGATAGTGAGTGGAATATATAGATTGCACACAGGGGGACATCATGTCACTAATTATGGGATTTCTGCACCAGAGCTTTTTATGGGCTTCATAACAAAGGGGGTGAATACTTTTGCAAGGCACTGTATAAACACAAATATATATATAAAAACAACAGGGCAATAACATTTAAAGCCATGTCAATGCTGTTTGCCACACAATGTAAAGCTTCTTCTACTCGGAGGACCTTCGGCGCTCATTGCAAACCGTTGGTTTAGTTGTGTAAAGCGCCATTTTAGACTCGTAATATTATTAGTTGCAAGTTAGTGTTGTAAGATAGCATTGTTTGTCTATGTGTTACGCGCCTCAGAAGCATTTTCCCTGCTTCCTAAGTGTGTATTTTTGCACCTCGTACATCCCTGGCAAAGTTGTACGTCCCTGGCTGCGTTTTCCCGCGCTTTGGGGTCGTGTAGCCTCCGTTTCATTTATTTTGGCCGCCATTTTTTCCCCCCACTTAGCTGATTTTCAAGTGCCGAAACTCCTTAAATTCGACTTTAATTTGCGTGCAACCTCACTGGCAGATGTCATGGCTGTCCCTCCATGCTGTGTGTTGTTTATTTTAATTTTTTTGTATTTTTTCCCCCAAAGTCCTGCTTTTCTGGGTTGTTTTTAGCCGCAAGTGAGGCGCCGTTGAGCCTCCACCCCCGCAAATGCAGCTTCTCGCTTCACGAGGGTCCGCATTTGCCGCCTGCAATGGCTCGTTACAGACGACGTTGGAGCCTTCACCTCTGCAAATGCGGCCCTCGCTTTGCGGGGATTATATATATATATATATATATATAGTAAATAAATAAATAGTACATCTGCATTCACATTCGAATGTCTAAAACAAGTTAAAAAACCTGCTTCCAGCTCAGAATTCCGAGAAAAACAGTTATTACACTGTATTCTGGGAGGCTAAGCTGGGACATGCAAATGTGCCCACAAATGCCTTGCTCTCCAATCCATAGCCATTATCAAACATGGCTTCCTTTAAGCTTATGCATGCTGTATTGTACAGCTTTACTGTAAAGCCAAGGTTTGCACACACATATACATACATACACATATACACACATATACACACATATACATATATATATATATATATATATATATATATATATATATATACACACACACACACACACATACATATATATATATATATACACACACACATACATATATACACACATATACATATATATATACACACACACACACATATACATACATACACATACACACATACATACACACACATTATATATATATATATATATATATATATATATATATATATATATATACACACATATACATACATACATACACACATATACACACATATACATATACATATATATATATATATATATATATATATATATATACACATATACATACATACACACACATGAAAGTTGTATTTAGAAAGCCAACAGTGTAGTTGCACGCTAAACTACAAATATACAATATTGTTCTTTTTCCCCTTCGGCAAAACAATCCCAATTAATATTCCCTTCACGCGTCCTGTAACTTGTCACCAATAAGAAGGATCTCAGCCTGCTCCCCAATCTGCAGCCGCCTCTCACACTATAGAAGTATGTGCCAGACGGAGCAGGCAGCTGATGAATATGCAGACACCCTCCACTGGCATCAGGACAGGAGTCAGACGGGTGCTGTGCCATCTCATTACATGATGCCAAGAGTGCTCGAAATAACTAGGATTAGTAATGTACAGGAGGGGGGGGTGGGGGTGGAAAACTTGCTTGTAATGAATGAAGGCTTCCTTACAAGATTCTAATATTCATTAAATATAAATCAAATTATTGGTTTAGGAAGATAAATAAAAAAGCTGCTCCTTAAAAGGCATTCTCATGATAATGGCTGCTACAAAGTGCATGAGACAAACAGGGACCCTAAAGTCACCATCAGCGCTCAGCATCCTCAGAGAGAGGGTGAAAGGCTCATTCCTTGCTAGTAAATACATTGACTTATGGATTATTCATGTTAGCTGCACCAGTTATTAGAACCAGCTGTGTAGGCTGAGTAAGAACGTCATCCATTTCTAATATCAGCTCTAGATTTGTTACAATTTTTCTTTCACCCAAAGGAAGGCATGCAGGGAAATAACCACATTATTTTTATTTTTCTTCCCTCCACCTAAAAGATTTCAGTTTGTTTTTCAATTGAGTTGTACAGTTTATAGGTCACATTAAAGGTGGAAAAAGTTCTGAAATGATTTATCTTTGTCTCCTTTTTTTACAGCACAGAAACCTGACATTTTAACAGGGGTGTGTAGACTTTTTATATCCACTGTATATATAAGTAAGATACATCGCAGTGATTAAGGATGTGAAAGCAACTCCAAGATTGAAAGTGAAGAGGCCTTAATGGTTTCTTTAAACAACAATTTTTATTTGGTGAAATACTCTAATATACAGTATTATAGATATACTAGCGACTTGCCCGTCAAAAATGACGGGGCAATACAATTTGAAGCCATGGCAATGCCTTTTCTACTCTGATGACTTTTGACGCTCATTGCGAGCCTCGCGCTGAGTGCTTTTGGTGCTCATTGCAAGCCTCTCCTCTTGTGCACTTTTGCTCCTCGGAGCACCTTCAGCGCTCATTGCGAGCTTCTCCCCTCGTGTCCTTCTAGTTTTGTGCTTTGCAACAATCATCTTTGGCGCTCATCACAAAGACAGTTATATATACACCTATATTTTTTTAATAAATAATGAATTACTTAATTAATATACTTTACCTATTTCTAATTAATATATCCAGCAATCAATAGCCTGAAGAGCTAACAATCTCTTTTTATTTTCCTGCAGCATACAATGTACAGTTGGTCTTTTGCTGCCCTGAGAAGAAAGTGTCATGAATGTCCCAAGTGTGCAGTATAAATAGGCTGCGTGCGCGAGGGCAAGCCGTTGGTTTAGTCGTGTAAAGCGCCATTTTAGATTCTTAATGTTAGTTGCAAGTTAGTGTTGTAAATTGGCGTTAATGGTTTATGTGTTACGCGTCTCGCAAGCATCTTCTGTCCTTTCTAATGGTGTATTTTTTTTCCTCGTACGTTCCTGGGTAAGAGTGGTATGCGGCTGGCGGGGGTTTTGCGTGGTTTGGGGTCGCGTTTTTTTGCCAACATTCTCCCCCTTGCTTATCCGGTTTACGAGTGCCGAAACTCTGCAAATTCTGCATAAATTCACGTTAAACCCTGACTCCCAGACGTCCTGGCTGTTCTCCCGTGCTGTGTGTGATGTTTTTTTTGTATTTTATTTATTTTTGTGTTTTCCGATGTGCGCGGCTCGGCTGTTAACTTAGTATTTTAAATAATGAGTATTGCAATATAATTTGATACCTTTTGTATTGGGACAAACGTCTTATTTATAACGAGCTTTCGAGAGGTTTAATCTCTCCTTATCAAGTCTCAAGCAATACATACATACATATATCTATATCTCTCTATGGATCTATACCGTATTGGCCCGCATGTTAGCCGCACCTGTGAAATTCAAGGGAAAAAAGATAATATCTGCACCCTTAAAATTGGGGCGAAAAAGACAAGACAAAAGTCAATTATATTAGGGATTAAAATAGGGATTTTATTTTACCATATCTCAGCCATAACTGTGGGAAACAGGCAGTACGTATGGGAACGTCTTCTGTGGTCACAGGCCGTAAATCGTTGCTCACAAAATGTTACAAATCGCTAAAAATCGCTATTCAATTGCTACAATCCGCAGGCACTCACACCCGTAAACGACAAATGTAAAAGAAAATCCTACGGGTTCCAAATAGGACCCTCAAGTGGGTTTAATGTAGCCCCGTAAATGCAAATAACAAATCAATACTGCACTGTAACATCCGGGGAAAGCGATGACAGACACAACAGTCTCAAGCCCGCAAACTGGCAATCATTTTTTTACGTTCGCAAATATAAGCCGCATCCGTAAGACCATGACACCTGCGACCTTGAAAGCTCAATATATATAGGAACATAAGAGGGGTGAGACGGGTGTACGGTTGTGGCAGTGAATGAATAAGACGCCTTGGAGAATGATCTGTGTAGGATGTGGAGCAGTTATTAAAGGGATGCTTCAGCTCGCTATGAAGTACATGCTTGCTTTTAACTTTTATGTACTTTATTTTATTACTGCACATCCAGCCCTACAGAGTCTGTGTCTGCATACACTGCAGAGGGCAGACCCATACAGGGACTATTTCTTTGATTGTAGTAACAGAGCTTATACTCACTTCTTAATAAAACATAGTACATCAAATTAAGACCCAGGAAACTTTTGTGTGCCTTTAAAGGGATTCTTGAGATGAAGTACATGCATGCGTTTGACGTTAACTCGGCATTCATACAAAACAAGTCATTTAGATAACTTACACTCAGTCAGCGTATTCCAGCCTGTTTGTGACACAGTAGGACTACATGCTTTTTAATGTATAATATTTTTAGTATTGATACTATTTTATTCTCTCTGCACAGAGCTTCAAGTCATTGCAAAAATGATCCAAGCAGTGAAAGGCTGGGGCACGTTATTTCAATACATCCCTGTACACAGCACCTCTTGTTATTTATCTGCATTTCATATGGAAATAGAAGACTTTGCTTCATACATATTCTATTCATGTAGATTTATTTATTTCCAGTAACACAATGAACTGGAGACAATTATTCTGCTGCCTGGCGCAGATGGATAAATCTCCGTGCCCAGTTGTGTATGGATTTTACTTTTGGTGCTTCGCACATTTAAGGACGCAGCGTATTGTCTGTAATTAGGGATAAAACAAAGTGCGGCGCGTCGGGGCCAATTATATGACAGGTTGGATCGGGCAGCTGTCAGGTTTTGTGCAGAAATAGCAGAGAGAAAAGGTAATATCATCCTTCACCGATACAGATGTATTGTACGGCAATGTCACATGGGAGACTTCTGGAATATTGCCCACAATACTGAAAAAAAACAAAAACACAACAACAACAACAACAATAATAATAATAATATATGTGTGTGTGTGTGTGTATATACACATTTAAAAAGGGACATAGAGAGCATTAAAGGGACACTGGTTTAATATAGTAAAATAGACTGAACTCCAATGACTCACTGCCTTTATTTCTAAGGTCACCCGTCTGGGCGTACAAAGTGCCGAGGTGGAGGATATTCCAGATAAAGTGCCAAATGGCAGGAGGAAGAAGCAATGAATTAAATGTGAGCTATGATTGGGTTACAGCCGATTGCTTCCTATGATGTTGCCGTCTGTATTTAGGACATCACCTCCCATGACTGTGTTTATATTACACTAGCGACATACCGTCAAAAAATGACGGCAATGAAATAGTAAGTGAGCTAATGGTGTTTGGTGTATATAATGTGGCTGATGTAGCGTCGTGCAACTTTTTCGGAATATACGTAGCGGTTTGGTGGTGTTTTGCGTGTTTAGGGACCTTTAGCCTCATTTAGTTTTGTTCGGCGGCCATTTTTTCTCTCGCTTAGGTGATTTTTGGGTCTCTAAACTCCGAAATTTGTGCTTAAATTGCGGTGTAACGTCACTTGCAGAGGTCCTGGTTGCCCCCCCTTGCTGTGAGTAACCGTTTTATGTGTGTGTTGCTTGTATCTGTTGTGTTTGTAATGTTTTTGGGGTTGCGCAGGTTGCGTCCTTGTTTTCTAATCTCGTAGGTGTTTTTCGGCAAATAAGTAGGTGTTTTGCGTCTTTAGACTGCTGTAGCCTCGTTTTCTTCGGCGGCCACTTTTTCTCTCGCTTAGAGAATTTTTTAGTGTCTAAACTGCTTTAATTTCAGTTAAATTGAGGTGTAACTTTAGTTTTCGAGGTCCTGGATGCTCCCTGTTGCTGTAAGTAAGCTTTTTATGTATTTGTTGTGTGTATTTGTTGGATTTTTGATGTTTTAATGTGCGCGTGTTGCGGCCGTTTTTTGCGAGGTCGTAATGGGTTGTAATGGGTCTCGTATTTTGTTTGCGTTACGACGTAAAGTTTGCGTGGGTCACAGTTGCTGGCAGTGAGCCCGCAAGCGTTAGCAACAACTCGTATGCTCACAACTATTATAGTGACTAGCGACTTGCCTGTCAAAAATGACGGGGCAATAAAATTGTAAGGCAGGTAATGCGGTTTGCCACAGACAATTTTTTTGGTGGTCTGAGATCCTTCGGCGCTCATTGCGAGCCTTGCGCTGAGCACCTTTGGCACTCATCTCGTGGCTCGTGATGAACTTTTTCAGAGCTTATTGCGAGGCTGTTGGTTGTTTTTTTTTCCTGATATGCGCTTTTGGCGTTATTGTTTGGTCGGCGCTGATCTGCTTTTTGCGCTTATTGCAAGGCTTTGTGTGCTATGAGCAGCGTTGGCGCTCATTGTGAGATGCGCAGTGAATGGCTTTTGTGTTTATTGCGATATTTTTGGATGATTTAGCGTCCGTGCTAAAAGTGTATCTTGTACAGCTTTTTGGAAAAGCAGTATGTGCTTGGTGGTGATTTGCGTGTTTAGGGTCCTGTAGCATCGTTTTCTTCGGCTGCCATTTTTTCTCTCGCTTAGGGGATTTTCGTGTGTGTAAACTTGTGAATTTGGACTTAAATTGAGGTGTAACTTCACTTGCAGAGGTCCTGGGTGCCCTCCTTGCTGTGGGTAAGCTTATTATGTTTTTTTTGTGTGTATTTATTGGGTTTTTAATGTTTTCATGTGTGCGCATTTTGGCCGTTAAGGTCGTATTTTAGCGAGTCCGTAATGGGTCCTGCGGTTCGTATTTTTTGTGTAAGTCCGTATTTAGTGATTGCGTGTTAGATCTATTTTGTTAAAGTGCCGCTTGTGTGGGTGTTTGTAACCGCTTGTGAGGCGCCGTAGAGCCTCCACCTCTGCAAATGCGGATCCGCGCATCGCAAGGGCCCGCATTTGCAGACCAAACTGCGTCCCTCGCCAAAGTTCCTGAAAACTCACTTTGCGAGCTCGCAAAGCGCGACGACAATTTGTAGTTTGACAACTATTATATGCGATTATTATTTATATAAGACAAATAAACGAGGAGGAACAGTTTACAAAAGACGTCTTTTGCTCAGGGCTTCATCAGTTTTATAAACTTGCATTCACTCATCATAAAGAAAAAAATATATAGAATGTTTAAAACGGGGCAAATCCTGGGAGCCACCGATCCTAAAGGTTTACTGTTGGCTCCAAGCTTTTGAGCCATTATACTCTGTTTATATATTTAAGGGGATATCCAAGTTCAAGATCCCCACCCAATCAGCATGAAGCATCCGGGGAGCAATATTAACCCACTATTTACCTGCTCTTGCTTGCTCAGCCAATAGGCGAGCAGTGTTGTCAGCCTCCCAGCCACTGCTGGGATATGACTCATCCCTGCTTCCTGTCTATGCTGTTTGGTGTTGCCACAGCAACAAACATAGTGCTATGTCTCAAATCTTTCATCTAACCGGACTGGCCAAAACACATTGGAGGGGTGCTAACCTTAATTTTAAACTGTCAAATTAGAATAGTTTTGCTAACTTCAAGGTAACGGTTTGGTTTGGTATTTTTTTATGCATTTTTTTTTCCATATTACTATTAATTCTCCTCTATCAGATGCATTCATAATACAGGATACTTACATATTCCTTTAATCCATAACCTGGCTCCTAAATAAATAAAAAAATGTCAACTCTTGGTGCATTACATATAGAAAACCCTAAACCAGGGGTGCACAAATTCAGTCCTGGAGGGCCACACACAGGCTGGGATTTGAGGATTTCCTTTCAGTGCACAAGTGAGTCAATTAGGATGACTGAAGAAGTGATTGACTCCCCTGTGCGCAGGCCTGTGTGTGGCCCTCCAGGACTGAACTTGTGCACCCCTGAGCCCCCAGTTGAGTTAAAGAAACAAGAGAGACATTTCAGTCCTAAGATGAGGTCCTTGCAGATATACATGTCAAAAAAGGACAGAAGGCAATACTCAGTATCACTGTATGATGACAGCCAGTCCACAGGCTGAGCTACCGCTGGCACAGGTGTCCCAGTGTGGTCTAATTTATATATATATATATATATATATATATATATATATATATATATATATATAGAGAGAGAGAGAGAGAGAGAGAGTATTTTTTTATTTCTGTAGTGTAGGGGCCCTCCCTCGGTGCTTCCCCCATCGCTTCCTATATAAGTTGGCCTTGGACGGTGGCCCAGGGGGGTTGGCCCCAGGTCAGTCCAATAGTTAGCCCAGAGCCGGCCATAAGTATTAACTAGATTCTCACAGTAAGTTTGAACCCAACACAACTCGTGGTACAGAACACGACATATTCATATTTCTTGATGTGGGCTGACGCCGAGCTAAGTGGCGAATACAATCAGTGTAAGAAAGTCCAAAGTTCAAGGAAATGAAAGAAGTCCTTATCTCCAGCAACTGAGACATCTCTGTAGAACACTACACTAAGAATCCTTCCCGAGATTTGCAAATAACATTTCAGTTTTACTTTTTGATATTTATGTTGTAACAGGAAAAACTAATTTGAAGAAAAAAAGATACAAAAAAAATTAAAAAAAAACCACATTGCTTGGTTTTTGAATAAAGATTTTAAAAGCTAGAGAGCAATGACCTAGATACAGAGGAGAGGGACATGAATAATGTAAGTAATGTCATACAACATTGATGGTGGGGACACAAGTATGGAGGGTATGAGAGTACGAGTGGGAAGCAGGGAAATCCCAAATTATCATCAAGCAATAAATAATATATTCATTACAGGTTTTCTTTGCTATTTAACCTATGTGTACAGTAGATTATGCTGCTTATTTGGGTTCATTTACAGGATTAATGTATGAACGGGACACGGAGGTTCCTGGGTATTACTAGATATATAATATCCCTGGGTGTCTATTTACTGACGTCTCTTTTTTTTTATTAAGACATGCCTAAAATTTCTGTTTTTCTGCCTAAAATCATGCAATACTGGTTTGGGTCTTAAATTAGCTATGTGCATAAATAATTTTTGGGGAAATCCAATGTAAAAATAATAAATCTGAGCAAGTCTTGCAATAATCTTATATAATATGCCAGACATTGTCACATTCCTAGGGTATAATTATATGGAGCGTTGCCCATTGTTATTACGTGGTCAGTGCGGTTAGACTCGTATGGACCTGAACATCAAGTCATTTATAATAGTCTACAATTAGGCAACAGGACGGGCTCAGGGAATATTTGGGCTGAGCTGCATCATTAATGAGAAGGCTTAGCTTCTGCTCTGTGTAATACACGTCCTGGTGACACAGATCTGCTCATCACTTTAGCCCATATCTACTAACAGTAATCACCAGTAATGATGGGTCTTCCAGACAGACTGATAATGACAAAGGCCGCCCGTCACATATACTCTTTGGGATCTATTCATTTGCTTTGCTTTGACATCACTCCGATAGGTTGTTGATTGGCAGATAATAATGTTATCGGACAACTGAAGACACATTTATATATTTAGGTACGTTTGATGGTCCAGTGGTTCGGATTCATTGCGGTCAATGCTGTGACCTAGGTTTGATTCCAGTCAGGGCACCAAGGGGTCACACCACCTTGAAGCCATGCAGCGTTGGGCCTGGTCAGTACTTGGATGACGAGACCACCTAGGAATACCAGGAGCTGTATGCTGTGGTCCAATGAAGAACGAACTGGCAACCCACTCCAGTATCTCTGCCATGAATACCCAGTGGATCAGTAGGACCATGGACATAAATGTACCTGATGTGTTAAAGGCATATTAAAGTGAGCTGGGTTATGAATGCACCCTGTAGAAGGGAATTAGTAGTGTATGATTATATTTATTGTTTTTTTTATGCAAAGACAAAAAAAAAAAAACTGTTGCAGGTGATGTTTACACGCCTGTGATTGAGCTAGGCTTCTCAGGGTACGATTTTCTAAAAAAAGTATACCATGTCCATGTGAGCATGCCCAGCTTTGCAGCCAATCAGCCAATAGAGGACTACTACACTGGGTCCTTAAAGTATCATACATTGATATTTAAGTAAAAATACTTGAGGGGTTACAGGGTTGTTCTTTAGACATAGACTCCCTCCTTGATAAATTCTGACAAATTAGAATTGTACTGAAACCAAACATTTCAGCTTCTTCTTCCTATTCTAAATTTGTCTTTTAGGCTAATGAGCATTTATGCTTGATTTATGGTCCTGCAATGACCTGCAAAGTTCTAAGTCTGTGCATGCGTCTCTGTGTGAGTGAGTGCATGCAATTTACTGGGGTTGGGAGAGATCTTAGGGGCAATTCACTGGGGCTGGGGGAAGTATCACCTGGAATATAGATAAAACAATCAGTGAATGACGGGACACAGACCTTGTTCTGACTTATACAGAAAGATAAAGGAAAGCTGCAAATCAATTCACACAAATTTACACAATGTATAAGTTATGCTAATTTTCCCTGGGATTTTCAGGGGGTGTCAACATTGATAGAAAACAGTTTGCAAATGCAAGAAATTCAGCAAACTTTAGGGTAACTATTTAAATGCCTATTTTGGTATTTTTTCATGCAAATATTTTTTTTCATACAGTACTAATTCTCCTCTATCAGATGCATTCATAATCCAGCTCACTTGCATATACCTTTAAGGTCCATGAGATCAAGGAGAGTCGGAAACAAGTGAATGATGCAAAAAAAAAAAAAAAACAGCTGATAAGAACCAAAAGACCCATCTACACTACCCATTATATTTACCTTAACAAGCTTAGCTTTATAAAAAGGATACTGAAGGTTGCAGAATTATACTAAACACATAATGTCACTGTGTATGTTATTTACTTTTAAGTACTTTATTGTTCTAATAAGTGCTTATAAGCTCAGCTTTTACTGCCTAAAAAACAAATAGTTCCCTGCTTGGGTCTGCCCCCTGCAGCGTATGCAGACACAGACTCTGTAGGGCTGGTGTAGTGACTTAACCTATCAGGGACCACGTCTTAACAGCAGGTTGCAGAATGTTTGAGAGAAGGTCACTGATTGGTCAGTATGAGGCACAGCAAGTACTACAGAGTCTATGTCTTCATGAGCTGCAGTGGGCAGACCCATAGGACTAATTTTTTTTTTAAGTGCTTATAAGCTTGGTTTTACTGCGTAAAATCAAACAAATTACATGTCAGTAAATAGATACACAGAGATATTATATACACACCTTCCAGGGTCTATCAGTGTATTTAGTTCCGGGAGTGTCCTGCTTAGTAGAGGAGGCCGCTCGGCGCCTACAGGATGTGCCGACAATGGCACAGGTGTGTAAATCTGAGGCACAGCCTAGATCCGGGATATAATTAAAGGGAACTAGGACGGGCTGACAATGTATTTGAAGTTACATAGCGGAGGTTTCATATATAATTTTTTTGTTAATAAATAAAAAAAAATAAAAAAAACTATAAGTAATAAAAAGAACTCTCTCAGCTGAATGCATTTTCATACAGTAAAATAAGACTCAAGCTTATTCTGTCAGTCAACCTTTTTATGTGTATGATTTGCATTACCATCTCTGGGGTCACAGCTAGCACATGCTCACAGAGAAGTTGATAAGCCCCTAAAGTGTTTTGGCACAGTGAGCCTAGGCAACTACCCAGAAAACAATGAAAAGGCTTATCAATAAATAAATAGAATGACGTTTCACCAACAAATCTTTCCAACCCTTTTTGTGGGTGGACCGACAGCTTAAAATAGCAAACGCCAATCTTATTTTACTGTAGGAAACATGGCGGCCATTCAGATGTAACTGGATGACCCGTTGTGTAAAGCTCCTCCTGCTTCCTATGAGACTTTTCCCAACATGGCGGTGTGCGTTGTGCGTTGTCAACCTAAGGTGCAAGTAGCAAAAACTGAGTTGGTGGGCCTGAGTTTAGTAACAAACTAATATTAGCAACTGTGTAAACGATGTGATTTTTCGAGACATTTAGAATTTTTGAAGATTATATGGTTTAATCACTTCACGAGGACTGGAGCCTGAGGGGCAGGACCTGCTGTCCAGAAATGTAAAACCCTGTCTCTCCCAAATGGATGCCCCCATTCTGCGACGGAGGAGTCCTTATTCCCTTTTCTCCAAATAAAACATTAGCTGTATAACTTTTCTCTGTCTAATTATGCTCTTAATCAAACTCACTTTACACAGACTTATGTATGTGTGTTTGAAATATATATATATATATATATATATATATATTCCGACTTTGAAAAAGGTGATGATAATTGGCATTCGGGCCATGGGTTGCAGTATTTCTGAAACAGCGCAGTTTGTGAACTGTCCGCATGTTGCTGTAGTTAAAGTGTACCGTGACTGGACAAAGGCACCTTCCGAATAAACAGTATGGAAACTGCGGCGCACCGCGTGCCATTGATGCCAGAGGTGAACGTCGTCTGTGAAGGTGTGTGAGGGCCAACCGACACGCTACAGATGGACATCTCACAGTCCAAACGAACGAGGGTGCTGCCAGATGTGTGTCTAAAATAACAGTACAGCCAACCCTGTTGTGTACGGGCTCCGAAGCAAAAGGCCGGTCACTGCACCCATGTGACGAGGGGTCAGAAACGGCTTCAATTTGTACGACAGTACCAAAATTGGACCTCTTCTGATTGGCAAAGGGTTGTCTTCTCTGAGGAGTCACGTTTTCTGCTCGATCGACTGGTCGAAGATTGGCGTGTCAGAAATGAAACCTCCGAGAACAAACACTCTGCAAGCATTGTTGGAAGAACACAAGCGGTTAGCGGCAGTGTTATGGCCTGGGGACTTTTTTCTTGGCATGGTCTGGGTCTACTCATACAACTGGAAGGTACTCTCAACCGATTGGGTTATCTATTCATCCTTGCAGATCAAGTACACCCATACATGGTGACATGGAGTGTATGGGATCTTCCATCAGGACAATGCCAGTAATTCCCTGGCCTCCAAATTCTCTGGACGTTGGTTCTCTAACAGGGAACTGAAATATCTTTTTTTCTTCTTTGGATCTTGCTACAACCACTTTCTTGCAATTTTGGGGCTTATACATTTTTTTAACAAAGGAATAGGAAGAATTATTTATTTAAAATTATAGAATTATTTAAGCCACCCAATTTAAATAAGGATAATAAAATAAGTATTTAAGAACAGGCATTTTAGGTAATATTCAGCATTTAATGATTATTATAATGCCACTAATCCCGGCTTTGCAAGATTTAGTATTATGAAAAAATATGCAATGGTTTATTATAGCAAGCTCATTAAATTGATTCTTAATTGCTTATTTATTTATTTTTTTACCCACCTAATCCTCAAAATATTTACAAATAATAGAGAAACCAGTGGCCAATCACAGGCCATATCCCCGGAGTCATGTTCTCCATTACCAAGATTAGCGGCCTCGTTGCATAAGAAATCTACCAGTGGTCGGAACTTCACATCTTACACACATTTTTGTTTGATTTAGTACACTGGTTCTTCTATTTTTGTAATGCTTTTGCAAATTCCATGGGGTAAAACATTTTTTAAAAAAAAATCACTATATATTCCATTTAATATATAAAATATATTATTAACTAGCGACTTACCCATCAAAAAATGACGTCAATAAGATTGTAAGGCAGGTAATGCTGTTTGGTCCGAGATCCTTTGGCGCTCATTGTGATGCTGTTGGTTGTTGTATTTTTTGTTCTGATAGGCGCTTTTGGTGTTATTGTTTGGTCGGCGGTGATGTGTTTTTTGCTCTTACTGCAAGTCTTTGTGTGCTATGAGCAGCGTTGGCGGTCGTTGGGAGTGGCGCAGTGAATGGCTTTTGTGTGTCTTGTGAGATTTTTTTTTTTGTGTATCTTTTTTTGTATGCTAATGAAATAATTAATAAATGAATATACTTTACCTATTTTGAAGTAATATATGCAGGAAGCATTGTGTTGAAGAGCTGACAATCTGTTGTGATGTTCCTGCAGCATACAATGTAGGTTTGCAGTGTTGTGGAGCTGATGTGTGTCAGCAATGTGTGCAGTGTGTAGTGTAAATAGTGTGCGTTAGGGTAGCTGTGTACGTCCGCATTGTGTAAATTAGCGTTGTAAAATGACGGCCAATGTGTGTGCGTGGTACGAGGCTGTGGATGATTTAGCGTCCTTGTTAATAGTGTATCTTGGACCTCGTACAGCTTTTTCGGAAAATACATGTGTGCTTTGTGGTGTTTTGCGTGTTTAGGGTCCTGCAGCCTTGTGTTCGTTTTTTTGGGCGGCCTGGCTTCGGCTCTTTGCAGCCTCCACCTCCGCAATTTGCGGGCCTAAAGTCGTAGGGATGAGTCTCATCACCAGTGCAAGAAGAGCCTTTGGCGCTCCTTGCCAGCAACTGCGGCCCGCAGCATTAGCAACAACCTGTATTGTTGACAACTATATATGTGATATGTATATGTGTATTATAGAAAATATATTCATACATTACTTACCGAATATACTCGAGTATAAGCCGAGTTGAGGAGGGGGGGGGGGGTTGGGGTTGAGAAGGGTCGAGGGATTGAGGAGGGGGGGGGTTGGGGTTGAGGAGGGGGGTTAAGGTTGAGGTGGGTTAAGGTTGAGGAGGGGGGGTTGGGGTTGAGGATGAGGAGGGAGGTTGAGGATGAAGAGGGAGGTTGAGGATGAAGAGGGAGGTTGAGGATGAAGAGGGAGGTTGAGGATGAAGAGGGAGGTTGAGGATGAAGAGGGAGGTTGAGGATGAGGAGGGAGGTTGAGGATGAGGAGGGGGGTTGAGGATGAGGAGGGAGGTTGAGGATGAAGAGGGAGGTTGAGGATGAGGAGGGGGGTTGAGGATGAGGAGGGGGGTTGAGGATGAGGAGGGGGGTTGGGGTTGAGGAGGGGGGGGTTGAGGTTGAGGAGGGGGGGTTGGGGAGGGGGGGTGGAGGTTGAGGATGAGGAGGGAGGTTGAGGATGAAGAGGGAGGTTGAGGATGAAGAGGGAGGTTGAGGATGAAGAGGGAGGTTGAGGATGAAGAGGGAGGTTGAGGATGAAGAGGGAGGTTGAGGATGAGGAGGGGGGTTGAGGATGAGGAGGGGGGTTGAGGATGAGGAGGGAGGTTGAGGATGAGGAGGGAGGTTGAGGATGAGGAGGGGGGTTGAGGATGAGGAGGGGGGGTTGAGGATGAGGAGGGGGGTTGAGGATGAGGAGGGGGGTTGGGGTTGAGGAGGGGGGGGTTAAGGTTGAGGAGGGGGGGTTGGGGTTGAGGGGGGGTGGAGGTTGAGGATGAGGAGGGAGGTTGAGGATGAAGAGGGAGGTTGAGGATGAAGAGGGAGGTTGAGGATGAAGAGGGAGGTTGAGGATGAAGAGGGAGGTTGAGGATGAAGAGGGAGGTTGAGGATGAGGAGGGGGGTTGAGGATGAGGAGGGGGGTTGAGGATGAGGAGGGGGGTTGAGGATGAGGAGGGGGGTTGAGGATGAGGAGGGGGGTTGAGGATGAGGAGGGGGGTTGGGGTTGAGGAGGGGGGTTGGGGTTGAGGAGGGGGGGGTTGAGGTTGAGGAGGGGGGGGTTGGGGAGGGGGGGTTGGGGTTGAGGGGGGGTGGAGGTTGAGGATGGGGATGGGGAGTTGAGGGGGGGTGGAGGTTGAGGATGGGGATGGGGAGATGAGGAGAGAGGATGAGGAGGGAGGATGAGGAGGGAGGATGAGGAGGGGGGGTTGGGGTTGAGAGGGGTTGGGTTTGAGGAGGGGGGTTAAGGTTGAGGAGGGTTAAGGTTGAGGAGGGTTAAGGTTGAGGAGGGTTAAGGTTGAGGAGGGTTAAGGTTGAGGAGGGTTAAGGTTGAGGAGGGTTAAGGTTGAGGAGGGTTAAGGTTGAGGAGGGTTAAGGTTGAGGAGGGTTAAGGTTGAGGAGGGTTAAGGTTGAGGAGGGTTAAGGTTGAGGAGGGTTAAGGTTGAGGAGGGTTAAGGTTGAGGAGGGTTAAGGTTGAGGAGGGTTAAGGTTGAGGAGGGTTAAGGTTGAGGAGGGTTAAGGTTGAGGAGGGTTAAGGTTGAGGAGGGTTAAGGTTGAGGAGGGTTAAGGTTGAGGAGGGTTAAGGTTGAGGAGGGTTAAGGTTGAGGAGGGTTGGGGTTGAGGGGAGTTAAGGTTGAGGAGGGGGGGTTGGGGTTGAGGGGGGGGTTGGGGTTGAGGGGGGGTGGAGGTTGAGGATGGGGATGGGGAGTTGAGGAGAGAGGATGAGGATGAGGAGGGAGGATGAGGATGAGGAGGGAGGTTGAGGATGAGGAGGGAGGTTGAGGATGAGGAGGGAGGTTGAGGATGAGGAGGGAGGTTGAGGATGAGGAGGGAGGTTGAGGATGAGGAGGGAGGTTGAGGATGAGGAGGGAGGTTGAGGATGAGGAGGGAGGTTGAGGATGAGGAGGGAGGTTGAGGATGAGGAGGGAGGTTGAGGATGAGGAGGGAGGTTGAGGATGAGGAGGGAGGTTGAGGATGAGGAGGGAGGTTGAGGATGAGGATGGAGGTTGAGGATGAGGAGGGAGGTTGAGGATGAGGAGGGAGGTTGAGGATGAGGAGGGAGGTTGAGGATGAGGAGGGAGGTTGAGGATGAGGAGGGAGGAAGAGACACAGGGAAGGGAGAGGTTGGAAGAGACACAGGGAAGGGAGAGGTTGGAAGAGACACGGGAGAGAGAGGGGGGGACACAGGGGGCAGCACATTTCCCACCCTCGGCTTATACTCGAGTCACTCATTTTACCCTCATTTTGTGATAAAATTGGTGCCTCTGCTTATACTCGGGTCGGCTTATACTTGAGTATATACGGTATACTGTATATTTATTTTGAAAAACTTTACAATAAAATCTTTAAAAAAAAAAAAACGCCATCAATTTATTACCTTTTATATGAAGTTATCTTGCTACCATTTAGATTCTTCCAGATCAACTTTGTGGGACTTTAATGCATAGAGGAAGCTTCCATCTACACAATGGGAATGTGGAAACTAAACCTGCCGGGCTAATAAAACACTTGAACGGCAATACACAGCAAAGAGACAGCAAACTAACAACAACATATATACAATATATAAGATCCAAATAAAAATATGGACTGAAGATTTGGGGCGTCAGCCATAACTGCGCCTTCTAGGAGAAGCCCCTTCGGGGGTCATATCCATCTGACAGTATTTCTTTCTATATTTGGACAACACTTATTTGATGTAGCACGGTGCAAATACAGTTCATAAGGAGCTCTGTGGCACCCCACAAGTAAACAATGTAGCAGATTAGAATGCAATAGGGGGAAGATGAAACAGGCAGACCAACGAAGAATAAAAATGTAAGTAAATGTGAAATTGGTTGGTAATAAATATGGTTTTATTTTTTATGATCACCAATCTATGTCCAGATTGAAAAGAGATTTTCTTACTGTGCTCCTTTAAGATAATGGGCGAGGTTGTCTAGAAATTAGGCCATATTCCCCCCGCAGCACAGCGCAGACTCTTTACACTTTGTTTTTCTACGGTTTTATAATAAATATTTAATTGCCCTCTCTTATGCCAGTAAGAACAGCCAATATGACTTGTCTCAAAAAGGGAGGGGGCTGAGATGACGAAGGGACATCTTGAGGATTTTCCAGTGTTCAGATGTATCGTGTTGTCCTCACAAATAATTGCGGCCATCGTTCAGTTAAATGAAAGTAGAAGCATGCGGAAGTCATTCCTGAGTTAGTTCATTAATGCACAGAATGCAAATAGCAGCAGTCTACGCAAGAGCAATTTACACGTAGGAAGCCGAGGCGAGATTCTTCCAGATAACTTCACGCCAGCCCCACATCACACACCAAGTCACAGCTGATGCAGCAGAGGATGCTTCTGATACTGAACACATAGAATATATCCAAGTGGGCTGTGCAGTCTGATACAATTGTTGTTAACACAAAGTAAGTTATCTAAATGATTTCCAGGTGACATGGAGCTCATACAATTGTAAAGAATGCACGAACAGACAGCAGGTTTAGGATTCCCGAGTTAGCTTCTGCATTAAGAGATTAGATAACTGAATGTCTCAGACGCTTCCTCGAGTCGGAGAGGCTGAAGCTGCCAAAAGAGAGGACTTGTCTGAATCTCCAGTAAGATGTCTTACCCTTTGCAGCAACCATTCTTTGTGCAAAAAACGATTTAAGAATGGTCAAGTACAACTAACCAATGTATGAATCTCATTAAAAGTGATTAAAGGGACATGGCAGGTCACTGGGTGTTACTAGGCATCTAGCATCCCTGGGTATCTATTTACTTTTATGTGCTTTATTTTATTAAGAAGTGCTTATAAGCTCTGTATGTACTGCATATAATCATACAAATAGTCCCTGTATGGGTCTGCCCTCTACAGCTCATGAAGACAAAGACTCTGTAGGGCTGGATGTAAAGTATAGTGTCCTAGCCTGTCAGGGACCACATCTCAGCAGCATGTTGCAGAGAGATGGCCACTGATTGGTTAGTACGAGACACTGCACACCCAGTACTACAGAGTCTGTGTCTGCATAAGATGCAGTGGGCAGACCCATACAGGGACTATTTGCTTGACTGTAGGCAGTACATTCAGAGCTTATAATCACTTCTTAATAAAATAAAGTACATGTCAGTAAATAGATACACAGGGATAGTATATACCTAGTGACATCCAGGAACCTGCCATGTCCCTTTAACCTTTGCAGCAGCCATTATTTATAAAAAAAAAGTACATAATAAAGGTAATACTAGACCAATATATGGGAAACAGTCTTAAGAAACCACTTGGCAGACAAAGTGCAACACCAGGCGCCTCATTCAATTGCGATTTGGCCAATTGAATAGGGCTCTAAATAAGCACATAACATATTTTTTTTAAAGAAGTTTTTAGTTAGTGAAAACCTTGCTTTTGGATAGATGCTTACTAATTAAAAACTTCTTAAAAATATATATGTTATGTGCTTATTTAGAGCCCTATTCAATTGGCCAAATCGCAATTGAATGAGGGCCCAGGGGTTTACAGGATACGGTCTGAGGGAGTACGCCACGATAATAGTGCCTGCAATGTGCATCAACCAGGAAATGCTCATTCCAGAGAAAACCTTCAAGATGCTCCATCACCCCAGCAGGAAGCGGATTTCATTATAAACTGGCAGTAAAATGTACTAGCAGTTTTTGTCTACAGTAAATAATTTCTGAAATATATAGAATTGATTTTGCTGATCTTGTACGCTAATGTGCGGCTCACAGTACTGATAAGGGTGGGAGAGGGATCTAACGGCCAGATAACATTTGGGGTTGTTATTTTGCCCACTACAGAGATAGACCGGCTATTCTATAATAATAATTAGAACATCAAAGCAGCTAATTAATATGCAGAAGTTCATTTGCATATAAATGCAGCAGCAGCAACTACAACATGGAGTTCCCAGAACAGATTGACAGAAATAGATACATAACTAGTGCTGTTTTTTCCTGCTCTTTAAGAATGAGGACCTGATTTCTGAGTCCAGCACTGTCTAGAGACAAGCTGGCTCTGACTGGGAGGCAGAGTAAATGAGTGCTCAGAATGGTGTGTATAGGCAGAGTTACCCACACCTACTTGATGACCTCATTGCGAGGAGGAGATCAGACTCTCAAATAGAGTCTGGGAATCAGATGTTTGGAAAAAATGTATTTAATACCCCAAAATATAATCTATGGCCTGCTGACAGTTTGAGGGCCTCCTTCAGTGTAGTGCGCAGAATAATTCTTCAAAATTTCTACATTAAAAAGTATCTGTAAGTTTCCTGGATTCCAATCCATCCGACAGAGGAGAATCCGTAGTGTATAAAAACATTCATAAACTTGGCATTTAGTTTGCAAAATTTCTATAATTTTCATCATTTGAATCTAAGAAGAAACACCCCTGAAATCCAAGCTAAATTAGCATAACATTTTTAAATTGGTTGTGGATATCAGAGGCCTGAACAATCTTGTATCAATGTCCCTCTCACAAAGCTGCTCGGAAAGGCAGAAGTGATAGGCTAGGACACAACTCCACACAGCTCATTGGCTAGGACGCTCTGCCTATATTGGTTCCTCGGGGGCAGAGCTCACACAAGAAATGTCAAATGTACTTTGCATGACAGAATATAGAAAATTCCTCAATAAAATGATTTTAGATGAGACGTCCAATCAGACGCACTCACAGGAGATCACACAGACTGACCTGTACCTTTAATAAAAATGGTTGAGTCATAATAAGTGATGTCACAATCAATCACCGTTATATTTCATTATGTGTTTTTATCCAACGTTGAGTAGGGTTCAGGAGTCAATAAGTAATAAATATACAAAGTAGATAATACATTTATTAAATAAACACCTTCGATATAAGATGTCAAACTGTCAGCTTTCAGTACAAGAAAATTGTTCCCAAAGTTTGACCCCAATAGTAAGAATTACTGTTTGGGTGAAAATCCGGTAATTCCTGCTCTGCGACACAATACAAGAACAAAAAGAAAGCAACTCACAGATACAGATCTTTAGGGTGAATGTCACGTCCAGTCTCTGATCACTGGTGGTTGTACACAAACAAATAAATATTTTCACTTGTAATTAGTGTGAAACAAGCAGTGACTCAACTAACGAAGACGTACCCTGTATGCTAATATGGGGGTTACAATGCTTGATAAGGGTGGGAGAGGGGTATAACGGTCAGATAAGGCTGGGGGGGATGGGGGAGAACACTTGTGAGCCAGTCATGTGTGTGATTATAAACACACACACATATATATATATATATATATATATATATATATATATATATATATATATATATATATATATATACACACACACACACAGTGACTTGCAAAAGTATTCACCCCCATGACTTTTTAAATATGTTAATTACAGACTTAAATTCAATTTTTTGATAATTTGAATTTTATGTGGCGGATCAGAACACAATAGTCTAAGTTGGTGAAGTGAAATGAGAAAAATATTTACATAAAACTATTTTTTAGAAAAAGAAAACAGAAAATTGTCCTGTGCGTATGTATTCACCCCCTTTGTTATGAAGCCCATAAAAAGCTTTTTGAAAGGCCCCAGAGGCTGCAACACCTAAGCAAGAGGCACCACTAACCAAACACTGCCATGAAGACCAAGGAACTCTCCAAACAAGTAAGGGACAATGTTGTTGAGAAGTACAAGTCAGGGTTAGGTTATAAAAAATATCCAAATCTTTGATGATCCCCAGGAGCACCATCAAATCTATCATAACCAAACGGAAAGAACATGGCACAACAGCAAACCTGCCAAGAGACGGCCGCCCACCAAAACTCACGGACCGAGCAAGGAGGGCATTAATCAGAGAGGCAGCACAGAGACCTAAGATAACCCTGGAGGAGCTGCAGAGATCCACAGCAGAGACTGGAGTATCTTGATCAATACCGGGAGTCCTGGCTCCTAAAATGTTATATAAATAATTGATATATAATCCACACCCTGGCAGGCTCCTGGGATTCACATACATTACTAAATCTTTGTTTTGATTGCCTTAAAGGGGCATGGCAGGTCCCTGGATGTTAGTAGGTATATATTGTGTCTCTAGTTACTTACATGTACTTTATTTTATTAAGAAGTGCTTATAAGCTCTTTTTTTACGGTCTAAAAGCAAACAAATAGTCCCTGTATGGGTCTGCCCTCTGCAGAGTATGCAGACACAGACTCTGTACGACTGGATGTGCAGTGTCTCACACTAACCAAATCAGTGACCATCTCTGTAACATTCTGTAAGGTGCTGATGAGACATGGTCCCTCATAGGCTAGGACACTACACTGCACATCCAGCCCTAGTCTGTGTCTGCATATGCTGCAGAGGGCAGACCCATACATGGACTAGTTATATGATTGTCGTTAGTAAAAACAAAGCTTTTAATCCCTTTTTAATAAAATAAAGTACATAAAAGTAAATAGATACCCAGGGATATTATATCACATATATAGTTGTGAGGAAGCGGGTCGATGCTAACAAAAATAAAATTTTACCGCCTGAAACCCGTGCACATGAAAAACACAATAAATGCACACAACAAATACATAAAAAGCTTACCTACAGCAAGGGGAGGCCGCCAGGACCTCGGAAAATGTAACTCCAAATAAAAGAGTTTAGACACCCGAAAATCCTCTAAGCGAGAGAAAAACGGCCGCTGAAAAAAACGAAAAACGAGGCTACAAGACTATAAAGACGCAAAACACCACCAAACACCTACGAGTTTCGGGAAAAAAAAGACGTACGAGATCCGAAAACAAGGACGCAACCTGCGTGACCCGAAAAAATACATTAGAAAAACAATAAATAAATAAATACATACAGCAAACACATAAAAAGCTTACCCACAGCAGGGGGAGGGGGGGGCAGGACCTCTGCAAGTGACGTTACACCTCCATTTAAGTCCAAATTTCTGAGTTTAGACACCCGAAAATCACCTAAGCGAGAGAAAAAATGGCCGCCGAACAAAACGAAAACGAGGCTAAAAGGACCCTAAACACGCAAAACACCAAACACCTACGGATTTTCCGAAAAAGTTGGACAACATCCAAAAACAAGGACGCAAAATCAGCCACAGCCGCATACCACACATTAGGCGCCATTTTAGAACACTAACTTACACAATGCAGAAGTACACAGCTACCCTAATGGATTTGCCTCGCGCACGCACGCTATTACACTACACACTGCGCACATTCATGACACTTACACAGCAGCTCCAAAGCACTGATGCTGCAGCAACATGAAAACAGATTGCCAGCTCTTCTGCACAATGCTGCATATATTACTTCACAACAGGTAAAGTATATTCATTTCTTATTTTATTAATTGTTCATTGCCATAGCAAAAAAAACACCAACGATGCTCATAGCACACAAACAACCAAGAGCCTCGCAATGAGCGCCGAAGAATCATAAAACACCAACAAAATTAATTTCGCACACAAACAACATTACCTGCCTTACTATCTTATTGCCGTCATTTTGTGACGGGCAAGTCGCCAGTATATAGTAAAATCCAGGAACCTGCCAAATCCCTTTAAGGATCTTAGGTGCCGGGTCTTTAAATATTTCTGAAGTTATTATATATAAAAATAAACTCAATGGCCGCACACCCTCAGATTCCAGGAGATTTTGTATAATCTACAGAGTGCTTAAATGGTGTAATAATAGGGGAATTATATGCCGTCAGCTGTCATCAAAGTGTATATAAATCACATAATGAGCCAACAATAGTCCCTTTAAAATAAACACTCACATTCATTGTAAAGGGACACAGACAAGGTTCATATTGAGGTAGAATTTACACAGCTTTTCTAATCTACCACTTGCTAATGACAGATCATCGGCAATAATTGCAGATTTCCCGCTGCGGCTCTCAATCTTCAGTCTTCGATGCAAGTCATAAGAAAATGTTATCTAATAGGAGTAATTTATGTATTTGGAGTAGTTACTTCTGGAGCATGCCCAGTCTGTTGTTTTTCATATCACCTGCACTGAAGACAGTAGATGCAGAGTCCCAGGTGATAGCCAGTAAATACTGGTTTTGAGTTCTAATTAGAAAGAGGCAAAGAGGGTCCTCCAGTGGGTGGATAAGAAAGGCTGTCTGAATTGGGGGGATTCAGGGTAGTGAAATTGCTAAAGAGCCATGAAGTCTTTGTAATGAGATAAAGATGAGCCCACCGAGTCCTGTGGCTGCAATCCGACTGTCACCTCCGGTACACACCTCAATAAATAAATATATATATATATATATATATATATATATACATATATATATATATATATACACACACACACACACACACAGTGTTACGCTCACTGACTCATATACAGGGTCTCACTCACCGACAGTACCACGCGCACACACAATATCATATATACACAGTGTCACATACACACACTCACTCACAGTATCATATATACACAGTGTCACATACACACACTCACTCACAGTATCATATATACACAGTGTCACATACACACACTCACTCACAGTATCATATATACACAGTGTCACATACACACACTCACTCACAGTATCATATATACACAGTGTCACATACACACACTCACTCACAGTATCATATATACACAGTGTCACATACACACACTCACTCACAGTATCATATATACACAGTGTCACATACACACACTCACTCACAGTATCATATATACACAGTGTCACATACACACACTCACAGTATCATATATACACAGTGTCACATACACACACTCACTCACAGTATCATATATACACAGTGTCACATACACACACTCACTCACAGTATCATATATACACAGTGTCACATACACACACTCACTCACAGTATCATATATACACAGTGTCACATACACACACTCACTCACAGTATCATATATACACAGTGTCACACTCACTGAAAGTACTGCACACTCTTAGTATCACACTCACACAGCACCACTCACTGACCGCATATCACACACACACACACACTTTGTGAATATGATACAGTGTCACAATCACAGTAACATACAGTGCCTTGCAAAAGTATTCACCCCCCTGACTTTTTACCTATTTTGTTACATCACAGCCTTAAGTCCAATGTTTTGTTAATCTGAATTTTATGTGGCGGATCAGAACACAATAGTCTAAGTTGGTGAAGTGAAATGAGAGAAATATATACATAAAACTATTTTTGAGAAATAGAAAACAGATAATTGGCATGTGCGTATGTATTCACCCCCTTTGTTATGAAGCCCATAAAAAGCTCTGGCGCAACCAATTACCTTCAGAAGTCACATAATTAGTGACATGATGTCCACCTGTGTGCAATCTAAGTGTCACATGATCTGTCATTACATATACACACATTTTTTTGAAAGGCCCCAGAGGCAGCAACACCTAAGCAAGAGGCACCACTAACCAAACACTGCCATGAAGACCAAGGAACTCTCCAAACAAGTAAGGGACAATGTTGTTGAGAAGTACAAGTCAGGGTTGGGTTATAAAAAAAGATCCAAATCTTTGATGATCCCCAGGAGCACCATCAAATCTATCATAACCAAATGGAAAGAACATGGCACAACAGCAAACCTGCCAAGAGACGGTCGCCCACCAAAACTCACGGACCGGGCAAGGAGGGCATTAATCAGAGAGGCAGCACAGCGACCTAAGGTAACCCTGGAGGAGCTGCAGAGATCCACAGCAGAGACTGGAGTATCTGTACATAGGACGACAATAAGCTGCACGAGTAGAGTTGGGCTTTATGTAAATGTGTTGGAATGGCCGAGTCACAGCCCAGACCTCAATCCAATAGAAAATCTGTGGTCAGACTTAAAGATTGCTGATCACAAGCGCAAACCATCCAACTTGAAGGAGCTGGAGCAGCAAGGAGGAATGGGCAGAAATCCCAGTGGTAAGATGTGGCAAGCTCATAGAGACTTATCCAAAGCCACTTGGAGCTCTGATTGCCGCAAAAGGTGGCGCTACAAAGTATTGGCTTTAGGGGGGTGAATAGTTATGCACAGGGACTTTTTCCGGTATTTTGTCCTAATTTTTTTTTTAAGCAAACAACAAAAACATCTTCAAAGTTGTGGTGTGTTGTGTAAATTAAATGATGAAATCCTCAGACAATCCATGTTACTGCCAGGTTGTGAGGAAGCAAAACACAAAAAATGCCAAGGGGGTGAATACTTTTGCAAGGCACTGTATATACACAGTGTTACACTCACTGATTATTATCACGGTATCATATTCACAAAATGTCACAAATCACAGTGTCATATATACACACACACAGCGTCACACTCACCGACAGTACCACACAGCGTCACACTCACCGACAGTACCACACAGCGTCACACTCACCGACAGTACCACACAGCGTCACACTCACCGACAGTACCACACACACACAAAATGCCACACTCACCGACAGTACCACACACACACAAAATGCCACACTCACCGACAGTACCATACACACACACAAAATGCCACACTCACCGACAGTACCATACACACACACAAAATGCCACACTCACTGACGGTACCACACACACAATGTCACACTTACCGACAGTACCACACAGTGTCACACTCACCGACAGTACCACACAGTGTCACACTCACCGACAGTACCACACACAGTGTCACACTCACCGACAGTACCACACACAGTGTCACACTCACCGACAGTACCACACACAGCGTCACACTCACCGACAGTACCACACAGCGTCACACTCACCGACAGTACCACACAGCGTCACACTCACCGACAGTACCATACACACAAAATGCCACACTCACTGACAGTACCACACACAGCGTCACACTCACTGACAGTACCATACACACAAAATGCCACACTCACCGACAGTACCATACACACAAAATGTCACACTCACTGACGGTACCACACACACACACAGTGTCACACTCACTGACGGTACCACACACAGCGTCACACTCACTGACGGTACCACACACAGTGTCACACTCACTGACGGTACCACACACACACACACACACACAGTGTCACACTCACTGACGGTACCACACACACACACAGTGTCACACTCACTGACGGTACCACACACACACACACAGTGTCACACTCACTGACGGTACCACACACACACACAGTGTCACACTCACTGACGGTACCACACACACACACACAGTGTCACACTCACTGACGGTACCACACACACACAGTGTCACACTCACTGACGGTACCACACACAGTGTCACACTCACTGACAGTACCACACACAGTGTCACACTCACTGACAGTACCACACACACAGCGTCACACTCACTGACAGTACCACACACACAGCGTCACACTCACTGACAGTACCATACACACACAAAATGTCACACTCACTGACAGTACCACACACAATGTCACACTCACTGACAGTACCACACACACAGCGTCACACTCACTGACAGTACCACACACACACACACACACACAGTGTCACACTCACTGACAGTACCACACACAGCGTCACACTCACTGACAGTACCACACACACACAGTGTCACACTCACTGACAGTACCACACAGTGTCACACTCACTGACAGTACCACACACAGTGTCACACTCACTGACAGTACCACACACACACAGTGTCACACTCACTGACAGTACCACACACAGTGTCACACTCACTGACAGTACCACACACAGTGTCACACTCACTGACGGTACCACACACACACAGTGTCACACTCACTGACGGTACCACACACACACAGTGTCACACTCACTGACGGTACCACACGCAGCGTCACACTCACTGACGGTACCACACACAGCGTCACACTCACTGACGGTACCACACACAGCGTCACACTCACTGACGGTACCACACACAGCGTCACACTCACTGACGGTACCACACACAGCGTCACACTCACTGACGGTACCACACACAGTGTCACACTCACTGACAGTACCACACACACACAGTGTCACACTCACTGACAGTACCACACACACACAGTGTCACACTCACTGACAGTACCACACACACACAGTGTCACACTCACTGACAGTACCACACACAGCGTCACACTCACTGACAGTACCACACACACACACACAGTGTCACACTCACTGACAGTACCACACACACACAGTGTCACACTCACTGACAGTACCACACACACACAGTGTCACACTCACTGACAGTACCACACACACACAGTGTCACACTCACTGACAGTACCACACACAGCGTCACACTCACTGACAGTACCACACACAGCGTCACACTCACTGACAGTACCACACACAGTGTCACACTCACTGACAGTACCACACACACACACAGTGTCACACTCACTGACAGTACCACACACACACAGTGTCACACTCACTGACAGTACCACACACACACAGCGTCACACTCACTGACAGTACCACACACAGCGTCACACTCACTGACAGTACCACACACAGCGTCACACTCACTGTAAGTACCACACACAGTGTCACACTCACTGACAGTACCACACACAGCGTCACACTCACTGACAGTACCACACACAGTGTCACACTCACTGTCAGTACCACACACAGTGTCACACTCACTGACAGTACCACACACACACACAGTGTCACACTCACTGACAGTACCACACACACACACAGTGTCACACTCACTGTCAGTACCACACACACACACAGTGTCACACTCACTGACAGTACCACACACACACACAGTGTCACACTCACTGTCAGTACCACACACAGTGTCACACTCACTGACAGTACCACACACACACAGTGTCACACTCACTGACAGTACCACACACACACAGTGTCACACTCACTGACAGTACCACACACACACAGTGTCACACTCACTGACAGTACCACACACACACACAGTGTCACACTCACTGACAGTATCATATGCAGTGTCACACTCACAGTATCATATATAGACGACAGTGTCACATTATAACACAATATAATATACAGACCTGGCTGAAGCCCCTATCCTGCATGTCTCGGGGTGTCCTGTTGCTTATGTCCCTCTCTTTCTCTCAGGTCTCTTTCTCCAATCTCAGGTCTCTCTCTCTTTCAGGTGAATCTCTGGTGTTTCTGTCACTTCCGCCTCCTCCCCCAGCAGCCTCCTCGCAGTCTCCACGCTGGCAGCGCGCGCACACGGTCAGTCACAAGCACCAGCCACTCGCACTGACAGGTCTCAGAAGCACGCGCGCGCACAGCCCTGCTTCACCCGCACAATGAGCGCGCACGTAATAACAGCCATTTACCTCAGAAATAGACACGGGGGCGCGCGTGGGTTGTGAGGAATAAAGTGATAGAATTATAAATAAATATAATAAGATAAAGAAATACTGCGATATAATGACAGATACAGGGAGGATTCACATAATATTATAACATGTATAGTGATGTTATGAGGAATAAAGAGATACAAGGAGAGAAAATGAGACAGGATATATAATAAGAAATAAGTGTGAATATGAGATAAAATGGCACATTATTAGATGGAAACTATTAGAATGAGATTATAGGTAAAATGTAATTAATACGAAAATATAAGGCATACAAAGTGTTAATATATGATTACTATGAGGTAATGTATTAATATGAAGTAAAACAATAAATAATATGAGGCAAGATATTCTTAATGAGTTATTAATGAGATTAAAAAGTATTAATATGTGATTATATGAAGTAAAAAGGTAAATATAAGGTTATGTAGAATAAATATGACATTACATGAGGCATTTTTATTTATAACTATGAAGAGTGAGGTAGCCCTGAATGTCCAGTAATCCAGATGAATAATCAGAGTATTGCAGTATATAGTGATACCTTTTTTATTGGACAAACATATTCCTAGGTTCCATGACGAGCTTTCGAGAGCGTTCCTCGAGTCAGAGTCAATACTGATTATAGATTCACAAATACAGTAAAAAATTCCAGGATTAACAAATAATGTTCTGATCAGCCAGCCGTGCAAGGGTGTGGGGTGCAGACCAGAGGAAGTAAATTGGGGTCGTAAATAGTTTTACATCTAAGGAACCATAGGGCTGTAACCAAACTCAGGATGAAGGCAGAGAACAAAAAGTAAAAAAATCAATAAACACACATATATATTTACAATCATGAATGTTGGAGGTTATAAGAAATTTAGATAATGAGATAAGAATTCAATGTCGACATTAAGTCCTGACTTATTACTGTTAAAGAACATAATCATTTTAATTTCAAATGTCTTTCTTTCCTTAGTGTTTTTAAAAAAACCTTTGAGTATTTTGATTTTGAGATTTTTCATGGAGTGGTTATTGTGGGTGAAATGGCGTCCGACTGGAGTACAGTAAGTCTCCTCATTGTGCTTATTGATGGAATGTCTGTGTAGATTCATCTCATATGTCATTTCTGGCTGGTTTCTCCAATGTAGCAGCCTCCCTCACATGCAGTACATTGTATCATGTAGACTACATTGGATGATGTACATGAATATGATCCTCTGATGTTATAGGTCTTCTTGTTGTGCGAGGCTGTGTCCTCTTTGCAGATGTGTTGACACAATTTACACCGATTTTCATTGCAAGGTTTTGTGCCATTTTCTATGTTAAGCTCTTCATTGGCCAATCTACTGTTCACCAATGTTTGTCTGAGATTTGGTGGCTGCCTAAATGCAAGAATGGGGGGGTTGGGGAATGTATGTTTTAATTCTGTGTCCTCTGTTAGCAGTGGTTGTAGATCCTTAAATATTTTGCGGATTCCTTCTAGATCCGGATGGTATGTGGTTACCAGAGGTGTACGTGAGGTCATTTCCTTAGTTTTGTATTGCAGCAGGTGTTCCCGGGGTGTTTTAATGGCAGAGGTTACTTTCTGTGGTATGACATTAGGTTTGTAGCCCTTTCTCCTGAAGGAGTCAGACAGGGTTATTAAATGTTTATCACGGTCCTCATTGTTAGAACATATGCGGTGGTATCGGATGGCTTGACTATAAATAATCGCTTTTTTAGTATGTGAGGGATGAAAGTTAGAGCTGTGGAGATAACTGCATCTGTCTGTAGGTTTCCTGTATACCGATGAGTTAAGTTTACCATTGGTGATGGATATGGTGGTGTCCAGAAAGTTCACCTGTTCCGCAGAGTAATCTATTTTAAATTTAATAGATGGGTGGAAGGTATTAAAGGCAGTGTGGAAGTCTCTGAGGTTTTTTTTCTCCCTCTGTCCATATGATGAGCAGGTCATCTATATAACGGTAGTATCTGTAAGGTTTGTGGATATATGTGGGCAAAAATCTCTGTTCAAGGTCAGCCATAAATAAATTGGCATATTGTGGTGCCATTTTAGTCCCCATTATTTGCAGGTAAATCTGTTCATTGAAGGTGAGGTAATTGTGGGTCAGGACATATTCTAGTATTTTGGCAATGGTATCAGGGTTATATTTGCAGTTCGGAGTGTGTGTTGAGAGGAATTTGAGACACGCCTCAGTACCATCTTTGTGAGGGATGTTGCTGTAAAGCGATTCAACATCCATGGTTACAAGTAGTGTGTTAGCAGGTAGTTCTTTAATCTGACTGAGTTTGCTAAGAAAGTCAGTGGTGTCTTGTATATAGCTGTCAGTGTTTGTAACTAGTGGCTTCAGGATGTTTTCAACAAGACCAGATAACTGTTCCATCATTGTGTCCATACCTGTAACAATAGGTCTCCCTGGGTTGCCTGGCTTGTGGATCTTGGGCAGCAGGTAGAAAGTCCCAGTTGTGGGTATGAGCTGCTCCAATTCGTGCTGCACGATCTTGGTATAATCCTCTGTAGGATTCTGGTCCAATTTCTTGTAATAGGTGCGGTCTATCAATTGTTTGTTACCTTCTTGTATGTAATCCGGCGTGTTCAAAATCACAACTGCGCCTCCTTTGTCTGCTGGTTTGATGGTGATGTTGGAGTTTTCGTTTAAGCCCTTTATGGCAGCTTTTTCTAATGGGGAGATATTGTATAATTGTCTTTTTTGCTGATTTGTTACTAAGGAAGCCGTTCTCAGGCGAACGCTTTCTATGGAACTGTCGAGTTTAGGGTTGCGTCCAGGTGTTGGGGTAAAATTTGTGTTCTTTTTCTTGCTATTGCTTTTTCTTGCTATTGGTATCCTCTTTGTTGTGAAAGTATTCTTCCATGTCTGAGTATAGTTGAATTTTGTCCAGCTTTGTGCTTGGACAGAATGATAGTCCTTTAGATAGAACAGAAATCTCTGGCAGTGTTAGTTGGTGGTTAGATAGGTTTATAATTCCTGTTTTGTCTGAGCTGTCTTCAGGAGTAGTGTTGTGTTAATCACAGTAGTGTTTGGGCCATTCACACTTTCTTCCTGTATCTGTATTTTTTTTTTTTTTTTGAGAGAGGCAGTTCCGTTTTTTCTTCTTCTTCTTCTTTATAAGGTCTTTTGATGTTTCCTCTGGAGGTGCTGTTTTTCTTTTTCAAATAGTTCAGCATCGTGTATGTTGTGTTCCCTTAGTTGTTGAAGAAGGGATGATATTTGGTCCTTTAGTCTTGGTTTCTTGCCATATAGTTGTTGGATTAGGTTGTTTCTCAGTTTCTCGCTTGTACGCCTGCAGAGGTTATCAGCATATTGTGAGTTGTGGGTAGTGGTGAGTGGATTTTTTATCTGTAGTCCATTTGGGATTAGGTTTCTTCTTTTGCAGTGTGACAGAAAATATATGTCACTGTTGAGCTGTGCTGTTTTTTGGTCCTCTTAATCAGTAGCTTTTATATATTTATGAGATAAAAGTGTTAATATGAGAATAAAAGAAATACAAGTTATTAATATTACAAATATAAGACAAAAAGTATTATTAATAGGAGAATAAAATATGTAGAAAGTATTAATATGACAAGATAAAAGGTTAATGAGAATGAAATATATAAAAGTTGTTAATATTAGATAACTAGCGAATTGCACGTTAAAAAATGACGGCAATAAAATTGGAAGCCTAGCAATGCTGTTTGCCACACAATTTGAGGCTCTCCCCCATATAACTTGTGGGCTTCACAATGAGCTCCTTTGGCGCTAATTGCCAGCCTCTCCCTCCCTCTACTCTATGGGCCTTGCCCAACCAGCAAATTTCGGGCCTCGCAATGAGCCTCTCCCTCCCCTGTGTCTCTTTCTCCCCTCTCCCTACCCTGTGTCTGTTTCCACCTCTCCCTCCCGTGTCTCTTCGCCCCTTCTGCCTCTCCGCCCCCCCCCCTTATCTCCCTCCCCTGTGTCTCTTTCCCCCCTCTCTCAACCCTGTGACTCTTTCCACCCTCTCCCTCCCCTGTGTCTTTCTCCTCCCTCTCTCTCCTCTGTGCTCCTGTTTCCATTTACAGGTGTGAAAGCATTTGCGGGCTTGGGTAATTAATCATTTTCCCCAAGCCCAAAATGTTTTTTTGATTTACAGGCTTGAAAATCAATTACGGTTTTACAGGCGCCATTTTTTTCTCTCCTAGCCGTTCTGAGATTTTTTTGATGCCCGTAACTTGAAAGCCGTTCGGGGGCCGGCAAAAAATGCCAATTAAATAACAATTTAGCTTGCAACCTCACTTACAGGCTCCCTGCCTCTCCCCTGTTCTGTGTGTGAGATTGTAAGCTAATTTTCTAATGAATTGGCTTTTCTGGGCCGCTTCCGAACGGCTTTCGAGTTTCGGGCTTGAAAAAAAGAGCGGCCATTAAAGCAGTCGTTTTTTTGAAGCTTGTAACTTGTAAGCCATTTGGAGATTCTCAACCCCCCCCCCCCCCCCCTCTCCCCCCCCCCCAGCATTTATGGGCCTCGTGATGAGCACCTTCAGCCACTGCTCTTCGGCACTCATTGTAGCCCCTATAAGCCAGTTACATGGGGGCCTCGCCTTCGGCACCCACCTGGAGCCCCGGAATAAGTGCCTTTCGTACTCATTGTAACCCCAGTCAAACCTGTAACTTTCGGGCATCGCGATGAGCACCTTCGCAAGCCCGTAAATTTTAACATAGCGTTACCAACAAACTTGCAATTACGACAACTATATATATGTGATATGAGATAAAAAGTGTTTATATGATAATAAAATGTAAATAGAGTAAATGAGACTAAAATACAAATATGGGCTTATATGAGTTAAAAATGCATTAATATGTGATTATGTAGGATAAAAAGTATTAGTACAAGCTTTTATTAGACTCGTTAATATAAAATGATATAAAGAAATGAAAATGTTGGATTCATGAATATGCAACAAAAAGTGTTAATTTCAGTTAAGAAAGTATTTAAAATAGATTATGTGAGAGAAAGCAGCATTCAGAAGTGTCTGACTCTCCATGACCCTATGGACTGCAGCGCAACATTCGCATCTGTCAGCCACT
Source organism: Discoglossus pictus (assembly GCA_027410445.1). Lineage (NCBI taxonomy): Eukaryota > Metazoa > Chordata > Amphibia > Anura > Alytidae > Discoglossus > Discoglossus pictus. Next base: position 107,559,753 of record CM050172.1, on the reverse strand, counting down.
GCTCCTCTGAGCCTTCTCAAGCTCATGTTCATTGCTTCCATGACCTCCTCTATCCATCCCAGCCTCTGCCGTCCTCTTCTTCGCATGCCTTCTTCTCTAGGGAATCCTGTCTTCTGATTTGATCAAAATATGTCAGCTTCAGCCTCATGATCAAACCTTCCAGAGAACAGCTTGGCTTCATCTCCTGTAGTATTGATTGATTTGGTCTTGCAGTCCAAGGGACTAAGCAGTTTTCTCCACAATTCAAAGGTGTCAATTCTATGATGCTCAGCCTTCTTTATGGTCCAGCTCTCACATCAGTATGTTGCAACTGGGAATATCAGAGTTCTAACTATGCGGGTCTTTGTTGATAGTGTAATATCTTTACTGGTTACTAGCTTTTCCAAATTTGTCATGGCTTTTCTCCCCAAAAGCAAATGTCTTTTAATTTAATCGCTGCAGTCACTATCTGAAGAGACCTTGGAGCCCAGGAAAATAAATTCTGCCACTGCCTATACTTCTACCTCATTTATTTGCCAGGAACTGAGACTGCCGTTTGCCATGATCTTCGTCTTTTTAACATTGAGCAGCAGGCCAACTTTTGCACTTTCTTCTTTCACCCCTTTAGCAATAGATCCTTTAGTTCCTCATTATTTTCAGCCATCAGAGTAGTATCATCCATGTATCTGAGGATTGTTGATATTTCTTCCAGCAATATTAATTTTAGCTTTGGATTCATCCTTTACGGCCTTACGCATACTGTAATCTGCGTATAAGTTGTATATATAAAGGTGACAATATGCAACCTTGTTACACTCCTTTTCCATTCTTGAACCATTCTGTTTTTCCATGTTCGATTCTGACCATGGCTTCTTGGTCGACATATAGATTTCTCAGGAGGGGTATGAGATGGTCTGGTACTCCCATCTCTTTAAGAACATATTTTGTTTGCCACATTTTGTTGTGATCCACACAGTCAAAGGCTTTATAATAGTCTATGAAGCAGAAGTAAATGCTTTACTGCAACTCTCTTGTTTTCTTTATTATCCAGAAGACATTGGCAATTTGATCTCTTGTGCCTCCTCCTCTGAGGAAACCAGCGTGCACATCTGGTATTTCCTGGTCCATATATTGTTGGAGCCTAGCTTGTAGCATCTTAGGAACTATCTTGCTAGCAAGTGAAATGATTACAATTCTTCAGTAATTCTAGCAATCTTTGGCACTGCCTTTTTCGGATTGGGATGTATATGGACCTTTTCCAGTCCACTTGCCATTGCTGAGTTTTCCAATGTAATCAACATTTTCACAGCATCATTTTGTTGGATTTTGAACAGTTCGACTGGAATTTCATCAATTCCTGCAGCCTTTATATCAGCAAGGTTTCTGTAACGGAGTTGGAACACGAATCCAATATCTCCTCTGGTATACGGTAAAATATCCAAGAAGCACTACAGTCTCACCATCCCCAACCTCCCATAATGGACGACACTCAATTTGGGAGTCAAATGAATACTGACTTTATTTTGTTATATGCAGAAATATATATATACACATCTCTTTGGCTATAGGTAATACACATGCCCATATTTGGCCACAGAATACACATAGAGGGACAATAGGTGGGTCACACCTCCCTGAGGCTACCTGGCAACTTTGATACAATCAAACAATGATTAGATCATCCTTCTTTGTTCTTATGTCTGAGAATGAAAACACTTTATACAATAGACTTCCTTATCTTATGAGGAGTCTCTGTAATAGGATTATCTATTATACCAAGGTCTGCAATAGTCTGGGCTAATATTCTGCAGAGCATAAACCAACATACATATAGTATAACAGTAGGATCATATTTAATTATAAGAAATAAACAACCATACACAGGGTAAAACAGTGATGGGTTCCGTTACAGTTTCCTAGGGCCCATCTCACTTCACTCGCAAGATGTCTGTCTCCAACTAATTGGTCAAACTATTGAGGTTATCAGTGGTGTATTATTATTAATAATGTTTATTTGTAACGCGCCAACATATTCCGTACCGCTGTACAGGGGAAGAGAACAAGGAAAAATACAATTTTAACAACAGCAGAAAATGGAGGGCCCTGTTTTGAGCTTAACATCTTTATAGAAAGTGCTTTTTCTAAAGCACCCTACAAAATTAGAAAGTCACTACTTACAATCTAAGATCCTTCCTGTATAAATTGTCTGTCTACTCCTGTCACCTCTTTATCTGATCTGCTTCTGTTAAGTCCCTTCCATTTTTGTCTTATCACACACACATTGGCAGGAAAAGTTCCTTTGAAATCCTCAATTTCTTGAAGAGTTCTTTTGACTTTCCTATGCTGTTATTTTCTATCTCTTTACATCGCTCATTGTAGAATGTCTCCTTGTCTCTTATTGCTATCCTCTAGAATTCTGCATACAGTTTCCTTCTTTCCTCGTCTACTTTCAAAGCCTCATCGAATAGCCAGTTTTCTTTCTTTTAAAGGTTTTATTCCTGGATAATGTCGCAAACTTCGGTCCAAAGTTCTTCAGGCATTTTATCTTCCATGTTCTTTACCTCCACTGCATACTCACAGGGTATATTATTTATTTTGTATCTACTTGGTCTGATGCTTTTCCGCTCTTTTCTTTAGTTTAATTCTGAACTTTGCAATAAGAAGCTCATGGTCTGAGTCACAGTCAGTTGCAGCTCTTGTTTTTGCTGACTGTATAAAGCTCCTCCAAATTTGGGTACAACCAGCCTTATTAAATTGCAATTCAGCCAATTGAATAGGGCTCTATATAGGCACATAGCATACTTTTTTTTACAAAAGTTTTTAGTGAGTGAACTTCTATCCAAAAGCAAGGTCTTCAATAACTAAAAAACTTCTGTAAAAATATATAGAGCCCTATTCAATTGGCCGAATCGCAATTTAATAAGGCTGAAAGTATTTAGTCAATCTGATTTCTAAATTGTACAGCTGGTGATGTCCATGTTTAGAGTCGTCTCGGAGGCTGTTGGAAGAGGGTGTTTGCTATGACCAGAGAATTATCTTGGCAGGATTCTACTAATCTCTGACCAGCTCCGTTATTCCAGGTGTCCTTTGGTTTCCTACTTTCGCATTCCAGTCTCCTATGATGAGAGTAACATCTTTTCTTGGAGTTGTGTCTAGGAGGTGTTGAATATCCTCATAGAATTGGGCAACTTTAGCATCCATGGTTGGAGCATAGACTTGGATCACTGTGGTGTTAAATGGCTTGACTTGAATTGAAACTGAAATCATTCTGTAATGTATTGGTTTGTATCCCAGACATGCTTTAATTGAGTATGAAGGTGACTCCATTTCTTCTGCAGGATCTTTGACCACAATAGAAGATCTGATGGTTGTTTGATATGAAATGTTCCATTCAAGTCCAATTTGAGTTCACTCTTCCCAGGATATCAGTGTTTAACCCTATCATCTCATGTCCAGTTGGCCTTGGCTCATTCCAGGTTCCAATGCTGGATTATTCTTTGCGGAAGCGGACTTTCCTTTCCCCTCCAGACACATCCGCAGCTGGGTGTCCTCACGGCTTTGGCCCAAACCCTTCATTAGATCTTGTGCTACTCGTTCTCACTCTCTGGTCTTTCCCAGTAATGTGGTGCCACCTTCTGACCTGAGGGGCTCATCTTCCGTGCCGTATCATTATGTCTCCGGTTGTGCTTATCTATAGGGTTCTCTTGGCAAAGATACTGGAGTGGGTTGCCAATTGCTTCTCTATTGGGCCTCTCTGCTACAAGATACTAGCAATTGATGGGTGAAATGGGCAAGCCGTGTGGACCATGGCTATTTGGGCAGCAGATATCAGTTAGGATATAATGGAGACAGCCTGACCAGACTCGCCATCCTGCTCTGACCATACAATTTTATATTACAGTTTGGCCCGCATAAATAGCTGTAAAATTAATAATACAAAAATGTATAAAAACAGTAAATGGCGTGTGAGGCATATAATCCAGACATGGGATCCTGTTGTCATTTACCAGGAATGAAAAGTGCTTTGATCTAGGTCATTCACTTAGACTGGTCAAGAAATATAGGGACAATAGGTGGGTCACACCTCCCTGAGGCTACCTGGCAACTTTGATACAATCAGACATGGATTAGATCATCCTTCTTTGTTCTTATGTCTGAGAATGAAAACACTTTATAGAATAGACTTCCTTATCTTATGAGGAGTCTCTGTAACAGGATTATCTCCCATGCCAAGGTCTGCAATAGTCTGGGCCAATATTCTGCAGAGCATAAACCAACATACATACAGTATAATAGTAGGATCATATTTTAACCATAATAATAACCATAAAACAGGGTAAAACAGTGATGGGTTACGTTACACATATGTATGTATGAGGTGTGTATGTATGTATGTTTGTGTGTATGTACCTATGCATGTATGAGGTGTGTGTATGTATGTTTGAGGTGTATGTATGTATGAGGTATGTGTGGTGTGTGTGTATGTATGTATGTATGAGGTGTGTATGTATGTTTGTATGTATGTATGAGGTGTATGTATGTATGAGGTATGTGTGGTGTGTATGTATGTAAGAGGTGTGTATGTATGTTTGTATGTACCTGTGTATGTATGAGGTGTGTATATGTATGAGGTATGTGTGGTTTGTGTGTATGTATGAGGTGTGTGTATGTACCTATGTATGAGGTGTGTGTATGTACCTGTGTATGTATGAGGTGTGTATATGTATGAGGTATGTGTGGTGTGTGTGTATGTATGAGGTGTGTGTATGTACATATGTATGAGGTGTGTGTATGTATGTTTGTGTGTATGTACCTATGTATGAGGTGTGTGTATGTATGTATGTTTGTGTGTATGTACCTATGTATGAGGTGTGTGTATGTATGTATGTTTGTGTGTATGTATGTATGAGGTGTGTGTATGTATGTATAAGGTGTATGAGGTGTGTATGTATGTTTGTGTGTGTGTGTATGTACCTATGTATGAGGTGTGTGTATTTATGTATAAGGTGTATGTTGTGTGTATGTATGATATGTATGTATGTATGAGGTATGTGTGGTGTGTGTATGTATGTATGAGGTGTGTATGTATGTTTGTGTGTATGTACCTGTGTATGTATGAGGTGTGTGTATGTATGAGGTATGTGTGGTGTGTGTATGTATGAGGTGTGTGTATGTACCTATGTATGTATGTGTGTATGTACCTATGTATGAGGTGTGTGTATGTATGTATAAGGTGTGTGTGTGTATGTATGTATGTATGAGGTGTGTATGTTTGTTTGTGTGTATGTACCTGTGTATGTATGAGGTGTGTGTATGTATGAGGTATGTGTGGTGTGTGTATGTATGAGGTGTGTGTATGTACCTATGTATGAGGTGTGTGTATGTATGTATGTGTGTATGTACCTATGTATGAGGTGTGTGTATGTATGTATAAGGTGTATGTGTGGTGTGTGTGTATGTATGTATGTATGAGGTGTGTATGTATGAGGTGTATGTATGTATGAGGTATGTGTGGTGTGTACCTATGTATGTATGAGGTGTGTGTATATGTATGAGGTGTGTATGTTTGTGTGTGTGTATATGTATGAGGTGTGTGTATGTATGTATGAGGTGTGTATGTACCTATGTATGAGGTGTGTATGTATGAGGTGTATGTATGAGGTGTGTATGTACCTGTGTATGTATGAGGTGTGTGTATGTATGTATGTATGGGGTGTGTGTGTATGTATGTATGTGGTGTGTATGCATGTGGTGTGTGATGTGTGTATGTCTGTGATATGTATGTGTGATGAGTCATGTGTTGTGTGTATGTGTTTGAGTGAATGCTTACATACATCAAAACAAAAAATGGTAGTGCGCGCTACATGTGCACAGGGGCGCCTTAGAGTTCACTGCCCAGGGGCTCCAAAAATGTAATTCCGGCCCTGCATGTATTAAACACTACAAAAGGTACCAGGGGAAAATAAGTGTTTTATAGTGTTGGAAAAATGACATTAATATGAGGCTGGGTAGTTTTATGCTCTGTTCTGACATGTCTCAGGAAACAGTGGGACAGGGAGCCTTGTGAATCTCTGGATTGCAATATCATAAAAGAGGTATAAATACATGGTATCATTTTAAACTATAAGTATTAAAGAACTACTATAGTTCATAAATGCACTTGATTGTCAAGTATTTACCAAACTCAGGATATTAGCTGCTGTGTAATCCGTGGCCATAAAAACTTTTTTTAAAAGGAAAAATAAATAAATGTGAAGAATCTGTGTATGAGTACAGGTATCCATTTTGTGTTTGTTACATCACATCCCAATAGGGAGTGTCAGTGAAGGGAGGGGTGAGGGAACACATTAGATAACAGTATAAGATTGAAAATGACACCACACACCTTCCCCTCAGAGGCTCAGAAGCATATACCTTGCATTATTCAATGCACCCATAGCTCTCCAGAAGGGTAAATGCCCCTCTCTCACACACAGCTACCGTCAAGTACCATGGAGTCCCCCAGGGTCCTGCAGAAACATCAAAATGTATTTTACATTCTGATTACAAACTTGTTTTATGTTTTTTTTCTTGCCAGCCTTTCTGACCCACCCACAAAGCATGGACTGTTATCAGTTGCACCTTATTGCTATTAGCTCCCTGCGGTCTGGCTGCATTGTTGTTAATCTAATGCCACATAATGTTGTGAAGAATGGGCATGTGCAGACCCCAGGAAGTAATTAATGAACTGATAACGCCCATGCTTGTGAATGGACCAAAAATATTAATTGACCTGTAAACCTGAGACATTTCATTGTAAATTCACTGTAAGAAATAATTTTTTTAAATCACATTAAATGAATAAAGTACTTGTTATTACCTATATTTTAACATTTTGTAATATTTGTGTCCCGTTAATTGTCCTAAATTAGTGCCATTTTTTTGCAATAAAAGACATTCTCTTTTAAACTCTCAATAGTACAGTGGCCCTTTAAAGCAATATCGCCCGTGTTCGCTTTATTTCAGTAGCTGAGCCAGTGTTTACGTCAATTTGAAATTCCATTTCCACTTAGTGGGAGAACATAAGAGCTTTACGAAAACACAAACCTTTCATAAACACATGTGTGTCTTCCTTATCTTCCTCAAGTGTTTTCTTTGATACAAAATACAATTATTGAAACAATAATGCAAAAAATAGGCAAAAAATAGACGCAGGGACAGATCCAAGAAGTGGCCCTTAATGTCCTGAAGTTTGTTATTTTGTTTTAAAAAGCCGTCCTCAGAAGGCTATTTTTATACAAAATGGCTATAAACCAGAGATGAGTAGGTTTAAACTCGGAAAACAGGAATTATTGACGTAAGTCACTAAACTAAAGGTTCAGTCTCACTGTGGATTTTTTGCAAAGGAGAGGTCATTTTTGGAATGTATTATAAATGAGTGGGCTCCTAAAAATGATACAGCAGCAGTGGAGGAGTTAAAGGATGGAAGACCCCACTGCAAAAGATAAAATGTGGCCCCCACCCACCCATCCTTATATCTTTTGCACCCCCTTACATAACCCATGCCCCCTGTACTTTGCTATCATCCAGCCCTTGCTCCCTCAACTCTTCCCTGATACACATCCCAGAGTGCTGAGCTGCTCCACACTGGGTTGCGACAGATAACGGGGTCCAAGGGGGCCCCTACAATGTAGAAATAAATTAAATGCAAAAAATTATGCAGGAGAGCCCACCCAGATGAAGGCTCTGGTGCATTGCACCGCCTGCACAACTGGTAGCTCCACCCTGTACAGCAGATACTTTTTAAAGAAAAAAGTCAAAATGTACATTTAAAAAAAAAAAAAAATATCTGAACTTTTATTTAAATTATGACACTACAAATATCAGGCCATGTTGCTACAGATATTTGTGAGACTTTTTCCACTTACAGTTCATTTGTTTCATGAGCTGAAACCTTTGCTCTCATATTCCCAGCATTTAAAGATTTATGGTGGTATTAAATTAGATAACAAACGCATTCATTTTATTAGAACTCAATTGATAAAATACACATAATTATGTACAACTTGCGAAAAAATGATGACAATTAGATGTGTATGTTTGGAAAGTTGTTTAGTTATTAATATACGTATTTGACACTTGTAAGATTTTAGTTATGATAAGTAATATTGTAATATTGTAAAATAAGTAATATTGTGATATTAAACATGTTTAGTTTTGTAAAATTTCTCTTGGTGAACAGTAAGTCTTTTTGTATTAACATTTGAATGTAAAAACAGTTGAACTTTAAATTAATCAGTATTGTAAACTTGAGATAATGTTTTTTTAACATGCAATTTGTATGTGAAGAATTGTTAACTTCAATATACATTGAATCCAGAGGAAGGCAAACGGTAAAAACCCTTGTTGAAATGTACCCAATTTTAACATGAACTTTGTAATATATTTAAATAAGAAACATGAAAGTATATTTTTGGAAACTTGAACTTTCTTATCTGTGTAACTAAGGAACTTGAAAAAACATTTTTCGAACTCGGAACATTATAAACCGTAACATAGTGAATTAAGATTTTAACATCATTTTTTTTTCAAAGTATTAACATTTAAATGTAAAAACAGTTGAACTTTAAATTAATCAGTATTGTAAACCTGAGGTAATGGTTTTTTAACATACAATTTCTATCTGAAGAATTGTTAACTTCAATATACATTGAATCTAGAGGAAGGCAAACAGTAAACACCCTCCTTGAAACGTACCCAATTTTAACATGAACTTTGTAATATATTTATGTAAGAAACTTGACATTATATTTTTTGAAACTTGAACTTTCTTATCTGTGTAACTAATGAACTTGAAAAAAACATTTTTCCAACTTGGAACATTATAAACAGTAACATAGTGAATTAACATTTTAACATAATTTTGTATTAAAAGTATTAACATTTGAATGTAAAAACAGTTGAACTTTAAACTAATCAGTATTGTAAACTTGTAATGTTTTTTTTAACTAAAGAAATGTTAACTTAAATATACATTGAATGCAGAGGAAGGCAAACAGTAAAAACCCTACTTGAAATGTACCCAATTAAATGAATTCCTTCCTGACCCCAAGAACTGGCGATAAGATTACTCCCTGGATTAATGTTGAATATAACAGATAATATTTACATTGTGACTTAAATGTTGTTGAGCTCTTAACATGAACTTTGTAATAAGTTAAGGTAAAGAACTTGAAAGTATATTTTTTGAAACTTGAAGTTTCTTATCAGTCTAAGTAATGAACTTGAAAATATTGTTTTCAATCTTATAACATTAGAAACAGTAACATAGTTAATTAACATTTTAACATAATTTGTAAAAATAAAGCAAGGCAAGTGTTTTGTGAGGCTAATCATCTATAAACAGTACTTCCATTAATTATAACTGAATTGTTTATTGTTTTGTATTTTTCAATGCTTTTAAATTTGTTTTGCATGGGTTTTATTTCTTTAATGAAAAGTTATAGTACTTCATAGTAGACAATGTTTTTAGTAAAAATACGTCCATCTTCTAATAAATCACCTTGACTTTAATTCTTTTCAATGTAAACTTTAATAGCCTGTGGATTTTTGCACCGTGATAACGCAACGTACAATTGGCCATGTGCAAATACTGGTTCTTGTAAGAAAATACCCACAGATTTGAACGTTTGTCCTTATGATTTATTAATGGTCATTGCAAATGCCATAATGATGGGAAATCGTCTTCTTTGAAGTATAAAAGGGAGACTACTTTCACTTGGTGCTAAATCTATTCTTGGTATGAAAACTCTCTCTCCTTTATGGGTACCAGTTAAAATTTCAGCATCTATAAAATGGTCCTTTAATTGTTGAACAATTAATCTTGTCCCATTGCATAGGCCTTTTTTGGGGCTCATATTTCGCAGTAACATGACAATTGCACCTTTTTTTAGCTGCAAAATATGTGGTGGCATTCCAGAAGGAGTTAGTGAGTATATGAATTCAGTTGAAAAGTTAGCCTGACTTTCATTGTCATCAGCAAGTACAGAGTCAGCACTGTGATCATTTCTTTGTGGTGCATTAATTTTTTTAAAGATTTCATTATTGAGGATTAATGCATCCTTATTTTTACACGTTAGTATGACTTGGTTGGCAAGCTCTGAATATTCCTGGTTATTTATGCTATCTTCAAATATAGCCGATATAATATCTTGGTGACAAATCATATGAGGTGGGATCTCTAGAGTGTCCTCAGGTAAATGTGTTATTTTTTCTGTTCTGCCTTCTCCAATTTTAATAAGCCAATCATTGAAATCAGTTTGGCCTTCTGATCTCATGTTTGTTGCAGTTGAAGATAAGTAAAATGTTTCCATAGTGTGCTTGACTTTATACAGGTTTCGATAATGTCAGTTCGATTTCCATGTACAATGACAGGTAATGTTTGTCTAAAATCGCCACCTAACAACATTACCTTTCCACCAAATGGAAAAGTATTATCCATGACTTCACGAAGCAAACGGTAAATTCATTGGAGGGCATAGCATGACATCATTGTGGCCTCATCTATTATAATTAATTTACTTTTTTTCAGTTTCTTTGCTTGTAATGATGTCATGCGAATATCTGACACAGAGGTTTCTAAAATAGGCACTGGCAGTTTAAAGCCACTATGTACAGTTCTTCCACCTTCTAACAAAAGTGCAGCAATTCCAGTAGTGGCAAACGCCAATGCTATTTGACCTTGTGCTCATACAGAACTCATTAATAAATTATATAGATACGTTTTTCCTTATCCGCCAGGTCCATCAAGATAGAAATAACGCTCTGTCACCATGTCATCATCTATTGCATTTTTAATGGCATTAAATGCTTGCAATTGTAACGTATTTAAAGTTGCAAGTCTTTCTTCTGTTCTTTCTACTTGTAGTTGAATGTCATAGTCTTCAAAGTCATCTATAAGACCTGGATCAGGCAAATTAAAACTTGCACAACTTAATCCATGAGGTAAAAATACTTCTTGGATTTCCATTAACTTTTTTAAGTGTGCAATCGGTTCATTGTATCGTTGCATAAAGTCTTCAGCCATATTACTTTTAAATGTGTCCCACAAAGCTAATGCATTTGGAGCATTTGAGAAGATACAAATAAATGCAAATTGTTCTCTCATCTGTCGTGGCATTTGACATTGTGCTGCTTCTTCTAAACATCTTTCCCATTCTGTATCATCAGCTAGTAAGTTTCTATGTCTTGCATCTAAATGGAAGGATTCATATACTATGTCATTAACAGTTCTTAAGTGTTCAAAACTTTGTGCTCCAGGAACATTTAAAAGTAATATCCATAAGCAAAAATGTTCAACATCTCTTGGACTGACTGTGTAAATTCTTGGGATTATTTTATTGCCCCTGCTTTTTCTCGGTCTCCATAATCCATTCACAAAAACATAGTGATATGGAATTTCAATATATAAGAATTGTGTTGATTGTGAATCTGTGGAATTTAATTCAAACCATGCAGTTAGTGTAGTGTGTCAATCTTCACTTTGGGCCAATGCATTACTTTCATTTCCAGCATGGAAATACACTAAATTTCTTTGTGGCAAATGTACTGCTAATCTAAATACTGCATGTGATCTATCATGCATTTCAAATTTTAAAAGCCGCCACATAGCTTCTGGCGCACTGACATAGCGAGCATCTACATGAGATGCAAGTTCATCATGTACTAACTCACTACTTTCAGGGTTGTCTGCACTTTTGACGACTACAGTAGCTGCATCATAGCCTTTGTAAATATATTTGTAGACATATTTAATGGATTTGATGGAAGTGCAGGCTTCTACATTTATGTGGGCGTTATACTTCATGAGTAAATGTGGATTGTAGGGTACTACATATCTATTGTCAACTTTTTTGCCATGAATAATAGCACTATCTCCTTCTCTTCTTTTATAAAGTGGATATCCATCACAATTGGCATAGGTTTTGTCTCTATAATCTTTTGGAAAATCTTTGGAACATTTATTATTTTCCATACATGGTGATTGTGGATTAAGATCACCACAGTGTCAATGAATCATGCGATGAGTAACAATCTCATATAGTCTACCATATAGTTCTGGATCTGGTAGTTCAGCAACAATGACTGCATCCACTTTGTCAGAAGTATCTAATTTATCTTTTTCTTGAAGTATTATAAGAAGATGTGGATAATACTCATATTAATGAATGGTTGCTCCTCATTTCTGGAATATCTTCTAATGTCTCTTTGAAATGGTGGTTCTCCTTCATCATTTTGAAACACCATTGCAACCTCGTTTAATGTTGGCAAGTTATACCAACGTTTATCAGTATGTTTGTCTCTTTTAAGCACCATATGACCTTTGGCATTGGTAATTGATGTTGTGCATGAAGTTGTTGTTCATTTTCTACTTCTGCCAATTTTTTATAAGCTTTACTGTAGGGGTTATTGTCCATAATGTTATTTAGCTCTATAAAAACACTGGGTAAGCATTTTTTATTTTCTTCCAGCTGCATACGTTGGCCAACAGCTTCCATTGTATCTAGGACATATAGTTGAGTGAATTTTCTTTGCTCTCCTTCCTCTGGATGTAAATGGGAAGTCCGATGATAAATTTGTCCTTGGACTTTAAAACAGTAAGGACCATGTCCTGGTACATTAGCAGCTAATGGTGCCCCCATAGATGCAAAGTATATGGCACTATTGTAGGATCTTATGTTTGTCTTAAATTTTTTGTGGTTTGGAAAAGTAGGTTCAGTCATAATGTTTTGTAAATAGATTGGAAATTCTTTTCTTTCTGGAAGTTTGAACTTGCCTTTTTGACAGCAACTAATAAATTGGCCATCTCTTGGTCTCTCCTGTTTAAAATAATAAGCCTCACAAAACTGACATTGAGTAGTTATGTCCCCACAACTATGAACCTCTACTGCTAAAGACTTCAGTAAAGGACAATTTGCAAATCATATAGCAGTTTGACTTTCATATTCATCAGGTGAAATGTCATGTGATGTTTCAACAACAGGTTCTAAATGCTTTGTTTTTTTCGTGGCTTTTCTTGGCATATCTTTTATTGCTTTAGGTAAAATGTCATGTAATGTTTCAGGAACAGGGTCTAAATGCTTTGTTTTTTTGGTGGCTTTTTTTGGTATCTCTTTTATTTTTTCAGGTAAAATGTCATCTGATGTTTAAGGAACAGGTTCAAAATGCTTTATTTGCTTAGTAGTTTTTTTGGGCATATCTTTCATTTTTGCAGCTGATAGTCTTGCTTGCAAGTCTTTTGCGTTCTTTTTCTCGTCAAATTTCTTTCTCCTCTGGTGTCTGCTGGTCAGCCCATCTCTCTTGTCTTTCTCTAGTTTGACGTCTTTTCTTTTCTTGTTTGCTCTCGTTAGTAGCCATGTTAATCTGTAAAATAAAATTATTTATAATTAGTTTAGTTTGAGATGTTAAGTTTGTTTTGTATATTTTTATTATCAACAGTTTGTTTATATGTGCTTGTAGTTTATTGTAGTGGTAGTTTCTTTGTATTGTTAAATAAGTGTTTTTTTATTTTTTTGGTCTTACTTTCTGTGGTATGTTGTAATTTTTGCCTTACATGAATAGCACAGGGAAGGAACTGACACTATACCTTCTTCTACATGTAGTGGGTAATTAAAATTAATATTTTAGTTGTTTTGTCAATTTATTTTTTGTTGTACTTTTAACTTACAGGCATAGTAGAGGGCAAAAATTAGTCTTTGTAATTTTTACTACAGGGAATTGTCATAATAGTATTTTGATATTTTATTTAAAGGCTTATATGTTCGGTCAATTAATTTTTTTAATTTTTTTCTTGGGGTGTTAGTACTATTTGTAGTAGTATTCTATTTTATGTATGTGTTTAGGTTTTATGCTTAATATATTGTACATTACGACTGGTAATTTAGAATGACAAATTTTATTTAGTCTATGTTTTGAGACTTTTGTGGACTATGCTGTTTTCTTTTTTTTTGTGGCTAGATTGAAGTTTGGATTTACTGTTAAACATTATTGTCCATAACAGACAAATAAGAAGTAAATAAGAAATGTGTCAATTATATTTTGGTAAAAGTTATAGGCCCTCATTCAATTGCGATTTGGCCAATTCAATAGTGCTTTAAATAAGCACATAACATATATTTTTTTAAATAATTTTTTAGTTAGTGAAAACCTTGTATTTGGATAGATGTTTACTAACTAAAAACTTCTTTAAAAAAATATGTTATGTGCTTATTTAGACCCCTATTCAATTGGCCAAATTGCAATTGAATGAGGGCCATAGTTAGTGATTGTTATTTTTTTTTTTCTGTTGACATGGATGCAGAGCAATTATGTTTATTTAGTTTTCTCTTTTTTTACTTGTTATACTGTACCTTGGTTGAAGTGTGATCAGAATCTTTGTTGGTCCTCTGTTGAATGTCTTCGTCCGATGGTCTGGTCCTCTGTTGAAAGTCTTCGCTGGTCTTCACGCAGTGTCTGTTGTAAAAGAAAAATGAAAATGTTATTTGATTTTAATGTATTTGTAATGAATAACATATTTCATTATTTTGGTCTATTTTATCTGTTATGGTGAATATTTCTGCTATGCTGTTTTTTGTGCAACCTTTTAAAAATACTTTAAATGTATTTGTATATTCCAGTTATCCTTTTTTTATACTGTAATTATTAATGTTTTTCTTATTTTGGATATGATTGCAATGTTTTTAGCATTATCCTGTTTTGTGTCCACCACTTTTGCTATACTAATTTAGACTTCTTTGTAAGGCCTATAGCTTCGTAAACAGTAAATAAGAATATTAATTTCCTTTGCTATGTGTTTGTGTGATTTTTGGTACAATTCTAGTTGTGTCTACCATATGTTGCATACTTTATTTGCTTAATTAATTTTTTTATGAAGGTTAAATGTTTTTCCTATTTTAGATATGATGGCTATGTTTTTAGCATTATCTTATTTTGTGTCCCCCACTTTTGGTATGCTTATTTCAACTTCTTTGTAAGGCTTATAGATTCTTAAACATTAAAGAAGAATATTAATTTACTTTTCTATGTGTTTGTGTGATTTTTGGTACAATTCTGTTTTCTGTCCCCCATATGTTGCATACTTTATTTGCTTAATTAGTCTATTTTATGAGGATTAAATGTTGTTGTACATCGAAAATGAATGTTTTTCCTATTTTGGATATCATGGCTCTGTTTTTAGCATTATCCTATTTTGTGTCCACCACTTTTGGTATGCTTATTTAGACTTTTTTGTAAGGCTTATAGTTTCTTAAGCATTAAAAAATAATATTATTTTACTTTGCTATGTCTTTGTGTGATTTTTGGTCCAATCCTATTTTGTGTCTACCACTTTTGTTATGCTTATTTAGGCTTCTTTGTAAGGATATTAGGTTCTTAAACATTAAAGAAGAATATTAATTTACTTTGCTATGTGTTTGTGAGATTTTTGGTACAATCCTATTTGTGTCTACCATATGTTGCATACTTTATTTGCTTAATTAGTATTTTTTATGAAGGTTAAATGTTTTTCTACAGTGAAAATGAATGTTTTTCTATTTTGGATATTATGGCAATGTTTTTAGCATTATCCTATTTTGTGTTCACCACTTTTTGGTTGCTGCATTTGTTATATTGGCGGCCATTAAACATATATAGTTCCTTTATTTTTTCTACTTGTTATACTTTACCTTGATTGAAGTGTCGAATGACAGAGGGTCCCCTCCTGCCAATCTTAATCCGCCGGTCTTCTTGTAGTGTCTGTTTGAAAAAGAACGTGAAATGGTTAATTTTATATTTCTTCTTTTTGATATAGCAAAGCATGGTCTTTTTCAGCATGTAATGTATTTTTCTATCTTACCTCTTCTTCTTTGTTTGTGTTCTTTAAAAGGGATTCTGGTTCACAATGCACGGTGCAAATTCTTGAGTGACGCTGTTGATGCAGAGTCTGTTTGAATATTAAAAAAAAGGAGAAAGATTGAGCTTTAGGTTATATATTGAATTGTATATTGATAGCGAAATTTTATTAGTGAAAAAACAACGTCGATTAAAAGAATTTAAAAGCAATTTAAAAACACTGTGAAAGGTGATTCCTTCAATGACTCTTGTGACCACTATTACCACTCTATTATATAGTATTTTTAGAGTGTGGTTACACAGGTAAATTCCTCAGAGTATATAAAAGGGCAAATGCACAATGATTTAAGGGCTGTAGACAAAACCCATAGATGGATGTATATGTATACAATATTAATATAGATTACTGACAGATGAAGTGAAACACCTACTATTAGTAGAGTTATCTTGGTGTTTCAAAACTGTAAAGGCTCAGCCTCATATGGGAATGTCATGCAGTCTGATACAGATACCAGTCCCTATATGCAGCAAAGCTGCTTTCCCTTAATGTGTCTGTATACAGAAACGACTGACATGCTGTTTGCAAAGCAATGGTTATCTCCTCTTAACTAAGTTACTGAGGGTCTGTGTCAGTTCAGGGGTAAGGCTTTAATAGCCCAGATAATATGCCCTTAAAAGTGCCTCTGAGTTCTTTTTAGTAGAGCGTTTGCGCCTCCATTAGCTCGGAGTTTCGCGCTTCCTGAATGTGGCGTGCGTGATGACGTCACGCTACCTACGCCTGTTACCTAACATGTTTCTACGTTACAAAACGTCTTTGTCAAAGGATCAAGACCTTTGACAAAGACGTTTTGTAACGTAGAAACATGTTAGGTAACAGGCGTAGGTAGCGTGACGTCATCACGCACGCCACATTCAGGAAGCGCGAAACTCCGAGCTAATGGAGGCGCAAACGCTCTACTAAAAAGAACTCAGAGGCACTTTTAAGGGCATATTATCTGGGCTATTAAAGCCTTACCCCTGAACTGACACAGACCCTCAGTAACTTAGTTAAGAGGAGATAACCATTGCTTTGCAAACAGCATGTCAGTCGTTTCTGTATACAGACACATTAAGGGAAAGCAGCTTTGCTGCATATAGGGACTGGTATCTGTATCAGACTGCATGACATTCCCATATGAGGCTGAGCCTTTACAGTTTTGAAACACCAAGATAACTCTACTAATAGTAGGTGTTTCACTTCATCTGTCAGTAATCTATATTAATATTGTATACATATACATCCATCTATGGGTTTTGTCTACAGCCCTTAAATCATTGTGCATTTGCCCTTTTATATACTCTGAGGAATTTACCTGTGTAACCACACTCTAAAAATACTATATAATAGAGTGGTAATAGTGGTCACAAGAGTCATTGAAGGAATCACCTTTCACAGTGTTTTTAAATTGCTTTTAAATTCTTTTAATCGACGTTGTTTTTTCACTAATAAAATTTCGCTATCAATATATGATTATGATTAACCCTATGTTGTTTTCACATTTGAATTTGTAGTGTCAAGCACTAATGGGTTTAATTCCCTAAGATATTACTTTTCTGCTTATATATTGAATTGCAATAAATTAATGTCATTTAAATATACTTGTTTAATTAGTTTGGGTTAAGATTATTTTGTTGTAGAAGCTATACACATAAATTTGCGTGTCATATGTCACTATACATGAATCACATTTTCATAGTTAAAGTTTTTTTTTTTTGTCCTGTCTTGATAATAAAATGTAATATATTATAGCTTACCTCTCAGTTCTAATTTGCACTATGTAAAGTAGGAAATTAGGAAACAATTCTCTTAAGTAACAGCAGCAGTTACCTATCCACTCACTCCGTTCATCACCTGAGTAGAAATGTCGAATTTTCTGGAAAGTAGGCAGTATTTATAAACTTTCAAGTGCCTCAGACCGTTAGAAAGCAATACGCATGCGCTATTTGCGTTCCAGCTTACAATTTGCGTTCCATCCACCATTTTATGAGTAGTAGTTTTCAAAATGGTGGTTAATATCAGTGTGGTACGTGCTGCATAGTATGTGTTACGTACCTCGTAAAGTTGACTGTAGCGTTGTTTCAGTTTTGCGAGTCACTGTAGTATAGTTACGTCTGAAGCCTCGTTTTCGTTTTGTTCGGCGGCCATTTTTTCTTTCGCTTAGATGATTTTCGACATTTTAAACTCGTTTTTTTGGACTTAAATGGACGTGTAAATTAACTTTTCGAGTTGCCGGATGCCACCCCTTGCTGTAAGTAAGCTTCTTATGTGTTCGTTGTGTCTATTTCTTGTGTTTCTGATGTTTTCATGCGCGCCGTTTTCGGACGGTTTTGCGTGTTGCGAATGTGTCATTTTGCGGCCGTATTTTTTTGCGAGGCGGCCGTAATTTGTTTGCGAGGGACGCAGTTGGTTTTTACGTGTACGACGCAGTTTATTTTTTTCTAAGTCGTGCGTATGTGTGATAACCGCGTGTGAGGCGCCTTTGAGTTTTTTTTTTTAAAGGCGTGCGTGTGTGTGTTCACAGCCGACGTTGGACCTTCCACCACCGCAAACACAGCCGACCTGGGATGCTCCACCACCGCAAATGTGGCCCCTCGCTTCGCGAGGATCCGCATTTGCAGGGACGTGGAATGATGCACCACCGCAAATGCGGCCCCTCGCTTTGCGAGGATCTGCATTTGCGGGGACGTTGGGATGCTCCACCACCACAAATGCGGCCCCTCGCTTTGTGAGGACCCGCATTTGCGCGGAACTGTGTCCCCCGCTTAGCGAGGGACGCCGTTCTGAGCCTGCAAGCGTTAGCAACAACTCGTATGCTCACAACTATATGTGACAGACTCTCAATTAACCAACACCCATGTTACTTTCTGGGTGCTTGAGAGTTAAAGGCCTAGATTAGCTGCACATAGGAAGCTCTGCTAAGTATATTTATCAGTGACGACTGTTCTAGCAGCAGCAGTTTTCACTCCTCACTTACACACTGGTACATTCAGACAGAGGGTGCGGTGCTGACCCTGGGAATGCAATGCCAACACTTTTCTGGCTCAGTCACTCATGCCCGGGGAATGTAACCCAAACACTGCTCTGGCTCAGTCTCTCAAGCCCGGGTAATGTAACCCCAACACTGCTCTGGCTCATTCACTCATGCCCGGGGAACGTAACCACAACACTGCCCTGGCTCAGTCACTCATGCCCGGGGAACGTAACCCCAACACTGCCCTGGCTCAGTCACTCATGCCCGGGGAACGTAACCCCAACACTGCCCTGGCTCAGTCACTCATGCCCGGGGAACGTAACCCCAACACTGCCCAGGCTCAGTCACTCATGCCCGGGGAACGTATCCCCAACACTGCCCTGGCTCAGTCACTCATACCCGGGGAATGTAACCCCAACACTGCCCTGGCTCAGTCACTAATGCCCGTGGAATGTCTCTCTTCTCCCCTTCCTCCCCTGTGTCTCTTACCTCCTCCTCTCCCTCCCCTGTGTCTCTCTTCCCCGTAGCTGTCCCTCCTATGTGTCTCACCCACTCCTCCCTCACCTTATGCTGCAGGCTGCAAGCCTCTGGCGCTCATCGCGAGCATCAGTGGGGGCAAGGGGAGAGCGAGGACCGCAAAGCGTGATGACAACTCGCAGTTTGTTCTTTTCTTCAGCATACATAAGGGAGGTACCAGTTATTGAGACACCACACAATAATGGGGTTACACTACCTTCACCAAATAATTGGTTAACGCAGAAAGAAATCCAGAAGGGGTTGGAAAAAATAAATGTTAATAAAGCCCCAGGTCCTGATGGAATATATGCAAGGGTACTGAGGGAACTGGGCT
This sequence comes from Discoglossus pictus, assembly GCA_027410445.1. Taxonomy (NCBI): domain Eukaryota; kingdom Metazoa; phylum Chordata; class Amphibia; order Anura; family Alytidae; genus Discoglossus; species Discoglossus pictus. Next base: position 107,540,046 of record CM050172.1, on the reverse strand, counting down.
CTTTAATAGCCAAACCATTATAATTAACTAGCGACTTGCCCGTCAAAAAATGACGGCAATAAGATTGTAAGGCAGGTAATGGTGTTTGTGTGCGAAATGAATTTTGTTGGTGTTGCAAGATCCTTCGGCGCTCATTGCGAGGCTCTTGGTTGTTTGTGATCTATGAGCAGCGTTGGTGTTTTTTTTTTCCGTCTGGGTAATGAATAAAATAAGAAATTAATATACTTTACCTATTGTGAAGTAATATATGCAGCATTGTGTTGAAGAGCTGGCAATCTGTTTTCATGTTGCTGCAGCATCAGTGCTGTGGAGCTGCTGTGTAAGTGTCATGAATGTGTGCAGTGTGTAGTGTAATAGTGTGCGAGTCAAATCCGTTAGGGTAGCTGTGTGCTTCCAGATTGTATAAGTTAGGATTATAAAATGGCGCCTAATTTGTGGAATGCGGCTGTGGCTAATTTTGCGTCCTTGCTTTCGGATGTCGTCCGAATTTTTCGGAAAATCCGTAGGTGTTTTGCGTGTTTAGGGTTCTTTAGCCTCGTTTTCGTTTTGTTCGGCGGCCATTTTTTCTCCCGCTTAGGTGATTTTCGGGTGTCTAAACTCTGAAATTTGGACTTAAATTGAGGTGTAACTTCACTTGCAGAGGTCCTCGGTGCACCCCCTTGCTGTGGGTAAGCTTTTTATGTGTTTGTTGTGTGTATTTATTGTGTTTCTAATGTTTTTGGGGTTGCGGCGGTTGCGTCCTTGTTTTCGGATCTCGTACGTCTTTTTTGGAAAATCTGTAGGTGTTTGTTGGTGTTTTGCGTCTATAGAGTCCCGTAGCCTCGTTTTCTTTGGCGGACATTTTCCCTCTCGCTTAGGGGATTTTCAGGTGTTTAAACTCTTTTATTTCGAGTGAAATTGAGGTGTAACTTCAGTTTTCGAGGTCCTGGGTGACCCCCTTGCTGTAGGTAAGCTTTTTATGTATTTGTTGTGTGTATTTATTGTGTTTTTCATGTGCGCAGGTTTCGGGCGGTAAGGTCGTATTTTTGCTGGGTCGTAACACGTCTCGTATTTCTTTGTCGTAAGTCCGTAAATTTTGCGAGGTCCGCAGTTGCTGGCAAGGTGCGCCTTTGGCGCTCCATGCCAGTAACTGCGACCGTCGCTTCGCGAGTCCGCAGCGTTAGCAACAACCCGCCTGCTCACAACTATATATGTGATTTTTCAAGATACAGTCAACACAGGGTCGCTTCCACATGACTTGTGAAAAGCAGAGGTGATACCTATATCTATGAAGGGAGCAAAAGCAAATCCGGGGAATTATAGACCAGTGAGCCTCACTTCTGTAGTGGGGAAGCTTTTAGAAGGTTAATAAAGAATAATATACAAGAATATGTATTTTTGAATAGGATTATAAGTAGGAGTCAACATGTATTTATGAGGGATAGGTCATGTCAAACAAATCTAATTAGTTTCTATGAAGAGGTTAGTAGGAACCTGGATAAAGGCAACTCAGTGGTTGTAGTCTTTTTGGATTTTGCAAAGGCTTTTGAAACAGTGCCACATGGGAGACTATTGGGCAAACTAAGGAATACAGGAATTCCTATAAATATCTGCTCATGGATTGATAGCTGGCTAAAAGGCAGGAAGCAAACGTTTGTGGTAAATGGAACATACTCAGATTGGACTAATTTGGTAAGTGGGGTTCCTCAGGGTTCAGTATTAGGTCCTCTCGTTTTTAACATATTTATTAATGACTTAAAAGTAGGATTGGAAAATATTGTCTCCATTTTTGCTGATGACATAAAGTTGTGCAAGTTAATTAAATCAGATAATGATGTACTTTCCCTGCAAAGGGATTTACATAAATTAGAGAAATGGGCGTCTAAATGGCAGATGAGATTTAATATGAATACATGTAAAGTTATGCACCTGGGAAGGAAAAATAGCCATGCAATTTATAATCTTAATGGAGCAAATATTGGGGTATCAGATATTGAAATGAATTTGGGAATACTTGTGGACAACCACCTTGATAACAGTGCTCAATGCCAAGCAGCAGCAGCAAAGGCAAGTAAAAGGTTAGCATGTGTTAAGAAGGGTATAGAAGCCAGGGAAGCAAATATAATTCTGTCACTATACAAATCCCTAGTTCGCCCTCATTTGGAATACAGACTACAGTTTTGTGCACCACTTCATAAAAATGATATTTTTGAGCTGGAAAAGGTACAGAGAAGGGCTACAAAAGGGAAATGGAGGGCATAAGTTACGAAGAAAGACTAACCAAATTAAACTTCTCTAGAAAAAGGCCCCTAAGAGGAGATATGATTACCTTATATAAATATATCCAGATCAATACAAGGCTTGTCAAGTGAGCTTTTTGTGCCAAGAGGTTTTCAACTAACAAGAGGACATCCTTTGAGGTTAGAAGTAAAAAGATTCCACCTTAAAGAAAGAAAAGGGTTATTCACAGTAACGGTGGTTATTCTGTGGAATTCTCTACCAAAGGAGGTGGTGACAGCAGGTTCAATAGATAACTTTAAACATGGATTGGATATATTTTTTTACCAAAAATGGAATTCAGGGTTATCATGGTTAATTAGAAAGAGAGTATTGATCCAGGGAGGAGTATGATCACGGTATCTGGGGTCAGAAAGGAATTCATTTTTTTCCCTTTTGAGACAATTGGCAAAAGTTTCACTTGTGTGTTTTTTCTGTTTGCCTCATCTGGATCAATTAACATCTAATCTGCATATTGCAGATCAGAGGAGATCTTAAAAGGTTGAACTTGATGGACTGAAAGTCTCTTTTCAACCTCAATTACTATGTAACTATTTAATGTATTATATATATATATATATATATATATATATATATATATATATATATATATGATATAAAAAGTCTACACACCCCTGTTAAAATGTCAGGTTTCTGTGCTGTAAAAAAATTAGACAAAGAAAAATAATTTCAGAACTTTTTCCACCTTTAATGTGACATATAAACTGTACAACTCAATTGAAAAACAAACTGAAATCTTTTAGGTGGAGGGAAGAAAAAAATAAAAATAAAAATAATGTGGTTGCATAAGTCTGCACACCCTCTTATAACTGGGGATGTAGCTGTGTTCAGAATTAAGCAATCACATTCCAAATCGTGTTAAATAGGAGTCAGCATACACCTGCCATCATTTAAAGTGCCTCTGATGAACCCCAAATAAAGTTCAGCTGCTCTAGTTGGTCTTTCCTGAAATGTTCTTAGTCGCATCCCACAGCAAAAGCCATGGTCCACAGAGAGCTTCCAAAGCATCAGAGGGATCTCATTGTTAAAAGGTATCAGTCAGGAGAAGTGTACAAAAGAATTTTCAAAGCATTAGATATACCATGGAACACAGTGAAGACAGTCATCATCAAGTGGAGAAAATATGGCACAACAGTGACATTACCAAGAACTGGAGCTCCCTCCAAAATTGATGAAAAGATGAAAAGAAAACTGGTCTGGGAGGCTACCAAGAGGCCTACAGCAACATTAAAGGAGCTGCAGGAATATCTGGCAAGTACTGGCTGTGTGGTACATGTGACAACAATCTCCCATATTCTTCATATATCTGGGCTATGGGGTAAAGTGGCAAGACGAAAGCCTTTTTTTACAAAGAAAAACATCCAAGCCAGGCTACATTTTGCAAAAACACATCTGAAGTCTCCCAAAAGCATGTGGGAAAAGGTGTTATGGTCTGATGAAACCAAGGTTAAACTTTTTGGCCATAATTCCAAAAGATATGTTTGGCGCAAAAACAACACTGCACATCACCAAAATAACACATACCCACAATGAAGCATGATGGTGGCAGCATCATGCTTTGGGGCTATTTTTCTTCAGCTGGAACTGGGGCCTTAGTTAAGATAGAGGGAATTATGAACAGTTCCAAATACCAGTCAATATTGGCACAAAACCTTCAGGCTTCTGCTAGAAAGCTGAACATAAAGAGGAACTTCATCTTTCAGCATGACAACGACCCAAAGCATACATCCAAATCAACAAAGGAATGGCTTCACCAGAAGAAGAAGATTAAAGTTTTGGAACGGCCCAGCCAGAGCTCAGACCTGAATCTGATTGAAAATCTGTGGGATGATCTGAAGAGGGCTGTGCCCAGGAGATGCCCTCGCAATCTGACAGAGCAAAGAAGAGTGGGCAAGTCTTGCCAAGTCACAATGTGCCATGCTGACTCATACCCAAAAAGACTGAGTGCTGTACTAAAATCAAAAGGTGCTTCAACAAAGTATTATTTTAAGGGTGTGCATACTTATGCAACCATATTATTTTATTTTTATATTTTTTCTTCCCTCTACCTAAAAGATTTCAGTTTGTTTTTCAATTGAGTTGTACAGTTTATAGGTCACATTAAAGGTGGAAAAAGTTCTGAAATGATTTATCTGTGTCTCATTATTTTACAGCACAGAAACCTGACATTTTAACAGGGGTGTGTAGACTTTTTATATCCACTATAGTCCCTCTCCTAACGATCAAGTGCATCGAACCATTGCTCTCCAGCGATGGACTGCCCCTCTCAGGCCCCTCTCCTCTTGTAGCTGAGGTGTGGCTGATTGCTACGCCCTGTCTAGCCTGCGAAGAGGGCCGAGGGCAGAGTGATGGTGAGGAGAATGCCACGAAAGCGTGATCGCATTGGAGTCTGGCGAAGGGCTGCAGTAGCATGATGACTTGGGAAAGTGTGATGGAAGTGAGCCTGCGAAGACTGATTTTGAGATTTATGGAAGGCATGAACGAGGTAATGCCTACGAAGGCTGGTATGGGTCGTATGATAGCGTAGACATCATGAGCCTGCAAAGGCTGGTATGGTCCATATGGAAAGCGTGAATGAGGTGAGGTTGCAAGGCTGGATTAGGCCTTATGGAATGGCGGATGAGGGTCGTAATTTTAGCCAATTCAGGTAAATCCCACCCCGAAAAGGTACAGGAAAGTTGAAAAACCTAGTAGGCAAACCAGACTTAACAAAGCCTAAAAAGCGTAGCCTTTGACATGGACAAGGGATGAAAATTGGCGAATTCAGGTCCAAACCCACCCAAGAAGGTATAGGAAAGTCGAGAACTTGGTAGATTAGGCCAGAACTAAGCATGAAAAGCGAAGGCTGAATCTTGGACAGCTTAGAAGGAGTAGACAACTTAAGTTGGATAACGATAGGAAAGGGCCCACAAAGTGACTGGAGCTTGCGATATGAGGCCTGGAAAGCTGAAAAGCGCGAGAGCGCAGAGATACAACCTGCAGATGTTGGCTCAGGGCTGAACTGAGCAAAAGGATGTGGACAGGAAGTGCTTATAAGGCTGATCCCCTCCCAAGGAAGAGGTGGGGTTGACAAAGCCCCTCCCATGGAAGAGGCGGAGAGGGACCCTCCCACAACGCCAGGTGTTTAACCTGGAACATATATATATATATATATATATATATATATCTGTAGTGCCTGATGGTGCAGATCAATTGTAATGACTTTATTGACCCTTTAACTCCCAGAATACAGATACACAAATTGCGACTGCAGACTCATTGAAAACCTTGCTCCCTTAGCGCTGTGTATGATTCTGATACATTGTTTTTAAAAAGCATTTAGTGGAAATCAAAGTGAGGGCATTTAATTAATATTACAGCTTACCGCTACACCCTCAGAGTTTTAACATGCATTTTACTAATACACTAAAATACAAAATATTACTACAATATCGTCGCTGCTTTTTATCTTATTATAAATGCATACATGACAGATTAGTCTATTTGCAATACTGCGTAAAAATCTATTTATCCAGAATATCCGTCTGTTCTGCGCTCAGAGCACAAATTAACAAACCTCAATATAAATACGCATTCGCTGGTTTTACAAGCTCGCTATTTGTTCATTATTCTCGCTGTGCCCTGCTTTTATTGCCTATTAAGATTCATTTTCTTAGAAATTATTTATTTTTTATTTTTTTGTCAAAACTCAGTTAATCACAGCTATTTTCTTTCATTCTCTGTAAAGAAGAATTCAGCTGTTTTGCAGTAAAAATATTAAATCATATATTATTGAGTGCAGTACTCATGTTTTTACATTTAGAATCCCACAGAGAATCATAGGAAAAAACATCCTATGATATGATCTGTGATTGGCTGATGTTCTTACTGTAACATTTAGACATAGCCTTAGTAAAAGGCAGCTTTAGAGCAACTTTGTTTGTTCAGTTGTGTCTGACTTTCCATTACTCTAGGCACCACAGCACACCAGGCGCATCTGCCAGTCACTGCCACATTGAGCTCCATCAAGCTCATGCACTCATCTGTACATCTGTGCCTCTGCCGTCCCCTTCTTCATGTGCCTTCATCAGAGTCTTAGAGGAATCCTGTCTTCTGATGATATGGCCACATTTTTTACCTTTATCCTCATGATCAAACATTCCAGTGAACAGTTTGGCTTCATTTCTTGTAGTATTGATTGATTGGATCTTGCAGTCCAAGGGACTCTAAGCAGTTCTCTCCAACACTACAATTCAAACGTGTCAATTCTCCGGCGCTCAGATTTCTTTATGGTCCATCACTCACATCTGTATGTTACTACTGAAAATACCAGAGTTCTGACTATGCAGACTGTAACGGCTAACCCGGTAGTGAGAGGGTACCAGCCGTTGGAGACGTCCTTTTCCCTGGCAAGCTGCTGTGTAAAAGTGAAGTTGGTATAATCCCATCCAAGAGTCTCAGAAGCCCAGACCACCCATATTGGACGACACTTGCTTGGGAGTCAAAGAATACTGACTTTATTTTGTTGTGCAGAAATATTTATACACATCTCTTCCCACAGGCAATACACATGCCCATATTTGGCCACACAATACACATAAAGAGAACAATAGGTGTGGTCACACCTCCCCTAGGCTACCTGGCTACTTTGATGCAATAAGACATTGATCAGATTATACTCTTTGTTCTGTGTCTCATACTAAAAACACTTTATACAATAGACTTCCTTATCTTATAAAGGAGTCTCTGTAATAGGATTATCTATTAGCCTAGTAGCTGTAATATTCTGAGCCAATATATTCTGTAGAACATAAAACAACATATCTACAGTACAGCAATGTGATCATATTTTAACCATAATAATTAAATAACCATAAAACAGGGGAAAACAGTGATGGGTTCCGTTACACAGACCATTGTTGATAGGGTGATATCTTTACTTTTTAATAGCTTCTCCAGATTTGCCATAGCTTTCCTTCCCAGAAGCAAACATCTTTTAATTTCATGCCTGGAGTCGCCATCTGCATTACAGCCTCTTAAAAGTTTTCACACGTCCTCTGAAGGACATTGCACACATGATTGTGATGGTTATAAGGATTTCTTGTTAACACAGCCATGGCATTGCAAGGGCGTCATCCCTGCCATGATATGGGCAAGGTGAAACATACCACCAAGATAAAATCTCATGAGCTTGGTGACAAGAAGCTTTGGGATAGACTACAAGACACTTGTATACCCCTGTGGATAACTGGGACTTTTCAATGAAGACTCTTTTTGAGATTTCCTTGATATACTACTTCACGGGAGCTGTCTCAGGTAAGGAGAGAAGGGATATTGTGTCCCAGTGATGTGTGAGTCAAAGGCACAATAATAAGGTTGATGATAAAGAGGAAGGATCTCAGATGTGTGTTTTGGCAAGACATCAAAATAAGATTCTTCACTAAGACCTTAAGACATTAAGATCAGCAAAGATGACTATGTAATCATCTACCAAGATATTAGTTAATGGGGCATGGAAGCTTTCCTGTTTTTAATATTAATAATAAACTCCCTAAGTGTGTGTTTACATCTAAACATCATTTTATTAACAAGTGCTTAAAATCTCTGTTTTTACCCACTGAATGCTTCCAAATAGTCCCAACAAGGTCCATCCAATGGGCCTCATTCTATTATCGGCCGTAAAAAGGCTGCGATTCCTTGCGGGGGTTCTGTTAACTCGCAATTCAATTATACGGCCCCGCAAGGATCTCCTCTTACGGCCGGCCGCATATCTTGGAACCGGCCGTAAGCTCAGAAATCTACAAAGTCAAAAATAAATTCAAGCCTGCACTGTACAGCTCTGTAAATGCTAGGGATCATATTGGGGGACATGAGGATTAAAAGGAACCCACTCTCAAGCTTGCACATCAGCCCAAACCCAAGTTCAAATTAACTGTTTATTTTCCGGCCGCAGCGTGGGCGGGTCTGAAGTGCTCCAAGCCCTATGGACTTTTTACATGGATATTTGACATATATTAAAAAAATATATATTTTACGGATTTGAGTATAGGGGAATGTTGTGCTATTTAACACCTAAAATCACTTTATAGTCTTCTCAAAGTGCAGGATGGCTTTATTTGGGCTATTTTATGTGCTTAATTGGTGCTAGCGGGACCTCTTTCCTGCAAGTAAGCTGCGGCTCGGTTTTAGCCTTGCAGAGAGGGTTCCCGGAGCAATTGAATTGCAAATAGGATTTTCTTACGGCCGATTTCCTTGCGGACGATTTAGATCAAAGGATTTCCTCCGGCGCGAGCGGCCGCAAGAGATAGCAAGGCACCGGCCGCAAGCCTGCCGGAATCCCCGGCCGGAGGGGAATAGAATACCAGAATAGCTTGCGGCCGGTCCTTGCGGCCCCGCAACGGCTGCGGCCGCTAATAGAATGAGGCCCAATGTAAATAATGCACACAGTGTTTCTATTTGTACTATATGTACTAGCCAATCACAGAGTACTTGCATGTTTTCAAACAGCATGTTTTAAAATGCTGCTAATAGACAACCTGTGATTGGCTAGTACATCCAGTACTACAGAGATCCTGTGCACTTGGGGTAGACCTTTGTTGGGAATATTTGGAAGGTTTCAGTGAGTAAAAACAGAGCTTTTAAGCCCTTGTTGATAAAATGATGTTCAGATCTGCAAATCTGGTAGTTTATTTTAATATTAAAAACGGAGAAGCTTCTGTATCCATTTAATGTCATGTTAATGAAGCCACTGAAGACTATGGATAGTAGTAATGATTACTGATGTCAAGACTTCCTCTGTGACTTTCTATTGGTGGAACCAACCAACACTTAAATGCATAGGAATCTGAAGACAAGCCACTTAGATCAGTGCATACACTCCCCCAATGACCTACCCCGAGGATGTGAAGAAGCAATTCTATGAAGAATTAGATGCCCTGCTATTGTCACTGCACAGATAAGCCAATTCTGTTTGGCGATCTTAAGTTTCTCTTTTTTTTTACCTTTTTATCTAATCTAACACCTGCTGCTTATATCAGACACACATTACATTGAGACTATCTATACACATACTGATTTATTTTATTTCAAAATAAAACTTGTTTTCCACACACCCAGAGCTGCTTACATAGGCACAGTGTACCTACCAATAGAAACACTACATTTGGGTACATATTTTAACTCTGTAGTAATCTACAAACCAACAGCAGCACAATGCAGAGATCTACAGATAAATGTCTGGCTCTTCCTGCTTCATTGTGCATGGGACTACATATACAAAGATTCCTTCCGGCACAAACTGCTGTCATAGATTGATACAATGTATTAGATGCCTGTGATTGGCCAAACAAATTATGAATGTTATGCAAATGTTAGCAGGGATTGCGAGGGGTGTTAACTTTGGGGTAAGTTTAGTAATGTTTATTTTATTTTTTCATGCAAATTTTTTTTTCCATACACTACTGTATGAAAAATTTTAAATATGCCTTTAACACAAGTGTCGGTTGAGTTGCAGCAGCCCTGGAGTCCTCCAGAGCAATAGAATAGGCAAGTGTAATAGCAAAGGTGTAGCGGAACCCATCACGGTTTTAAACTGTTTTATGATTATTATGGTTAAAATATGATCCTACTATATGTATGTTGGTTGATGTTCTACAGAATATATTGGCTCAGAATATTAGCCAGACTTTTGCAGACCTAGGCTAATAGATAATCCTGTTACAGAGATTCAAGAGATAAGAAAGTTGTAAAGGATCCTTGCATTTTCCAAAGTGTTTTCATTCTCTGATAAGAACAAAGAAGAATGATCTAATTAATGTCTGATTGTATCCAAGTTGCCAGGGAGGTGTGACTCACCTATTGTCCTATATGTGTATTGTATGGGGGATATGTGCAATGTCTGTGTGTTATGTGTAAAAACATACTTTTACTAACTTTTGAACCCCTGGTCTGATTCATGCCATTTTTGTATATGTTGTTCCCCTGGGTGAGAGATATTGAATGGTGCGGGACTTAAAGGTGTACCCCCTGTATTTGGGGTACATCCAGAATGTGGTTAAAATTGTGTCTGTTTTAATTGTGTTACCTGTTATCTGAGGGGAGGAGACGTGGGGGTTGAACCATGTATATAATTGGCTGTTGTGATAATTATGTGGGTGTAGCCCTTCAGAGGGCACCATTGCATAAAAGGAGATTCCCTGTCATTAAAAGTTAGTTCTACTTGACCCTTCAAAACGTAGCCTTGTCTCGTTATTGAAGGGATCGCTATATCATACTGGGGATTGCTATGCTTTGGCATACTCCCTTGAGCTGTAACTACTGAACGCTTGTTCCTGATGCACTATCCTTGGAGTCTGTGGTGGTTTTGGTGTCCGGTGCGGTGCTTGTAGGCCTCGACGCAAGCTAGGACGCGTCCATCAACGGAGGTACCCGGTCGGGGTGCCAGGAGATCCGTTACATTGGTGGCAGTTGTGGTGGCTTCCTAGTAAGAGGAAAAGCAGCACAGAGACACCGGTAACGTTTGGAGTTACAAATTGAGGGCAACGCTAGTATCCGTACAGCGCCCCTGGCTACAGCAGGATGGAACCGGCTAGTTTTCAGACAGCGTTCCATCATGAGGAGGAGGAGGCGGCCGCGGACTACAGGGATGCAGACAGAAAGAAACTCATGGTTACAGTACCTCTTATTACCCCACAGAATGAGTTTGGAAGAGAACTCCAAAGCAGACTGGCCTTTTTCCCAGGTACGCTTCCCATGAAAACCTTGGAATGGTTAATGACAGATGTCCACAAATTCATAATGGAAAAGCAGCGGGCACGGGAGCGGTCTATCTTGGGAGCTGCTAACCCACCTCCCACCAATAACCCCCCCCCAGCACTGCGTCCGGGTGGTGGGAACTACCAAACCCCTGCACGGTACATCAGGTGCCACACGTGTAACCAGCAGGGTCACATGCAGAGAGACTGTCCCAGAAACAGAAACCGCTCCACGTGGAATACTCCAACTAATTCCCCTCCCCAGCGACAGTGTGTACCCCAGGGAGCTGAAGGTGTCGTCCTTCCTCCCCAGCGGCAGTGTGTACCCCAGGGGGCCGAAGGTGTCGTCCTTCCCCCCCCAGCGCCAGTGTGTACCCCAGGGAGCCGAAGGTGTTGTCCTTCCTCCCCAGCGGCAGTGTGTTCCCCAGGGAGCCGAAGGTGTCGTCCTTCCTCCCCAGCGGCAGTGTGTACCTCAGGGGGCCGAAGGTGTCATCCTTCCCCCCCAGCAGCAGTGTGTACCCCAGGGAGCTGAAGGTGTCGTCCTTCCTCCCCAGCAGCAGTGTGTACCCCAGGGGGCCGAAGGTGTCGTCCTTCCTCCCCAGCGGCAGTGTGTACCCCAGGGAGCTGAAGGTGTCGTCCTTCCTCCCCAGCGGCAGTGTGTTCCCCAGGGAGCCGAAGGTGTCGTCCTTCCTCCCCAGCGGCAGTGTGTACCCCAGGGAGCTGAAGGTGTCGTCCTTCCCCCTCAGCGGCAGTGTGAAGCCCAGGGGGCAGAAGGTGTCGTCCTTCCCCCCAAGCGGCAGTGTGTACCCCAGGGAGCAGAAGGTGTCGACCTTCCTCCACAGCGGCAGTGGGTACCCCAGGGGGCCAAAGGGGCCTTCCTCTCCCCAGAGCGGCAGTGTGAAACACAGGGGGCAGAAGGTGTCGTCCTTCCCCCCCAGCGACAGTTTACCCTAACCAGGGGAGACACCAATCTCCCAGACAGCGCAGATGGGACCGTGGTCTCTGCGCCCACAGCTTGTCCAGATCCCCAACTACCGTCACTGGGACAACCGGAGGAGGGGGTAAGTACAAATTCCCCTCCCCAGCTAACTTCTAATGTGGCCCCAGGGTTAACAGAGGAAATGTTAACCCCCACTGACCCCCACGTTTCCCTGGCTACTGAGCCGGAATATGTCCCAAGTACCCCAGCAGAAGAGCTGACAGCGGGGCAGAGTGCAGTCGGTCTCTGCCCTCCCTTTGTCCCTTGTACAGATCAGGATGTCCTGCAGGTTATACCAGCAGAAGAGCTGGCATCAGGGCAGAGTGCCGCTGGCCTCTGCCCCTCAAGTCCCCTCAGCGTGTTGCCCCATCACCACAGCAAAATATCCAGGTACCTGGTTAGACTTCCCCCCAAAGGAGAGATGTGTGACGAAGTGCCCTTCGCCACTTTGGCTTGGAGAGGACTGTTTGCCAGCCTCCTGCCCTGCGACTATGGCCCTGGTACATATTGCCCTTTGGAACCAGTGTTCGGCCATACCAGAGTGTAAGTCACTCATTCTGGCCCTTTACATACAGGGGGGTCATTCTGTACTTGCCCTGTGTGAACCATGATACCCCAGATAACTGTGCCATGAAGCCCATTCATATAATGAAAGACTATGGGAAAGACTTTAGCTACATGGCAATTGACATGTGTGAAGAGGATCTGAGCGCTATTCAGTGGTTTTGTGCGCTCAGATCCCAGCTATCTGGGGATATGGGAAATGTGAGTAAATGTGAATTGCAGTAATGCTGATGGGTTGTCAAACTAGAGAATTGACCAACAAATACTTTTGTCCGGACATCCCCAGGCCAATCCGTTGGGATCAGACCGTGTATGCCGGCTTATGGTCACGGGGGAGGTGTGTAGCGGAACCCATCACTGTTTTAAACTGTTTTATGATTATTATGGTTAAAATATGATCCTACTATATGTATGTTGGTTGATGTTCTACAGAATATATTGGCTCAGAATATTAGCCAGACTTTTGCAGACCTAGGCTAATAGATAATCCTGTTACAGAGATTCAAGAGATAAGAAAGTTGTAAAGGATCCTTGCATTTTCCAAAGTGTTTTCATTCTCTGATAAGAACAAAGAAGAATGATCTAATTAATGTCTGATTGTATCCAAGTTGCCAGGGAGGTGTGACTCACCTATTGTCCTATATGTGTATTGTATGGGGGATATGTGCAATGTCTGTGTGTTATGTGTAAAAACATACTTTTACTAACTTTTGAACCCCTGGTCTGATTCATGCCATTTTTGTATATGTTGTTCCCCTGGGTGAGAGATATTGAATGGTGCGGGACTTAAAGGTGTACCCCCTGTATTTGGGGTACATCCAGAATGTGGTTAAAATTGTGTCTGTTTTAATTGTGTTACCTGTTATCTGAGGGGAGGAGACGTGGGGGTTGAACCATGTATATAATTGGCTGTTGTGATAATTATGTGGGTGTAGCCCTTCAGAGGGCACCATTGCATAAAAGGAGATTCCCTGTCATTAAAAATTAGTTCTACTTGACCCTTCAAAACGTAGCCTTGTCTCGTTATTGAAGGGATCGCTATATCATACTGGGGATTGCTATGCTTTGGCATACTCCCTTGAGCTGTAACTACTGAACGCTTGTTCCTGATGCACTATCCTTGGAGTCTGTGGTGGTTTTGGTGTCCGGTGCGGTGCTTGTAGGCCTCGACGCAAGCTAGGACGCGTCCATCAACGGAGGTACCCGGTCGGGGTGCCAGGAGATCCGTGAGGCTACTACTGAAGACCTGTGCAGCACACGACCCTCTGATGGCCAACACAGTCTTGTGTCTCCCTACTGACAATAAGACCTCATGGATGCATCCCCAGCTCCAAGCACTGTTGAGAAATGAGACTGGATATCAGGGTGACAAAGGCTATGTACGGCACTGACTGGTGGACAGATCACTTACGGCACTGACTGGTGGACAGATCACAGGCTCTTTGTATCCAACATAAAACTATGTATCATGCCAAAGAGATGACCACAAGGCTGTAATTCCCTCAAAAAGATCAACATGTCAAAGCGTAAGAACAGCCACACCACTGAAAACCTAGTTAAATCTTCTTGATTTTCATCCCAATGATGACTCGGAGAATGATTCGGAGACGAGATACAGGCGTTTGCAGACAGAAATTATTCCAAGAGGTTTTATGAAGCCCTCAACACACTCCATAGACACAGTCCTCTGGGAGTACTCCCTATGTGAGTTCAGACTGCACTACCCTCTTTACAGAGAAGATACAGATCCTCCAGAGATGGTTTGAACACTTTGAAGATGTTGTCAACAGCCCCTCAGTCATAAACGATGAGGCATCGACAGGATGCCCCAGATTGCTCTCAATTACTCCATGGATGCTCCACCAGAAGAGTATGATGTCCATTGTACACCTCTATAAGAGGAAGAGCAATCACCGGGTATAAAATAATCACTGCTCTCGACAGCAGAGAAAATTCTGGCAAGAGTTCTGCTGTACCTTCTAATCACTCACTTGGAGCGGGGCTCACTACCATAAATGCAGTATGACTTCCGCAAGGGATGTGGAAAATTTTGCATGAGATTTGCTAGGAGATAGCAGATGTGTCAAAATCAGAATTGTGAACTCTACACAACTTTTGTGGACCTCACAAAACCATTTGACTCATACTAATGGTACAGCAATATCATGATGGTATGATGGCTAGTGTCTTGGATGACGGCAAAATATCTGAAGTCTTCCTAGTCTCCAACGGCATCAAGAATGGTGGGTTCCAGCACTCATACTGTTCAGCATGATATTCTCTGCCACTCTCTGGCACAACGCAGTTTCTTCATGCAGATGAAAACTTATCAATACTGACTTGCATTTCTGGCTCTGTACAAGCATTCATCACTGCGCTGAAGGAGTAGGCCTAAAGTACAGAATTGTTGGGAAATTATTTCATTTGAGGCAACCGTGTGTTGTCACCAAGGTGAAGGAAAGTTTGCTGCAAGACTTTCTCTTTACTGCTGATTGTGAAACTAATGCTTGTACAGAACCTTTCAGCAGATTACACTCCAATGTTTGTGAACATCAAAGGATCAGCCTACCAACGAAGTTCAAGTCAAATCCCCCCACAATAAATGAATAGGCAACGCCCAATTAAAACATATATTCCCCAAACCTCCCATCCTTGCATTTAAACAACCACCAAACCTGAAACAAAAACTTTTGGCCAATGAACAACTGAATATAAAAAATATGGAAGTAAACCTTGTAACAAAAGAGCCTGCGAGTTATGTCAACACATTTATAATGATGACACAACAAGACCAATAACATCAAAGGATCGTATACATGCACATCCTCCAATGTGGTTTATATAATACAATGTACTCTATGTGACACAGGCTGTTACATTGGAGAAACCAGACAAAAAATGCACTAAAGGATGAACTGAAACAGACATTCAATAAGAAAGAATAAGGAAGGTGGGACACCATTTTAGCCAAAATGATCACTCCATCCAAAACCTAAAAATCTAAATACTAAGAGGACAATTTAAAAATGCCCGAGAGGCCCCATTTGAAATAAAGATGATCACTTTCTTCAACACTAAAAATACAGGCTAAATAAACCGACTAGAATTAATGAAATACTTATGCACAAACATAAGTCAAAAGGGGGGCTCTCGTGTCCTGATCTAAATAAATACTATAGAGCGGCCCAGTTATCGTTTATCCCCATCATCCACTCACCCGTACATCAACCGGCCTGGGTGTTTATAGAAGATCATACTTTACAGCCCTATTCCTGGGATACTCGGTGGTTAGTGATTGGGAGATGTGGTGTCCCAATCGGGTAGGCCCATTCGCTAAGGTAGTAATGTTCAGGGAATGTTCTAAAGATGTGTCAATCTCCAGGCTAATTTGCCTTATTACAGTCGTGAATTCCTTAGTCTTCTGATGTGCAGCTATTCCCCTAGACACTAATCACACCGGTGTCTTAAAAATAAACAAGGAATTAGACAGAGGGGGGATTCCAAATAGCGCATAATCTTTGCATATGGGTTTTGCACAGGCCTCAAACCTGGGTCCCTCATGTAGTATTGCGTGTCTGACACGTGTGGACTGAAGTCTGTGCCTCTTGTGACAAAATAAGAGTTCTCACGGTAGTGATTTAAAAGAATGTTTCTTTATTCATAAAATTCAAATCCAGATTGATACAATAAGTTGATAAGTGCAATAAAAAGTGTATCAAACGCATTTCGCTGCTGATAGTCTGCAGCTTCCTCAGTGATTTTTACCTCTGTGAGGTCAAAGACCAGCTCTGACCAATGTTGAGAGGTCCTAGAAAATATTTTCTAGACACGCAATACTACATGAGGGACCCAAGTTTGAGGCCTGTAGAACACCCATACGAAAAGATTGTGCGCTATTTGGAACCCCCCCCCCCCCCCCCCCCCCCCGTCCTATTCCTGGGATACCCTGATTTGGCTAGATAAACTTCCCGAACCGATCCTAAAAAATAGACACCCTATCATTCAACATATTATATAATGCTGGAGGTGGGCAGGGAAACGTACAAATCTTTTCTCAAACCGTTCTTATCTGACCACGGTCCTTATACATCCACTAGCTCCCAAAGGCGTTAGTAGGGAATCATTACATTGGTGGAGGACAATGGGTGTAGATAGACTGGATAGAAGACGACAAACTTGAGCATTAAAACCAAAAGTGATAAATTCAACCTTTCAATGCATCAACACTTCAACCTTTGCAGATTTAAGCACTTTGTAGACTCCATAATCAGAGACCAAGGTTTTCCTAGAAAGAATTGGCTATCTCAAATTTGTCTAAAATTTCCGATGGCGAAAACTATAATTAGTGGCATCTATGACATTTACAACTCCCAGGAAAGTTCCAAGAAAGAAAAATATATTAAGGATTGGGAAGCAGATATGAAACGGAACAGGGAACTGGAGAAATGGGAGATAGCCTGGAGAAATATCTATAGAGGCTCCTTAAATCAAGTTTATTGGAAACAGCGATTAAAGTGCTGCATCAAACTTACTTAACCTCAGAGACAATTGCTAAATGGAAACATACAGCCAGTCCAAATAGTTTTTAGGGTATGCAGCTGGATAGGCTCTTTCTTTCACATTTGGTGGGAGTGCCCCAAAGGTAAGGTAATCGGGAGAACACTATCTCAATTAGCGATTACTTTGTTTAATACCGAAACCAAAGCAGAGCTTGAGTCCTGCTTATTAGGGATCCAGGTAGATGCAATCCCATACTCTCTAAACAAACTGTGGCAAAATATATGTCTAGCGGCAAAAACTCAAATTGCCAGAAATTGGAAATAAAAAGAACTAGACTTTCAAAAGGTCCTAAATAAGATTTAATACATAGCTATTAATGAAAAATATATACATTCCCTGGAAGACTCAATACCCCTGTATCTGGAGGCCATGGATAGAATATAGGGAGGGCGTACAAAGATAGGCTATACATATACCTGAAGAACCCAGATCAAGCAGTGAAGAGAAGGGGGGAGGCCGGGACGGGGACTGGCCATGGCTGCAAATTGGTTGGGGGAGTGGACTGCTGACAGGCAACTTAAATAAAAATTGCTTTATAAATACAAGAAGTGACCATCATAGCATTGGTGTGAGTTTTTTTTAATTATTTTTTTAGTTTTTGTTTTAGCTGTAATTGTTTGTGAAATAGGTTCTCCCATATGCTCAAATCTAGACAACGACAATACCTTGTATGCAAAATCTATATTTTTAACAATGAGAGCAATGTTGTGGCTTATTCTTATTTTACAATAACAGGCTGGCACTCTTAGTGCTCTGTTTTTTTCATGTATACATTGATTACAGTATATGTGTATATAGTATGTGTATATTTGTTTCCTTTGCTATGTTGTGTTGATTTCCCCATATATGTATTTACCTGATGATGTCAGATGCTGTCTCCACTCTCTCTGCATCTGCTGTTATTCAAACTAATGGTTCCATCTCATGTTAGTATTGCTTCAGACTTGATAAAGAGAGGTTGAGCCTCTCAAAAGCTCGTTGTTATAAATTGTCCAATACCAAAAGTTTCACAATATACTTCAATACTCATTATTAATCTACTAGCGACTTGCCCATCAAAAATGACGGGGCAATAACATTTTAAGCCATGGGAGGAAATGCTGTTTGTCGCACAATGTAAACCTTTTTCTACTGTGAAGACCTTCGGCGCTCATTGCGAGGCGCTCCTCTCGTGTACTTTTGCTCCTGTGAGCACCTTCGTCACTCATCAGAATGAGAGATATATATTTATGTATATTTAGTTAACTAAAAATGAATGAATTAGTTCTTGAATAAATTAATATACTTTACCTATTTGTAATTAATATATCCAGCAATCAATAGCCTGAAGAGCTAACAATCTGTTTGTATTTTCCGGCACCATACAATGTACAGTTTGAGTGTCGGCGCCCTGCTGATAAAGTGTAATGAATGTCCCAACTGTGCATTAGAAATAGGCTGTGTGCACGAGGGAAATCCGATGGTTTAGTTGTGTAAAGCGCCATAGTAGATTGTAATGTTATTAGTGTGTTACACATCTCGCATGTATTTTCCGTCATTTGTAATAGTGTATTTTGTCGTTCGTACTATCCTGTGTGAAAGTGCTACGCGTTTGGCACTGTTTTGCGCGGTCTGTGTCATGTAGCTCGTTTTCATTTTTTTGGGCTGCCATTTTTTTCATGCTTAGGCGATTTTCGAGTGGCGAAAGTCGTCCCAAACGTCCTGGCTGTTCCCCCTTGCTGTGTGATGTTATTGTTGTCTTTTTTTTTTTTTTTTTTTAAATTTATTTATTTATTTTTTGAGGTTTGATCTTTAACCGGGTATTTTTGGTAGCTCGTATTTTTGTTTCAAAGTCCTGTGTCTCGTATTTTTTTTTCTAAGTGACGCGTTTGTCAAGTGCTTGGAGGCTAAGGCAATCCCACGTTTTAATAAGTGTCCCGCGTGTTTCATTGCCTTCACTGCTCGCCTCGCTTCACTCATTGCCTAGATGCAATGCATTATTGGCTCGCCTCGCTTTGCGAGGCTCGCAAGCAATGAGCACCTTACTTGTACGTACCATGCAAATCGTGACGACGTCTCGCAGTTTGACAACTATTTTATATGATATATACATATAGATTAATAATTACTAGATTACTGGGCATTCACGGCTGCTTCACTCTTCAATTTATTATTAATATACATAAGTTGGCGCATATATATATATATATATATATATATATATATACTGTATATATATTATTTATATTGGGGGGAGTGCCAGGGGCATTGAGAATTTAAACAAATAAATAAAATAAAAAGCTTTTGAGGGACACTGCAACAATGGGGCCCCCTTCAGAGCCGGGCCCCAGTGCATTTCACTGGGTGCACCAGCGGTCGATCCACCCCTGCTTCCTGTCCTGGGTGTAGAGTTGAATTATCCCCCCCAGATTTTTTTTCACTCCCTATGCCCATGAGTATCCTATAAGTACTTCCACAGAACTGGATGCTGGGTGGAGACACGTGATATTTATTCTATGCTACTTATTTCTCACAATTCTGAACCTCTATGGCTCAACATTTAATATCTAACTGTGAAAAAAGCCATGAAGCTTCCTCACAGCCCATCTCACCAGCCTGGAATTTACTTTTTTTCTATCAAGAAACAGACAGTCACCTGAGAATAAGAAACATGTCAGACACTCGAAGAGCTCTGCAAACATTAATCTACGCTAAAGTCATTGTGTAAATGTCAATAATCTATTATTAATTTGAATCCAGTGGAAAAGAGTGACCCCGGGGACAGGCCAGAGTGCGTCCAGTGAATTTCTTCATTTCTTCTAAAAATCCAAAGTAATGGTAAAGGGGAGTTTGTGTCACTGATACAAAACAAGTCTAAAATAATGTATATGGCAACAATTCATTCTGGCAGAGTGCAGTAGGATATCTGTTTTACAGCCCTCTCTCTGCATAGAACTTCAAGTCACAGCGGAGGCAGCAGAGACCTAGCATTCTGATTGGATGGCAGTTGGGGATTATGGATGCAGATTAGTTAACTATTCAGTTCTGTTCAAAGGCTGCCACGATGTTAGGGAACTTGGCCAAGGGCTGTTGGTGGAGGAGCCATCATAAATAAAATGTAAAGTTGAAACTAAGTTTAGTGCGTTAATCCACTCTTCTTATACATTCAAGAGATAGACTGTGTTGCATCTGAAGATATGAAATTAACCCTTAAATATTTACCAGTACAACTCCAAATATATTCACAATTAAAATGCATTTGGCACGGAAACAGCTGCAGAACTTTGTGAAACTTATCACCTTCACAAGAGCCTCATAAATCATCTCCCGGAATTTGAATGATCGGGATCCTCCAGCAGCTGAATGCATAATAATGACTTTAATGCCGGAAAATTGAGTCTCGAAAAAAGATAAGGCTTCAAGTCTTTTGTTGTTTTCCCTACAGGAATTAAGCCGAGATATCTCTGGGAAATGTGCATGTTTTTTTGCACCAGATAGCAGAGCATTTAATGAGGTTTATTCTGTGTGATTTTAGCACTGAATAGAAATGTAAAAAGCTTCCAGAATGTTGTATTGGTTGGAATGGAAGAAGCAGGCAGTGTTTAGTCTGACCCAATGGTGGGATTGCTGGGGACTTGGAATATATTGTTAGTTTCTTACAGTGCCTTGCAAAAGTATTCACCCCTTGACTTTTTGCCTATTTTGTTACATTACAGCCCTAAGATCAGCTGCAGAGATCCACAGCAGAGACTGGAGTATCTGTACATAGGATGACAATAAGCCGTACGCTCCATAGAGTTGGGCTTTATGGCAGAGTGGCCAGAAGAAAGCCATTACTTTCAGCAAAAAACAAAATGGTATGTTTTGAGTTTGAGAAAAGGCATGTGGGAGACTCCCAAAATGTATGGAGGAAGGTGCTCTGGTCTGATGACTAAAATTGAACCATTAAAGAAAACGCCCAAAGAGCACCATCCCCACAGTGAAACATGGCGGTGGCAGCATCATGCTGTGGGGATGGGGACTGGGAAACTGGTCAGAGTTGAGGGAAAGATGGATGGTGCTAAATACAGGGATATTCCTGAGCAAAACCTGTACCACTCTGTGATTTGAGGCTAGGACGGAGGGTCACCTTCCAGCAGGACAATGACCCCAAACACACTGCTAAAGCAACACTTGGGGGTGTAAGGGGAAACATGTAAATGTGTTGGAATGGCCGAGTCACAGCCCAGACCTCAATCCAATAGGAAATCTGTGGTCAGACTTAAAGATTCACAAGAGCAAACCATCCAACTTGAAGGAGCTGGAGCAGCAAGGAGGAATGGGCAGAAATCCCAGTGGTAAGATGTGGCGAGCTCACAGAGAGTTATCCAAAGCGACTTGGGGCTGTGATTGCCACAAAAGGTGGTGCTACAAAGTGAATAGAAAGGTATGAATAGTTATGTACAGGGACTTTTTCTGTTATTTTATCCTATTTATTGTTTGCTTCACAATAAAAAATAAAAATGTCTTCAAAGTTGTGGCATGTTCTGTAAATAAAATGATGCAAATCCTCAAACAATCCGTGTTACTGCCAGGTTGTGAGGCAACAAAACACGAAAAATGCCAAGGGGGGGGGGGGGGGGGTGAATATTGTTACAAGGCACTGTATGTATTAAACTTGCCCTTTGAATCTATCTTTGCTTTGTGCACAGTGGAGGAGTGTTAGCAAACGGTGGAGGTGAAGAAGTTGGATGCTTTGATGTAAAAGCCGGAGACTTCTATATTGGACTGCCCATGAATTGATAAGGAGGACCAGAGAAGGAGAATAGGGTTGTAGGAAGGGCAGGGATGGATTTACTTTTTTCCAGTGTCCCCAGGCACAGCAGTTTCCTCCTTCTTGTAACTCTCTAGTTCCAGACGTTCACCTTCGATCTGCAGTATTTAATTTGTTATACCAAAAAACATTTTGAAATATGAAATGAGGCACCGTTCATAAGGAAGTATGCCTAGGCAGCTTTCTAGTTGGCTTAATGAGAAATCTGGCCATGAGGAAGAGGTATGAAAAGGGAGAGGAAATGAGACACAAAAAGTGTGGGTTAATTAAGGTAGTGTCATGTTATCTACCCTCTGCCTAGTCTCTCTCTCTAGGCTTCTATTACTATTCTCTCCTCTGGCACCGACCCCTGGCTTCTATGACTATTCTCCCCTCTGGAACCGACCCCTGGCTTCTATGACTATTCTCCTCTCTGGCACCGACCCCTGGCTTCTATGACTATTCTCCCCTCTGGCACCTATCATGGCTTCTATTACTATTCTCCCCTCTGGCACCTATCATGGCTTCTATTACTATTCTCCCCTCTGGCACCTATCATGGCTTCTATTACTATTCTCCCCTCTGGTACCTAACCCTGGCTTCTATGACTATTCTCCCCTCTGGAACCGACCCCTGGCTTCTATGACTATTCTCCCCTCTGGAACCGACCCCTGGCTTCTATGACTATTCTCCCCTCTGGAACCGACCCCTGGCTTCTATTACTATTCTCCCCTCTGGTACCTAACCCTGGCTTCTATGACTATTCTCTGCTCTGGCACCTACCACTGGCTTCTATTACTTATCTCCCTTCTGGCACCGACCCTGGCTTCTATGACTATTCTCCACTCTGGCACTGACCTTGGCTTCTATGACTATTCTCCACTCTGGCACTGACCTTGGCTTCTATTACTATTCTCCTCTCTGGAACCAACCCCTGGCTTATATGGCTTTTCTCCCCTCTGGCATCTATCATGGCTTCTATTACTATTCTTCCCTCTGGAACCGACCCCTGGCTTCTATGACTATTCTCCTCTCTGGCACCGACCCCTGGCTTCTATGACTATTCTCCTCTCTGGCACCGACCCCTGGCTTCTATGACTATTCTCTCCTCTGGCACCGACCCCTGGATTCTATGAATATTCTCCCCCGTGGCACCTAACCCTGGCTTCTATTATTATTTTCCTCTCTGGAACCGACCCCTGTCTTGTATGGTTATTCTCCTCTATGGTACTGACCCTCGGCTTGTATGGCTATTCTACTCTATGGTACTGACCTTTGGCTTGTATGGCTATTCTCCTCTATGGTACTGACCTTTGGCTTGTATGGCTATTCTACTCTATGGTACTGACCCTCGGCTTGTATGGCTATTCTCCTCTATGGTACTGACCCTTCGGCTTGTATGCTATTCTCCTCTATGGTACTGACCCCTATCTTGTATGGCTATTCTCCTCTATGGTACTGACCCCTATCTTGTATGGCTATTCTCCTCTATGGTACTGACCCTCGGCTTGTATGGCTATTCGCTATGGTACTGACCCCTGTCTTGTATGGCTATTCTCTATGGTACTGACCTTTGGCTTGTATGGCTATTCTCCTCTATGGTACTGACCCTCGGGTTGTATGGCTATTCTCCTCTATGGTACTGACCCTCGGCTTGTGTGGCTATTCTCCTCTCGGGCACTGACCCCTGTCTTGTATGGCTATTCACCTCTATGGTACTGACCTTTGGCTTGTATGGCTATTCAACTCTATGGTAGTGACCCTCGGGTTGTATGGCTATTCTCCTCTATGGTACTGACCCCTGTCTTGTATGGCTATTCTCCTCTGGCACCGACCCTTTTCTCTGGGATCTCCCTGATACCTAAATTTGTGACCTTCACTTCTGGTACATGATTATTTTTGTTTGCCACTTGCCACCACCACTGGACTTGTTCTTTTCCTTTTCTCTTACATGATTCACTACTGCTATAGTCGTCCACAGCAGTGGCCATCAGTGACAGATAGGGAGAGGTATGAATGAGGGGGAGAGAGTGGGGGATGAAAGTGATCGACGGAGAAGAGAGAGAATGGAGCAGAGGTGGGGAGAGAGAGAGAAGGAGCAGAAGTTGGGGGAGAGGAAAGAAAAATATGGAGAGAGAAGGAGGGAGGTGAGAAGGAGAGGGGATGATAGAAGTAGGGAGAAAAGAGAGAAAAAGAAGTAGAGAGAAGAGGGAGAGGGAATGGATCAGAAGTAGAGAGATGAGGGAGGGAGAAGGAATGGATCAGAAGTGGAGAGAAGAGGGGGAGAGAGAAGGAGGGAGGAGAAAAGGAGAGGGAATGGATCAGAAGTAGAGAGATGAGGGAGGGAGAGGGAATGGATCAGAAGTGGAGAGAAGAGGGGGAGAGAGAAGGAGGGAGGAGAAAAGGAGAGGGAATGGATCAGAAGTAGAGAGAAGAGGGGAAGAGAGGAGGAGGGAGGGGAGCAGGAGAAGGAATGGATCAGAAGTAGAGAGAAGAGGGGGAGAGAGAAGGAAGAAGGAGAGGGAATGGATCATAAGTAGAGAGAAGGAGGGAGGAGAGAAGGAGAGGTAATGGATCAGAAGTAGAGAGAAGAGGGAGAGAGAGAAGGAGGGAGGAGAGAAGGAGAGGGAATGGATCAGAAGTAGAGAGATGAGGGAGAGAGAGAAGGAGAGGGAACGGATCAGAAGTAGAGAGAAGGAGGGAGGAGAGAAGGAGAAGGAATGGATCAGAAGTAGAGAGAAGAGGGGGAGAGAGAAGGAGGAAGGAGAGAATGAGAGGGAATGGGTCAGAAGTGGAGAGAAGAGTGGGAGAGAGAAGGAGGGAGGAGAGAAGGAGAGGGAATGGATCAGAAGTAGAGAGATGAGGGAGAGAGAGAAGGAGAGGGAATGGATCAGAAGTAGAGAGATGAGGGAGAGAGAGAAGGAGAGGGAACGGATCAGAAGTAGAGAGAAGGAGGGAGGAGAGAAGGAGAAGGAATGGATCAGAAGTAGAGAGAAGAGGGGGAGAGAGAAGGAGGAAGGAGAGAATGAGAGGGAATGGGTCAGAAGTGGAGAGAAGAGTGGGAGAGAGAAGGAGGGAGGAGAGAAGGAGAGGGAATGGATCAGAAGTAGAGAGATGAGGGAGAGAGAGAAGGAGAGGGAACGGATCAGAAGTAGAGAGAAGGAGGGAGGAGAGAAGGAGAAGGAATGGATCAGAAGTAGAGAGAAGAGGGGGAGAGAGAAGGAGGAAGGAGAGAATGAGAGGGAATGGGTCAGAAGTAGAGAGAAGAGGTAGAGAGAGAAGGAGGGAGGAGAGAAGGAGAGGGAATGGATCAGAAGTAGAGAGATGAGGGAGAGAGAGAAGGAGAGGGAACGGATCAGAAGTAGAGAGAAGGAGGGAGGAGAGAAGGAGAAGGAATGGATCAGAAGTAGAGAGATGAGGGAGAGAGAGAAGGAGGAAGGAGAGAATGAGAGGGAATGGGTCAGAAGTGGAGAGAAGAGTGGGAGAGAGAAGGAGGGAGGAGAGAAGGAGAGGGAATGGATCAGAAGTAGAGAGAAGAGGGGGAGAGAGAAGGAGAGGGAACGGATCAGAAGTAGAGAGAAGGAGGGAGGAGAGAAGGAGAAGGAATGGATCAGAAGTAGAGAGAAGAGGGGGAGAGAGAAGGAGGAAGGAGAGAATGAGAGGGAATGGGTCAGAAGTAGAGAGAAGAGGGAGAGAGAGAAGGAGGGAGGAGAGAAGGAGAGGGAATGGATCAGAAGTAGAGAGATGAGGGAGAGAGAGAAGGAGGAAGGAGAGAATGAGAGGGAATGGGTCAGAAGTGGAGAGAAGAGGGAGAGAGAGAAGGAGGGAGGAGAGAAGGAGAAGGAATGGATCAGAAGTAGAGAGAAGAGGGGGAGAGAGAAGGAGGAAGGAGAGAATGAGAGGGAATGGGTCAGAAGTGGAGAGAAGAGTGGGAGAGAGAAGGAGGGAGGAGAGAAGGAGAGGGAATGGATCAGAAGTAGAGAGATGAGGGAGAGAGAGAAGGAGAGGGAACGGATCAGAAGTAGAGAGAAGGAGGGAGGAGAGAAGGAGAAGGAATGGATCAGAAGTAGAGAGAAGAGGGGGAGAGAGAAGGAGGAAGGAGAGAATGAGAGGGAATGGGTCAGAAGTAGAGAGAAGAGGGAGAGAGAGAAGGAGGGAGGAGAGAAGGAGAGGGAATGGATCAGAAGTAGAGAGATGAGGGAGAGAGAGAAGGAGGAAGGAGAGAATGAGAGGGAATGGGTCAGAAGTGGAGAGAAGAGGGAGAGAGAGAAGGAGGGAGGAGAGAAGGAGAGGGAATGGATCAGAAGTAGAGAGATGAGGGAGAGAGAGAAGGAGAGGGAACGGATCAGAAGTAGAGAGAAGGAGGGAGGAGAGAAGGAGAAGGAATGGATCAGAAGTAGAGAGAAGAGGGGGAGAGAGAAGGAGGAAGGAGAGAATGAGAGGGAATGGGTCAGAAGTGGAGAGAAGAGTGGGAGAGAGAAGGAGGGAGGAGAGAAGGAGAGGGAATGGATCAGAAGTAGAGAGATGAGGGAGAGAGAGAAGGAGAGGGAACGGATCAGAAGTAGAGAGAAGGAGGGAGGAGAGAAGGAGAAGGAATGGATCAGAAGTAGAGAGAAGAGGGGGAGAGAGAAGGAGGAAGGAGAGAATGAGAGGGAATGGGTCAGAAGTAGAGAGAAGAGGGAGAGAGAGAAGGAGGGAGGAGAGAAGGAGAGGGAATGGATCAGAAGTAGAGAGATGAGGGAGAGAGAGAAGGAGAGGGAATGGATCAGAAGTGGAGAGAAGAGGGGGAGAGAGAAGGAGGGAGGAGAAATGAGAGGGAGTGGGTCAGAAGTAAAGAGAAGAGGGGAAGAGAGAAGGAGGGAGGAGAGCAGGAGAGGGAATGGATCAGAAGTAGAGAGAAGGAGGGAGGAGAGAAGGAGAGGGAATGGATCAGAAGTAGAGAGAAGAGGGGGAGAGAGAAGGAGGAAGGAGAGAATGAGAGGGAATGGGTCAGAAGTAGAGAGAAGAGGGAGAGAGAGAAGGAGGGAGGAGAGCAGGAGAGGGAATGGATCAGAAGTAGAGAGAAGGAGGGAGGAGAGAAGGAGAAGGAATGGATCAGAAGTAGAGAGAAGAGGGGGAGAGAGAAGGAGGAAGGAGAGAATGAGAGGGAATGGGTCAGAAGTAGAGAGAAGAGGGAGAGAGAGAAGGAGGGAGGAGAGAAGGAGAGGGAATGGATCAGAAGTAGAGACGTGAGGGAGAGAGAGAAGGAGAGGGAATGGATCAGAAGTGGAGAGAAGAGGGGGAGAGAGGAGAGGGAATGGATCAGAAGTAGAGAGAAGGAGGGAGGAGAGAAGGAGAGGGAATGGATCAGAAGTAGAGAGAAGGCGGGAGGAGAGAAGGAGAGGGAATGGATCAGAAGTAGAGAGAAGAGGGGGAGAAAGAAGGAGGGAGGAGAGAAGGAGAGGCAATGAATCAGAAGTAAAGAGAAGAGGGGGAGAAAGGAGGGAGGAGAGAAGGAGAGGGAATGGATCAAAAGTAGAGAGAAGGAGGGAGGAGAGAAGGAGAGGGAATGGATCAAAAGTAGAGAGAAGGAGGGAGGAGAGAAGGAGAGGGAATGGATTAAAAGTAGAGAGAAGGAGGGAGGAGAGAAGGAGAGGGAATGGATCAGAAGTAGAGAGAAGGAGGGAGGGGAGTAGGAGAGGGAATGGATCAGAAGTAGAGAGAAGAGGGAGAGAGAAGGAGGGAGGAGAGAAGGAGAGGGAATGGATCAGAAGTAGAGAGAAGGAGGGAGGGGAGTAGGAGAGGGAATGGATCAGAAGTAGAGAGAAGAGGGAGAGAGAAGGAGGGAGGAGAGAAGGAGAGGGAATGGATCAGAAGTAGAGAGAAGAGGGGGAGAAAGAAGGAGGGAGGAGAGAAGGAGAGGGAATGGATCAGAAGTAGGGAGAAGAGGGAGAGAGAGAAGGAGGGAAGAGAGATATATAGCTCAGAGTGGGAGAATGTGAATTTGCAGCAAATAACAGGCTGATCCCAGATATAAACCTTCAGTATTTTATTTCCTGTCTTACTGAGGTTTTGATTCTTGTTTGTATTTCGTGTTCATTCGGTCTAATCCCACCTGATCACACTCTACGTTATTAGTTTTACGCTTTGTGCGCACATTTAATTCTTTGCATTTTCTCCTCCAGGTGTCCATTGATTTTTTGCTCATACTCAGACATTTATATTTACAGAATGTTCTTTTTCTCTCCCCTGCAGGGATTTTTCTACGAATGTCCTTTTCTGGGCTTCTCACATTCTCTGCACTGATTAGTAAGTTCCCTTCTCTCAATGAATACAACGTATTTGTAGCCGGTCTGGGAAGCAGCAAGGGATTGGCAGAGTGGGGCAGCCAATGAGAAGCCGCCGCTTAGTTATAGACAGAGACATTAAAGATGGATTGGATGGGGAGGGTCTAGTAAGGGGAAGGGTGGTTAGGAGTGAGTTGCAGTAGTCAGTGGGGGAAATGATCACAGAATGAATTAGGATTTCGGTTGTTTCTTGTGTGAGATTTTGGAGATGTGCTGCAGATTTTGGAGATGTGCTGCAGATTTTGGAGATGTGCTGCAGATTTTGGAGACGTGCTGCAGATGACTTTCTGAAGTAACCACTTTTTCTGCACCATTAGATAGAGAATTGAAGACCATATAAAAAATACATGTGATACATGCATAGCTGTGAGTGATACATGTGTAGCTGTGAGTGATACATGTGTAGCTGTGAGAGAGACATGTGTTGCTGTGAGTGATACATGTGTACCTGTGAATCATACACGTGTTGGTGTGAGTGATACATGTGTAGCTGTGATACACGTGTTGCTGTGAGTGATACATGTGTACCTGTGAGTGATACACGTGTTGGTGTGAGTGATACATGTGTACCTGTGAATCATACATGTGTACCTGTGAGTGATACACGTGTTGGTGTGAGTGATACATGTGTAGCTGTGATACATGTGTTGCTGTGAGTGATACATGTGTACCTGTGAATCATACATGTGTAGCTGTGAGTCATACATGTGTAGCTGTGAGTGATACACGTGTAGATGTTAATCCACCTCCGAGTGAGTTTGAGAAGTTAGATAGCTCTGTGGTAGAGGCGTCGGACTGTGTTTCTATTATTTAAATGTCTCTTTGAATGAACTATTTTGGCCACAGAATCCAGCCATTCACGCACCTTTTCATGCATATTTAAACATTTAAATGTAAGTAAAATAGTTATTACAAAATCGTTTTGGTGATTATTTTGTAGCCCATGTTAAGCCCCCTGTCTAATGGTCGGGTTATAATCTGGAGCTCTGTGTACTTTGTATTTGTGTGGTTTGAATGTAACAGGTCACCTCCACCTCAGACCTGGCAAAGTGCTACCATATAATGACATAGGGTTCGACGTGCACATTGTGTTATTGTTCACTTTCATCTTCTCATTAAAACCAACTGTACAAATCCCCAAGTGACACAACGTGACGGCTGGAAAGCTGTACACTGAGTGCAGTTGCTAAAAATGCTGCAATTTCAATAATTGTTTTAAATATACTCCAGTTGATACATTGTAACACCAGGACATGCTTAAATATTGAATAGTGTTGAGTATTTAAAGGGTCAGTGTATTCCCATACACCATGATCTTGAAAAACCAAACTTGATAATGAGCAAAATGTTTCTAGAATATATATAAACTAGCGACTTGCCCGTCAAAAATTATGGGGCAATAAAAAAGTGTTGAAATGCTGTTTGGGACACAATGTGAGTGGACTGGGTGCCTCAACTATATAGACCCCTAAAGAATTAACCCATGTAATCACTAATGAACCCATGTAATCACACTATAGGTGCCATGAGGGTCATCCAGGACCCTCATGGCACAAAGTGTAAGCACTACACTGTTAACTCTAACTATACCCCATTAACCCAACCCTGGGCCTATTTAATCCTAACAGTGCGCATTTAACTCTAACAGTACCTATGTAACCCTAACTGGGCCTATTGAACCATAACTGGGCCTATTTATCCCTCTGTAAGCCTATTTAAACCAGTCTCTTATGGGGATTCATACAGACCCTAATAAGCCTCTATTTAACCCCATGAGTCCCATAAGGGTATATAAAGACCCTCATGGGACAGTTAGAAGGTTAACATTAACCCCATAAGGCGCAGATGTCTTCAGCCAATCACACCGTGGGGGTGTATCCCATTGTGATTGGCTGAAGGGAATAGCGCCTTTTGATTGGCTGTTGTCACTGTCAGTTAGACTGCAGCCAATCAGAAGGCGCAGATGCCTCCAGCCAAACACCCCATAGTGATGTATCCCATTGTGATTGCCTGAAGGAATTAGAGCCTTCTGATTGGTTTAAAAAAAGATTGGCAGGTACATTAGCCAATAAGAATGGTATATGGGGGTGTATCCCATTCTGATTGGCTCACACCATGGCGCCTTTTGATTGGCTGAAATTTAATTGACAGCGTTTTCAGCCAATCAGAAGGCGCCATTTCCAATTTTCTTGCGGAAAAGGCTCTAGGGGCCTCATTAGCATTGGGGAGCTCCACAAGTGTTTTTTTTCCTTGGTTAGAGCGTGGATTCTTCCAGGGCTCAGCTGGAGCAGAAGAGGAGGAGCATGGGGACATCGCGCCGAGGTAAGTTGAATTATTATTATGTTTATTTTATTTTATTTTGTGTGTGTATATGTTGTAGTAATGTAATGTTTTTTTTTAACAGGGCCGCGCTGGAGAAGAAAATGAGAAGGACGGTGACATGCTGGAAAGGTGAGTTGTATATTTCGAATATTTAGAATGTGTTTATTTGTAAATGTACTGTTTTGTACTATTTTTTTTTTCCCTAGGGGGCGATCTGAAGGGACATCTGCAAAGGTAAATGGTCTTAATTATTCTATTTTAGGTTAGATTTAGGGTTTGTGTATGTAGATAGGATTCGATGTATGTCAGATAGGGGGTATGTATTTTAGATAGGGGGTATTGTATTTTAGATAGGGTGTATTGCATTTTAGATAGGGGTATGTATGTATTTAGATAGGGGGTATTCTGTTTTATTTGTATTGTATTGTAATGTAATGTATATATTTTGTATGTATTTCCTTTTCAGGTGTAATATTTTTTATTTTCTGTAGTGATGAGGGAGTTGTAATGTAGCTTTTTTTATTTTTTGTAATGTCACTTTTTTAAAATGTTGTAATGTATTTTTTTTCAGTAATGTAGCTTTTTTATTTTCTGTAATGTAGATTTTTTATTTTCTGTGACTTAGGATTTATTACTTTCTGTAATTAGTGTGGTGGGGGGTTATTAGGGTGTAGGTAGGTAGTGTAGGTGTTAATAGGTTAGTGTAGAGGGGGGTTAGTTTAGATTTAATGGTTTATTGGGGGGTATAGCGCAGTGTAGTATTCATACTTAGATGGGTTTAAATAGGCCCAGTTACGGTTAATAAGGCCCAGTTAGGGTTAGATAGGTACTGTTAGGGTTAAGTGTGTACTGTTAGGATGAAATAGGCCCAGGGTTGGGTTAATGTGGTATAGTTAGGGCTAATAGTGTAATGTTTACACTTTGCGTTATGAGGGTCCTGAATGAGCCTTACGACACTTATAGTGTTATTACATGGGTTAATTGGTGTCCGATAGGGGTCTATATAGACTCCTATTGGACTGATGGGGTTAATTAGTGGCTTATGGGGGTCTGTATTGACCCCCATGAGTGACAAGGTTAATTAAGGGTTTATGGGGGTCTGTATTAACCCCCATGAGTGACAGGGTAAATTAAGGGCATATGGGTGTCTGTATTGACCCCTATGAGTGACAGGGTAATTAATGGATTATGGGGGTTGTTATTGACCCCCATGAATGACAAGGGTTAATTAAGGGATTATGGGGGTCTGTATTGCCCTCTATGAGTGACAGGGTTAATTAAGGGCTGATGGGGGTCTGTATTGACCCCCATGAGTGACAGGGTTAATGAAGGGATTATGGGGGTCTGTATTGACCCCCTAGAAGAGGAGGAGGGAAAGAGAGACACAGGGTAAGGAGAGGAGGAGGGGAAGAGAGACACAGGGTAAGGAGAGGAGGAGGGGAAGAGAGACACAGGGTAAGAAGAGGAGGAGGGGAAGAGAGACACAGGGTAAGGAGAGGAGGAGGGGAAGTGAGACACAGGGTAAGGAGAGGAGGAGGGGAAGAGAGACACAGGGGAGGGAGAGGAGGGTAAGAGAGACACAGGGGAGGGAGAGGAGGAGGGGAAGAGAGACACAGGGTAAGGAGAGGAGGAGGGGAAGAGAGACACAGGGTAAGGAGAGGAGGAGGGGAAGAGAGACACAGGGGAGGGAGAGGAGGGGAAGAGAGACACGGGGGGGGAGAGGAGATGGGGAAGAGAGACACATGGGAGGGAAAGGAGGAGGGGAAGAGAGACACAGGGGAAGGAGAGGAGTAGGGGAAGAGACACAGTGGAGGATTTTTCTGCATGTTTAATCGTCTCGCAGGCGAGGAGCGCCTTTGGCTCTCATCTTTTAAGTGCTGCGAGTTAACTGCTCGCCTCTCTATGCGAGGCTCCCAGCCGAAGGCGCTCATCGCTCGCAGGCGATGAGCACCTTTGGCGCTCATCGTCTAAGTCGTACACACCATGCAAAGAGCGACGACGTCTCGCAATTTGACAATTATAATATGTGATTGTAGCAAGCTGCCAGTCTCCACTGGGATTAATATGTTTCTAAAGTTTACTACAATATTATCCAAAATAACACATCAAAAACAAATAAGAGGAATAACAGGCCTAGTTCCCACCAGAGAACAACATTCACTTATAGACAGTCCTATAACTATCTGATCTCATCCAGCTAAACCTGGATGGAGCAAAAACAAAGCAAATAGTTATGCAATTATGCTTTTGCTTCACTCCCATTTGCTGAAGCACTTGCAGTTTGGTTGAAGAGTTTGAAATCATTATAAAATTATATATATATATATATATCAAAAAATCATGTTTTTTTCTTTTTGAACAAGTTCACCATATTATTTGTTCTATTTCCCAGTCTCCCTCACCCTTCTATTATATTCTGGCAGTTATCTCCCATTAAGAGTTGCTCACACCCCTTGATGAACTCATGAGGGGTGGAGACAAGCAGCTCAACTGGAGGCTTAGAAGTCAATGTTTGAAAGTAAGTTTAATAATGGATATTGCTTTTCTAAATCATCTCTTAGCAATTGTATTAATTGGCAAATACTTAATGTTGTTCTGAAATTACAGTGGTAATTTAACATGAATACAACGTAAAACTTTTAACAACCAAGACAACATAACACTTTGGGAACACAAAATGACGTATTTGGAGAAATGAAGTTTAAATAGGGAAAATCTTTAGAACTGTACAATATGTGAGTGACAGCGGGAGAGATACAGAGAACTTTGTGAAGTCCTGGCCGTGTGTGGGAGATAATTGGATCTGTCGGCGCTGCTGTATGAAGGTGATTACAGGCTCCACAAGAGGGGGGATCAAACCATGAAAGAGGAGAACGCTCCGGAATCTGTGAATGAAAACCAGGAGTCGGATAAATAATGAATCACAAACATCCGCACTGCTTGATGTGGATGTAATCAGGAGAGAGAGAGACTAGGAATAAACTATAGAGAAATAGAATACAGATATGAGACTAAGAAATGGAGAGATAGACTAGGAATAAAACAGAGATAGAGAGAGGAATATGCAGAAATACCAATACAATATAGAAACAGAGAGAGCCTAGGACAGAGAGATAGACAGAGACCAGATAAAGATAGATGGATAGATAGATAGATAGATAGATAGATTCTGATAAAAAATGAATCGCAAACATCCGCATTGCTTGATGTGCCTGCAATCTGAAGATATAGACTACTAATAAACTATATAGAGAGAGGAATATACATAAATTGTTGTTGATGTTTAGTCATTCAGTCGTGTCTCTTGTGACTTAATGGACCACAGCATGCCAGGTAAATCTGTCGTTCCCTTTTTTGTGTGCCTTCAATCTTTCCCAGCTTCTCAAAGGAATCCTGATTTCTCATGATATGGACAAATATTTGAGCTTCAGCCTCATGATCAAACCTTCCAGTGAACAGTTTGTCTTAATTTCCTGAAGTACTGATTTTATTGAATCTTATTGCAGTCCAAGGGATTCTAAGAAGTTTTTGACAGAATTTGAAGGCGTAAATTTGACGGCGCTCAGACTATTTACGGTCCAGCTCTCACATCTGTATGTTACTATTGGGTATGCAGACCTTTCATAGTGTAATATATTGACTTATTCCTAGCTTGTCCAGTATATAGTCAATCTGATTTGTATGTTGTCCATCTGGTGATGTCCATGTGTAGAGATGTCTTGGAGGTTGTTGGGAGAGGGTGTTTACTACGATCAGAGAATTATCTTGACAGGATTCTACTAATCCCTGACTTGCTTCATTCTGTACTCCAAGGCCAAACTTGCCCGTTATTCCCGGTATCTTTTGGTTTCCTACTTTATTATTATTTATTTGTAACACACCAAGATATTCCGTAGAGCTATACAAGCGTTGTGATCAAAGCAAAACAATATTAACACATTGCAAAAGATGGAGGGCCCTGTGTGTCTTTAAGCTTAAAATCCAGTGTCCATAGAGCTTTCCCCAAAGCACCATGCAAGATTGAAAACTCACAAACTTAAAATCTAAAGGACTTTAGCATTTGAATCTCGTATGATGATAGTAACTTCTTTTCAACTTCAGCCTCTTCAGCATCCGAGGTTGGAACATAGACTTGGATCTCTGAGATATTGAATGGTTTGCCTTGAATTTGAATTGAAATCATTCTGTCATTTATTGGGTTGTAATCGAGCTCTGTCTTGGCTATTATTTGATTTACTAGGATGGCTACTCCATTTCTTCTGCGGGACTCTAGTGGTTGTCTGACATGAAATGTCCCATTCCAGTCCTTCCAGGATATCAATGTTTAACCTTGTCATCTCATGTTTGACCACATCCAGTTTGCTTTGGCTCACTCCAGGTTCCAATGCTGGATTATTCTTTGCGGCATCAGATTTTCGTTTCTCCTCCAGACACATTCGCAGCTGGTTGTCGTCTCGGTTTTGGCCCAAACCCTTCATTAGACTTGGTGCTACTCGTTTTCATCCTCTGCTCTTCCTCAGTAATGTGGTAGACACCTTCTGAACTGAGGGGCTCATCTTCTGGTGCCATATCGTAATGTCTCTGATTGTACTTGTCTATTAAGTTTTCTAAACAAAGATACTGGAGTGGGTTACAGGTTCGTTCTCCAGTGGATTTCAATTTGTCTGTCCTCTCTGCTATGACCTGCCCATCTTCATTGACCCTACATGGTATAGCTCCCAGCTTCATTGAGATACACAAGCCCCTTCACCACGACAAGGTAGCAATCAGAAGGAGCTCCCACAGTATAGCCAATGGCTATTTTGCTTAATCTTGAGAGATCTGTTAACCTCTATACATATATACAAATGGCTAGTTGGCTCGAATTCAAGTCACATCTTTGTCTTGATTAAATCTGGTCACATGATCTGCAATAGAATCATGAATACAGATGCAGAGACCAATGGTGCAGTATCTGGGATTAAAGGGATGAAGTTTGTGGTTTATGCCCATTGTTGCTCTTTTGGTGGATATTAATATTGTTTTGGGCTCTCTGCTGGTCCAATGGTTAGGATTCGTTGCTTTATCCACTGCAACCTGAGTTTGACTCCAGTCAGGGAACCAAGAGGTCACACCACCGTGAAGCTAAGCACGGTGACCAAGAGGTCACACCACCGTGAAGCTAAGCACGGTGACCAAGAGGTCACACCACCGTGAAGCTAAGCATGGTGACCAAGAGGTCACACCACCGTGAAGCTAAGCACGGTGACCAAAAGGTCACACCACCGTGAAGCTAAGCACGGTGACCAAGAGGTCACACCACCGTGAAGCCAAGCATACTTGGGGCTTGTTAGAGAGACCAGCTAGGAATAACAGGAGTGGATACTGAAATACTCATATGTAATGCAGATACAATGAGATAGAGACTTGTAAGATGGATGGATGGATGGATAGATAGATAAATGTGTCCTGGGGTCACTCTCTGCTGACCCCAGGACACATGTACAGAGCAGACAATAATCCCATGAGCCTGAGAGACGGTCAGAGATTTGCTCGGATCAATTAGAAATTGTTGACTTGAGCAGAAATGGTTTGCTGAGCAGCTCCTCACAGGTGAGAAATGGAGGATCCCCAAGTTCCTGCTGAGACTGAGACAAACGGAAGTGAGACTATGTGCACATAAAATGTACGTAATAAAACACTCCCTAGCTTTACATTTTTTAACGATTGTTTTCAGTTTTGCTTTAGTGGCAGCAGACATGTAGCCACTGGAGAGAAAGGAGAGGGACCTTAGTTTCAATATGATCTCTATTCAATTCTGTTGAATGACTGTGATTGTAAATAGGCAATTGACAATGGAATTAAATATGCAGAACAACTCACAGTAGGTTACGCCACCTTCTTAGGCTCCACTCAAACTATGGAGCCCCCCGTGTTGTAGGTGTGTTATTTACTTCATAAACATGTGAGGTTTTCCTCAAACTACAATAACACTCTCTGTAGAGAGCCATCAGTGACGGGAGTTTCTCAGATATTAAACTTTTTTAGAGAACTTTTAATTTGTAAGCAAAAAATATGTTTTATTGAGGAATTCTGTAAATTTGTAACTCAAAGTACATCTGAAATTCCTTGTGTGAGCTCCACCCCCGAGGATCCTACTTAGGCAGAGTGTCCTAGCCAATGAGCTGTGCAGAGTTGTGTCCTAGCCAATCAGTTGTTAGTATCACAGCAGCAGCTTTATCTCAACCAGGAAACAGATACACTGTTGTAGCTGTCTCTGATTGGCCACAACTAATTATGCATTTTATGCTAGTACAGCTTGGAGTTTCAGGGGCGTTCCTTCGCAAAATCAACTGAAGACTTTTTGCATTAAAGTTTAGTTTGGGATATTTTCCTGCAAAAAATGTTTTCATACACTACTGATTCTCCTCTAGCAGATGCTTGTATCAGACACACACATCACATTCAGTTATTCTATACACACAGATTTATTTTATTTTAAAATCAAACCTGTGGTCCACACCCCCAGAGCTGCTTACATAGGAAAAATGAACCTACCAATAGAAACACTGCATATGAGTATGGATTTTTAACCCTGTACTAACCTTCAAGCCAACAGCAGCGCAATGCAGAGATCTGTACAGCAATGTCCGGCTCCTCCTTGCTTCCTGTTGCAATGTCACATGATACTTTGGTGCACAAACTGCTATCACAGATTGTTTACCTCGGCAATCATTTAATCCACTGTACTGTGGGGGCTTCTATCGCTCTTTTGCCCACCATAAATTAATTAATTGTTGTGGTAAACTACCTCCCCACAAAATCTACTGCACAGGCTAGGAAACGGCCCCACGATTATGAAAGGCAGTTACCTTGAAACAGCTGTACGTGGGTAGGATTCTTGGCTTGTATATAATCCATCCTAAGCTTTGTCCAAAGCTGGGTTATACAGCAGGTATAGGCTTAAAGGAAGCCATATTTAAAATGGTTATGGGTTACAATAGTGAAGCCTTTGTGGGCACATTTGCATGTCCCTGCCCAAGTTCCCAGAATGCAGTGTAATGACTGTATTTCTCGGAATTCTGAGCTGGAAGCAGTTTTTTTAACTTGTTTTAGACGTTTACATGTGAACACAGATGTGCTTTTTATTTACTGTACTACTGCACGGTGGAGGCTTCTTTTGCCCACCATATTATAAATGATTGTTGTGGTTGAATTTGGTCATGAGGCCACATCTACTAAATGCTGAATGTTGTATACTTGTGCCCGACTAGTCGCCCTTGGTGCACCTGGCCTGTGGTATATAATGTGGCTCCATGTGGCAGGACATTTTATTACTGACTCTTTGTGACCATCATTTCCATCATGTATTACAAAAGGATATGTTTTTAAAATGATATCTTTTTGGCAGAAAGTTATCGGAGACCTTCACACCCCTGCACCTTTTGGGTGTATTACATTATATAGTGGGATGGGGACTTGCAGAGGGGTCCTAATGCCCATTAACTGTGTTTTATTATTTATTTGTGCACAGAAGAGAAAGTAAATAAAACATGACTGGCATCACTTCCCGAAGCTTCCTCCCACTTTGTGTCATTTAATAGGATAGGATAGGGGAGGAGTAAACAGCTAATAAACTGTCTCCATATGGTCCATACACAAAATGCCAGGCATCTCTTTGCTGATAAGATAATCAGCTGATCCCAGACATACCTTGTGTGTGTCGTTCAACTGTGTCTGACTCTCCGTGACCTCATGGACCATAATACACCATGCTGATCCACTTGGCATTCATGGCAGAGATACTGTTGTGGGCTGCCAGTTCCTTCTCCAGTGGTCCACAGCATACAGCTTCTGCTATTCCATTCAAGTGTTGATCAGGTCCAACCCTGTATGGCTTCAGGGTGATGTGTCCTCATGGTCCCCTAACTGGAAACGAACCCCGGTCGCAGAGGTGAAAGATCTGAATCCTAACCACTGGACCACCAGGGAACCCTTAAGCATATACCGTACATATCACGTTAGGGTTAGGGTTAGATAGGGTTAGGGTTATTTTTTTTAATAATGATTAGAATTCTTGTGTAAATAACTGTTATTGCCAATGTTTGCACCTGTAATATCTGCCTAAACATTATATTATTGGACCATAATTATAGCTGGAAGCTATACCAGCCTTGGGCTGCAGGGGGCGACACAGAACAGGTAACTAACTGGCTCAAGGTACTGTTTACATTAAATTAAAGGGACAATGAAAGTGCATCTTATTAGATATAAGGGTTAGGGATATTAAAAAGCAAATAATTTAATAACAAATCATTTAAAACTGTTTCTATAGCATGTATTAAGTGTGAGACCCCCCCCCCCCCCAAAAAAAAAAACACCTCCTCCCACCACACACACACAAGAGAGATTTTTTTTTTTTTGTAAAATGGAGAGTAAACAATCAACAGTGAGTTATATGTTTGGCTAAAGGTACTTTGAATGAGATATAACAAATATATATATATATATATATATTTATAAATATATATATATATATATATATATATATATATATATATTTATATATATATATATATTTACACACATACATATATTTATATACACACATATATATATATATATATATATATATATTACTTGCTGCTACTCAGTCATTAGAAATAAACTGCAAAATGATATTCCTTTGCTGGCCCTTTAATAGTCATCACTTCATCAGGTGTAAGAGATATAGGTACATGGGTTTTTATTAGTAATTACTGATACAAAGTGTAGTATAAATGTTTTCTTCCCACTATTTATATTTGGTATATAGTATTTAGCGTATTCAGATGGATAGATAGATAGATAGAGATAGAGGGATGGATAGATAGATAGATAGATAGATAGAGGATAGATAGATAGATACTGAGAGATAGATAAATAAATAAATAGATGAGTGTAAATATTATTATTTATATCATGCGTCAATCTGCTGTCCAATAATGCTTTGTAGGATGCTTGGATACAATTTTCCAGCAGCCAAGGAGTTAAGCCCTATTTCCTTTTGTGGTACCCAGCTCTAGAGACTCCATCCCCAGTGCGCATGCGCGCAGCATCCTTTCTGCTCCTGAGAGCCCCACAGGGATGCAGTGACGTCACAGCCCAGCCCTCCAGTCTCCCTCTAATAAGCTGAGCTGTGGAGCTAAGAGGGAGACATGAGGATGGAGTGAGTGGGATCAGGCACAGTCCTCCCCCCCTCATCCATCCACCCACCCACTCACCCAGCCAGCCAGCTCTCTGCAATACAGGACAGCACAGGACCAGGACTCCAAGCCAGCCATGCAGACATCTGTGGAGTTAAAGAAATCCATCTCTGCCACTATGGAGACAGACAGGCCAATGAAGAGCTATGGAGCAGTGGAGGAGACTGACTGGAAGGCAGGGGGTCTGGGCAGGAAAAGTAAGTGGCTAACAGGACTGTGGTGACATGCAGATGCCTCATTAACTAGTTCCATGCCAGCTCCCCCAATGTGCCCAAGGTATGA
Organism: Discoglossus pictus; assembly: GCA_027410445.1. Lineage (NCBI taxonomy): Eukaryota > Metazoa > Chordata > Amphibia > Anura > Alytidae > Discoglossus > Discoglossus pictus. The sequence continues at coordinate 107,500,009 of CM050172.1, read as the reverse complement.
TGCTGGGTCCAGCTATACTGAGGTGGCACTTAAAGGAGCTCAGCATTGTCTTGGTGTTTATATGATAGTATCTGCACATGTGTGTGGGGATATAGTAATATAGTGACTATATAACAGACTGTATATACTGGTAGCAATGCATAGGTACAGTGTATATAGTGCCATTTAATAAACTATAATATATTCATTTTAATATAACAACACTAACTGCTTATTGTACATGAGCCTGGTATTTATGTCCAAAGTACATTGTAATAATAATACTGTTAGTGCTAGTTCCTATTGCATTATCATGGTGTTTACCCAAATTATTGCAAGTACTTATTGTATATTACCATGTAATCCTTTTATTACATTAAGGGCATATTGTGTTTTAATAATATTTAGTCTCTTCAATACATACATTTATTTAATAAATAATATATCAGTGTGGAAGCCTCTCAGGGAGGGTATGGGAGTTCTTTCCTGACATCAGCTTTATATGTTGTGTGGACATACATTATATATATATATATATATACTGTGCTGTATTGCTTTTATTTCCTCAACATTTGATCCTGAGAGATTGAGTTACATTTAGATTGTCAGCTCCTAGGAACATTGACGTTTACTTGTTTGTTGTGGAGGTAACAAGAGACGCAGAATCTATATGGACAAATCATTTTACATTTAGTATTAATATTAACAACAATAATTATAATTAAATACTAGCTGCTGAATGCTTTGCTGATTAATTTAATAACCAAGTAAATACATGTATGTTTGTGACACTTTGTACACAGTTGTGGATACTCCAAGTAAATACTGAAATTCTGTTTATGAAAGAAAAAATGAATTGCTATTTTTTGCAACAGTTTTTAAACTGTAACAATAAGAGGCCCAGATAGAGTCCCATCCCTGCAGGTCTCACTTTGCTGTACAATAGAGAGGAATGATCACAGTGATGGGGTAATTAGTCCCCATTCTTGTGTTGGTGTAATTAGAGAGTCTTTGTCTGCCATAGTCTGTACTTGTGGAGATTATCTGGATCCCAACAAAGGAAATCAACTCCCATGTTATGTCCAAGGAGTCAGCTTAAGTATGGAAATATCACATAATAACTTAAGTAAAGTGTAGCAAAAAATAAGAAATATATATATTTATGGAGATGGAACTGGCAACCCACTCCAGTATCTATGCCAAGAAAACCATATGCACAAGCTCAACCAGAAACACACACAGATGTGCCCCTGGCGTGCTGCATCCATATGGTCACCAAGAGTCGGACATGACTGAAGCACTGAACAACAACAATATATATATATTTATACCACCTACGAATACCAGGAGCTGTATGCTGTGGCCCACTGGAGAAGGAAAAGGCAACCCACTCCAGGATCTCTGCCATTAAAACCAAGTTTATCAGTATGGTGTGGTCCATGAGGTCACAGAGAGTCGGACACAACTACATATATATATGTTATTTTTTTTACTTATTTTAAGATGTTTTATGAGCATCCTAACAATGTCTTACAAGGAACACATTCTTCCTCTTCCCCTGACGATCTTTAACATTCCTTGTAGCAGGCTCTCAGCCAATCACAGAGCAGCATGGCGTATGGATGGGATTTTTGCTGTAGGAGACCTGGCAAAATTATGGAGGACTTGGCATCATTGTGGGGTTTTAACTTTAGGGTAACTTTAGGGTAACATACTAATGGCTTTAAAGCAACCAGTTTAATACACTAATTCTTGTTTTTGTCAATTATTTTGACTATTCAGTGAAGAGTAAAACAATGGAGAGGGCTGCAAATAAAAGATAATAATACCAACAGTCCAGGATTTCTAGATGTTTCCACATAGATAACTCATCCGTTCTGATTAACCCATTAGTGGTACTGAGCTCCAGGACTGTTGGGGGGGACCGTTGGCCACCACTGCTGATTAATAACAATTAACTTTAATGAAATGTAACTCCCAAAAGGCGCTTATTTACAGTGTTTGAGCGGTTATTGCCTATCCCAGTGGCAATTATTACAGACTGGACACTTAGGGGTAAGGATAGTGACACTTTGCAAAGTAGAATAGAGTCCATAAGTAGCCCCTCCCATACTCCAGGAGCCGGCTTAAATCAGGACTGCGCAGGTGCAGCTAATTAACAGAGCAGGAAAGCTAACCCCTTCAGTACTACTGGGGTAGTGACTTATAGATTGCAAGCTCTTAGGAGTAGGGATCTCTCTCTGCACTATAGAAACTATATACAGATTTTGTACATGCCGCACTGTGCGTGCGCGGTGCCATATAGAAGGAAAGAGACAGAGGGGGGAAAGGGGGAACAAAGCGCAGAGGAGGGAGGAGAGGGGAAAGAGACACAGGGGAGGGAGGAAAGAGACAAAGGGGGATCAAGACACAGGGAGGGAGGAAAGAGACAGAGGGGGAAAGGGGGATCAAGACACGGGAGGGAGGAAAGAGAGAGGGGGAAAAGGGGAACAAGAAACAGGGGAGGGAGGAGAAAGCAAAGAGACACAGGGGAGGGAGGAAAGAGACAGAGGGGGAAAGGGGGATCAAGACACAGGAGGGAGGAAAGAGAGAGGGGGAACAAGACACAGGGAAGGGAGGGGAAAGCAAAGAGACACAGGGGAAGGAGGAAAGAGACAAAGGGGGATCAAGACACGGGAGGGAGGAAAGAGAGAGGGGGAACAAGAAACAGGGGAGGGAGGAGAAAGCAAAGAGACACAGGGGAGGGAGGAAAGAGACAAAGGGGGATCAAGACACAGGGAGGGAGGAAAGAGACAGAGGGGTGGATGGTTGATCAAGACACGGGAGGGAGGAAAGAGAGAGGGGGAACAAGACACAGGGAAGGGAGGGGAAAGACAAGAGACAGAGGGGAGGGAGGAAAAAGACACAGGGGAGGGAGGAGGGGGGAAAGAGACACGGGGATGGGGGAAGAGACAGGGGGAAAAGGGGAAAGAAACATGGGATGGAGGAGGGGGAAAGAGACATAGGGGAGGGTGGAAGAGACACAGGAGAGGGAGAGGTGGGAAGAGACAGGGAGAGGGGGAGAGACACAGGAGGGAGATGGGAAGAGACAAAGAGGAGGGAGGGGGAAGAGGCACAGGGGAGGGAGATGGGGGATAAGACAAAGAGGAGGGAGGGGGAAGAGACACAGGTGGGGGAGAGGGGGAGAAGAAAAACAGGGGAGGGGGGAGAGACAAAGGGGAGGAAGGGGTGAAAGACACATGTAATATTATACCAAAATGTATGATGGGTAAATGACTAGTAATAATAATAATACATAGAACACCTACTGTACAAATGAAGCCATTGAAGTGTTACTAAGGTTTCTAAATACTTTAGACATTCACAGCCTTATTAAATTGTGATTTGGCCAATTGAATAGGGCTCTATATAAGCACTGAACATTTTTTTTTTACAGTTTTTAGTTAGTGAAGACTTTGCTTTTGCATAGAAGTTCATTAACTAAAATCTTCTGTAAAAAACATATGCTCTGTGCTTATATAGAGCCCTTTAGAATTTGCTGAATTGCAATTTAATAAGGCTGTCAGGTTGTAAACACTTTCAGGGCCTCCTTCTATCAGAGTCGGGTGCCGTGCACCAGCTGAGTTATGGAGATCTATGAAGAAGCCATTGTTTATCGTGACTGCACCAGAAATGCTAAAGTCTGAGTTTGTTACTGAGAGGTTGTGCTGTATCTTTATACACGGGTTACAAGTATGTTTTTAACCTTTACAGCACTTATTTTAAGTGTAAAAATCATTATTTTTAAAAACTGCACTTTTAAATTCATAATATAAAACTTGAATGGTCTACTTCATTTAGACAAATAGTTCCGAGGGACGCCATGACCGCCATCTTGAGTCTTCTTCCCGCTGTACATGAAAACCACAAGGTTGTGAATATACCATTATTATTCTCCAATTTAAATCACATTTCTAAAATTATTTCATAACTTAAATTTGTTCTATACAAGACTTTCTATAACTATTCAACTTGTGCTTACAATAATTCTGTACTGCAGGGATCCATCTAGTTTTCTTGCCTGTTACTTTCTCAAGTGGTTGTGTACTTGTAAACTAATGAACATACATTTAGTGTTGACAGTTTTAGATTCCACATTCCCACGGTGTAGAAATAAACGTCCTATTTATTCAAAGTCACCTCCCATCTCAGGAAGTTGATAAGCACAAATTAAATTGGTAGCTTTCACAACAGTATAATTGCAGATAAAAGTTACTAAATTAACTGTATTATTTTTTTTGCATATTTTTGGCTGTAGTGGCCCTTTAATACATGGTCAGGGATTTTAGAATTAATATTTGGATTTTGATTACAACAAATGTATAAAGTAACTTACACGATCGGCTGAATTTATAGAA
>CM050172.1:107465633-107490633 GCA_027410445.1 Discoglossus pictus | reverse complement strand
ACGGGGGAGGGAAAGAAACAGGGGAGGGAGAGGGGGAAACACACACAGAGGAAGGAGGGCAAAGAGACACAGGGGAGGAAGTAGAGGGGGGAGACACGCAGGAGAGGGAGAGGGGGGATAGAGACACAGGGGAGGGAGAGGGGAAGATACACGGGGGGAAGAGTCACAGGAGAGGGAGAGGGAAAGAAACACAGGGGAGGAGAGGGGGGATAGAGACACAGGGATGAGAGAGGGGGGAAAAGAGACACAGGGAGGGAGGACCGGGCAAAGAGACATAGGGGAGGGAGGGAAAAGACACAGGGGAGGTAGAGGAGGGAAAGAGATACAGGGGTGAGAAATGGGTGAGAGGGGGAAAAAGAGATGCAGGGGAGGGAGAGCCGGACAAAGAGACCTAGGACAGGAGAGGGTTGGAAAGAGTCACAGGAGAGGGAGAGGGGGGCAAAGATCCAGGGAAGGGGGAGGGGGGAAAGAGACACAGGAGTGAGAAATAAGGGAGAGGGGGAAAAATAGACACAGGGGAGGTAGAGGAGGGAAAGAGATACAGGGGTGAGAAATGGGTGAGAGGGGGAAAAATAGACACAGGGGAGGGAGAGCCCGACAAAGAGACATAGGACAGGGAGAGGATTGGAAAGAGTCACAGGAGAGGGAGAGGGGGGCAAAGATATACAGGGGAGGGGGGGAAGAGACACAGGGGAGGGGGCAGACATGGGAATGAGACACAGGGGAGGGAGAGGGGGGCAAAGATATACAGTGGAGGGGGGGAAGAGACACAGGGGAGGGGGCAGACATGGGAATGAGACACAGGGGAGGGAGAGGGGGGCAAAGATATACAGGGGAGGGGGGAGACATGGGAATGAGACACAGGGGAGGGAGAGGGGGCAAAGACACAAATGGGAGGGAGAGGGGGAAAGAGACACAGGGGTGATAAATGGGGGAGAGAGGGGAAAAGAGACACAGGGGAGGGTGAGCCAGGCAAAGAGACATAGGGGAGGGTGAGGGGGAAAGAGACAAACAACAGATAGTACATAAACAGACAGAGAACGCAAAGTATAACACTATATCCTGCCGTCACTGGTACATATATAATACAAGTAAATATATATTACAAGGCATGTTCAAGCAGTATAAATGGAGGTTACAATATTTGCTTTCCATTGTCCCTTTAATGACCCCACACATGTGAGCACCCTATTGTGTCCCAGCCGGTGCCCTATCAAGCGTTAGCTCTGGTGCCGAGTTCTATAAATCCCTCCAGGCGGACGTTGGTAATAAGACTCAGCGAATGGTTTTTGCAGCTTGTCGGACACAATCTCCCGGCCTCTCCTCTCCATGGTTCATATGTCAAATCAATTATAAATAACAGCTCCCCCCCCCACGAGCCATGCAGAGCTGAAATGGGGAGAGAGTGGAAATGGGGAGTGAGTGGAAATGGGGAGTGAGTGGGGGTGGGGAGAGGGCTGAGATGGTGAGAGAGTGGAAATGGGGAGAGGGCTGAGATGGGAAGAGGGCTGAGATGGAGAGAGAGTGGAGATGGGGAAAGGGCTGGGATGGGGAGTGAGTGGAAACGAGGAGAGGGCTGAGGTGGAGAGAGTGGAGACAGGGAGAGGGCTGAGATGGTGAGAGAGTGGAGATGGGGAGAGGGCGGAAATGGTGAGAGAGTGGAGATGGGGAGAGGGTGGAGATGAGGAGTGAGTGGAGATGGCTGGGATGGGGAGTGAGTGGAGGGGGGAGAGGGCTGAGATGGGAAGTGGAAGGATGGATAGAGCAGAGAGCTTAAATGGGGAGAGGAGAGAATGGAGATGGGGAGAAGAGGGAGCGAAGATGGGCAGGCACGTGTCTGGGGGTGTAAGTATTTATATATACAGTATATATATATATATAAAAGGGAGTCATTTACATTTCTGCAGGATAGGGCTTGCAGATATTTTTTCTAGCTCCATGCTTCTTAGTATGTGCCGAGGAAATGGGCAAGTGTCACATGTCATATCCCGTAACCTCTCCTTCCTTCTCCACCGCTCCCTCCATTGTTCAGTAGATAAGCATTTCCTTTAAGAAATCAGACAAGATGGAAACATGCTGTATGCAAGCAGAAATTAAGGATTTCTCAAAAACTGATTTTATGTTCATGTCTAACAACGCTTCTAATATTATTACAAACTTGTGAGGGTTTTCCTAAAATAACGTGGTCCTTTAAGATGAAGAAATGTATATTCTTTGGCCCTTAAAGAAATCTGTAAGATTATCTGTACATGCTTTAAATTGGCACAATAGTAAGCATATCTTTATGCCGCCCTGTTTGCCCAGGAGCACTGGCACCTGAGGAGTTAATCCTCTTGCTGACAAGGAGGGTGCTGATGGTGCCTTATTGCCTGTGCAGTATTTCCCAGGACACTGTGTCCAATCTCTTGGATCGAGTTAGTATTAATTGCCAGCGTGCATGTTCTCAGATGCAGGAAATTCATTTTCTGTTTGTTTTTCACACGTTACATTTGTCATGGAATTAGTCGCCTCAATAAATCCCCCAAACGCATGAAAATCAGCAAACTAAAAATATCTGCTGGAGAGGGGAGGATCGAGGCTGCAGAGTATGAGAGGACTGAGTATGTCTTATATGGAGATGACCTTAGTACCAGGATATATATATATATATATATAAAGAGCGAGAGCGAAACAAAGGGAGACAGATGTGCGTCTAATGCGAGACGCGCTGTTAGAGGTCACAAATTTTTCAGGGCCAGGAAATAATAAACTGATTCTTCTTTATCAGACCCAGGATACTTGGTGCTGTGAGAGGTTTATATTGATAAAAATATTCCCGTATATATAACATGCAAATATATCAAAGGGTTTAATAAAGTTCAAGAGAGAAGTGTATTCTAGACACAAGGGGCAATAATAAGAGGTCATGATATGAATTTGGAAAATTTAGAGGTAATGTTGTTGCTGTTTAGTCATTCAGTCATGTCCAACTCTCTGTGACCCTATGAGCTCCAGCAAGCACATATACAATAAAGGGTAGCCGACCAATGAAAGAAATTGAAGCATTAAGGCTATCCTGAGCATTTATTAAGCCATTATTAGGTAGATATAATGGACAGATTACATGAGCCTTTTGGTTCTTATCTGCCACCCAATATAACTGAAGAGATTCATCCCATTCTGAAGTTACTTAATAGATCATGCTGTACATATAAGGGGTCTCTGGCCCTTTAAATGCCTGTTTGTTCCCCGCTCTTGAGATCTCAGGATGTCTCGCTCTTGGACGCTCTCGCTCTATATTCTCACTTCTATATCCTACGTCCTAATTCAGTGTTTCCCAGCATGCATCAGTGGATAATGTCGCTAATTTCTTGGCTCTCTTCCTATAGCCCCATTAGGATTTGTTTAAAGCTCAGCCAAGTGATTTTATAACGTATAATACAAGAGGAGGAGACTGCGGTCTACATAACGTATAAGTGTCCTAAAGGAAACCTATAGACTCACAATCATAATATGAAGGACATTTTTATACCACAAATTAAAAGATTAAGAAAAACTTCAGACTTTTGTAACAAATAATTGTCAATTAGCCGTGTAAGCTGTGGGTGTAAAAGTATTTTTAGCTATAATTTGTATTTTTTTGTGTAGACGCTTATTGTGTCTGAAGGACGCCATGTTTGTGTCTTTCTCACCTCCTGTTAGCTTTGAGGCTGAGTGGGTGTGTTCAGATAATTTTTTATTATCTATTTTGTTGATTAATTATTGGATACAGATGATATCTAATCATTTGACACCTACCCCTTCTCTGCCATAGGCTCAGTAGAGGCAGATTGTTAGTATACATGCCAACGCTCCTTGCCTTGCTCTGTAACTGCCCCCTGATGCCCAGAAAGCGATGTACGTCTATCATGGCACCATGAACTGGAAGCCTCTACTAGGATGAAGACTTTCATGTGTATGCCCATGACATATCCCCTAAAGCTGTTAGTTTGTTACATACAGTGGTCATGCTTTGTCCAGACATAGACATGAGAGGGTCACATGTCCATCACCACCAGGTCCAAGTGATTTATGTCTGTTTGCAATAAGCACTTCTGAAGAGTTACTTAATAACACTGTCTTGTGTCTCCTAAAGGCGTCTCTACATCTCTTCCAAGTGATTACTGAGCAAGACAATGAAACATTTAAGAACATTGTTCCAAGTCCCTCTCTAATAAATATCTCTATATATAGTAACATGTTCTGATTCCACAGCTGTTACATGAAAAGTAACATAAGAGTCTGATCTACAATCAGTAGGAACAGGCGAAAGATACCGCAATACTTTACTTGATAAGTAATTAAAGAAAATACAAGGAATAAAAGAGCCTATGTATATATATATATATATATATATATATATATATATATATATATATATACACTGTGACAGAGTCACAGACTTTACTTTTCTCCAGGAGGTGGGAAAGAGTAAACTCCTGGGTCAGTTTGATTAGAAGCACAAAATCAGACATTACTTAAGAGTGAAGCTGGGAATTGGTTTTAAATATACCTATGCGTGTGAGTATATATATAGAATTTATAAAACTTTTATTCTCCAGGTGGTGTGAAATAGTTAATTCCTAGAGCAGTTTGATTAGAAGCACCTGATCAGATATTAATTAAGAGTAAAGCTGGAAATTGGGTTTATATATACAGTTTTGCTCAAAAATTGTGCGTACCCTGTTAGAAATTGTGAAATTTTGGTATTTATTTTGAAAATATGACTGATCATGCAAAAAGAATGTCTTATATTGAAAAATAGTGATGATATGAAGCCGTTTATTATCACATAGTTGTTTGGCTCCTTTTTCATAATGATAACATAAATCACCCAAGTGGCCCTGATCACAAGTTTGCATCCCCTTAGTTCTTATTACTGTGTATTGCCCCCTTTAGCATCAATGACGGCGCGCAGTCCTCTGTAATAGTTGTCCATGAGGCCCCTAAATCTTGCAGGTGGTATAGCTGCCCATTCGTCTTGGCAAAATGCCTCCAGGTCATGCAGAGTCTTTGGTTGTCTTGCATGAACCGCATGTTTGAGATCTCCCCAGAGTGGCTCAATGATAGACAGTGATGGCCACTCCACAACCTTCACCTTTTTCTGCTGTAACCTCTGGAGGGGCAACTTGGCCTTGTGCTTAGGGTCATTGTCATGATGGAAAGTCCAAGAGCGTCACATGCGCAGCCTTCGTGCAGAAGAATGCAAATTGTCTGCCAGTATTTTCTGATAACATGCTGCATTCATCATGGCATCAATTATCACAAGATTCCCCCAAAACACCAGTGAGCCACCACCATGCGTCACAGTGGGGATGGTATTATTTTCACTATAGGCCTTGTTGACCCCTCTTATGGTTGTGACCATAAAGCTCTATTTTGGTCTTGTCACTCCAAATTACAGTGTGCCAGAAGCTGTGAGGCGTGTCAAGGTGTTGTCGGGCATATTGTAACCGGGCTTTTTTTGTGGCATTGGCCCAGTAAAGGCTTCTTTCTGGCATCTCGACCATGCAGATCATTTTTATTCAAGTTTCCTCATATTGTGCTCCTTGAAACAACCACACCGTCTTTTTCCAGAGCAGCCTGTATTTCTCCTGAGGTTACCTGTGGCTTTTTCTTCTGGCAGTTGTGGCTGAAATCTTTCTTGGTCTACCTGACCTTGTCTTGGTATCAAGAGATCCCTGAATTTTCCACTTCTTAATAAGTGATTGGACAGTACTGACCGGCATGTTCAAGGCTTTTGATATCTTTTTATATCATTTCCCATCTTTATGAAGTTCGATTACCTTTCTACAAAGGGATTTTGACAGTTCTTTTCTGCTCCCCATGGCTCAGTATCTAGCCTACTCAGTGCATCCATGTGAGCGCTAACAAACTCATTGACTATTTATACACAGACATTAATTGCAATGTAAAAAGCCACAGGTGTTGGAAATTAACCTTTAATTGCCATTTTAACCCATGTAAACCTTTGATAAGGGCCATTTTAAAAAGGAGCCAAACAACTATATGATAATAAATGGCTTCATATGATCACTATTCTTCAATTAAAGACATTTTTTTGCATGATCAGTCATATTTTTTATATAAATGACAACATTTCACAATTTCTGCCAGGGTATGCAGACTTTTGAGCACAACTGTACCTATGTGTGTGTATATATATATATATATATATATATATATATATATATATATATATATATATATATGATGCCTGCGATTACAAAGTTACTTTCCAGAGATTCTCAGCACTCAATACGCAGACATGGGTCCCAATCAAGACCTCAGCACCATTCTTCTGCACAGCTTTATTAAATGTTTCATATATTTTATATCTTAAGCTCCCGAATGCTATTAATACACCAGCGGTATAACTCTAATCAGTAAATGCGCCTCAGCAGCCAGCGAATGACGCACAGACGGCTCCCGACCTGTTTCATCCGCACGTGAGAGGTCGCTACTTGTTGCAGTTACTTCTATGCCGTCTAACATAAATGCATCTGCTTCAATGATTGGAAAAGAGACCCAGAAAATAGGAAAATTTATCTTTTTTGCGACGTAAAATAAATTGTTTAAAATAGAACTGTGTTGTCGTAACATGCAGAGACAGTGAAAGGGTTAATAATCTAACATTTCTATACATTGTGATAGACATATTGTTGTTTCAAAACGAAATCATTCTCGAGGCACATTGTTCTCTCCACTTTAACCTGGGTGTAGAGTACCCGGCACCTCCTGATACAATACTATCATTCTTTGTTCAGAGGAGACTGTTTAACCCCTTAACAGCCCAAAAGTAGCTCATTGTCAATCAGTTCAAGATGCACATGTGACAAATACCTCTTTATGGTAGAAATCAAATTAAAGTATTCTTCTATATTTTTTTTAATATCTAAACATGAGTAAAATATTTTTAAAAGACAAAATAAATCACATATTATAATTGTCAAACTGCGATTCGTCGTCACGCTTGCGAGCCTCATGTAGCGAGGCGAGTGTTGAAGCACAGAAGTCTTTCGAGCTCTGAGCACTTAGCCCATAAGCACCAAAGGCGCTCATCGGCTGCGAGCCTTGTGAAGCATGCCGATAATAGGCAGAAATGAGCGCTTTGCGAGGCGAGCCGTTGGGGCATTGAAAGACACAGGAATTATGCAGAAATGCCAAGCGAGCAGTTCAGGCATTGAAGTACTCAGGACTTAGCCTCCATGCAGTCAAGAAACACAGGATTGCCTTAGGCTGCAAGCAGTTGAGGAACGCGGGACAGAAAAAAAAATAACGTAAAAAAAATAAAATAAATAAATAACGTAATGGAACTTACGTTGTTGGAAAAATGTGAAGGCAATGGCTGAACAACACAAAAAAAAACCTCACACACTACACGGGGGGACAGCCAGGACGTCTGGGAGTGAGGTGGAACGCGAATTTAAGCAGAATCTGCAGAGTTTCGGCACTCGGAAATCGTCTAAGCGAGAAAAAAAATGTCGGCCCCAAAAAATTAAAATGAGGCTACACAACCCGGAACCGCAGAAAACACCGCCAGCCGCGTACGCGGTACAAAATACACTATTAGAAAGGACGGAAAATGCTTGCGAGCCGCGTAACACATAGACAATCGCCGCCATTCTACAACACTAACTTGCAACCAATAACATTATGAATCTAAAATGACGCTTTACCCGACTAAACAATCGGTTTGGCCTCGCGCACGCAGCCTATTTACACTGCACACTTCACACATTCCTTACACCTCGGGTGATCAACAGTCCAACTGTACATTATATGCTGCAGGAAAATAAAAAGAGATTGTTAGCTCTTCAGCATATTGATTGCTGGATATATTAATTAGAAATAGGTAAAACATTAATTAATTAAATAGTTGATTAATTATTATTATTATAAAAAAATGTATATATATATATATATTAAGAATAAGACACTAAATAGCATATTTTACACTGCCGTTTGAAGTACACGAGAGGAGAGGCTTGCAATGAGCGCCGAAGGGCCTCAGAGGAACAAAAGCTTTACATTGTGTGGCAAACAGCATTGCCATGGTTTCACATTTTATTGCTGTCATTTTTGACGGGCAAGTGGCTAGTAAACATATAAATACAATAATGCATTGTATAACTTCATTATTGAACGAGATGTGGAAATAAACAAATTAATTCATCTGAGACACAGAACATAAAAGCGAATTGGATTTTATTCCCAGATTTATTTATTATTGGTATTATTATTATTACAGCACAGTATGAATATGGATTTTTAGATGTTTTTTCTGTTGGGTGCTATCTTCTAGCTGAGCGCAGAGTGATAAGACACGGGGGTCACACAAGGTAAAGCCTTGAACGGCGCTGATCTCTTTCTTAAGGAGACATGTTTGTTATATTTGTGCTGGAGCCAGATCCTCCGCATCTTCCCAGAGAAAGAACTGACTGAAAATGATGACGTTACTATAAAGGGAAATATTATATCTCATAACAGGACGGGCTGATTAATATCTCATGAGCAAATGGGATCAGCTACTTGTTCATATATAGGAATCATTTATTGAAATACCGGGGATGCCTCCATGCCCCCCGAGACCAATCAGATTTGTGCGTCCCATTTGCAGCTCCCCCTCCCCTTGCATCATAAGTGTTTGTGTCTTCCAACTATTAAGACTATACATAATAACAAGTACTTTCTCAACTAAATCTTAAGATTTTTCTACAGTAAACTAACACTGAAGTGTATTTAGTGTTTTATCAGTCCTTCTGATCCACCCACTAAAGACTGACTAATATATCTTGCTTATGGGAGCTCATTAACAGTAATTGCTGATTACCCCATAGGGTTCTCAATGTACTGTCTTCAGTGTAAGATAGTATGAAGGGCTGGGCATGCTCAGATCCCAAGGAGCAATTTCTAATCAGCTTAGTTACTTAGTACCTGGACAAGCAGGAAGAGGCACTGATACCTGAGCATGCAACCCTGACACAGACCTGTCACCTTCTAAGGCCTCCTGGACACCAAGACAGCCCCGCCCACTCAGAGAGACTGACCCAGCCCCTGCCGTAACTGCCTATAGCTCAAACACTCATCCAACTCCAAGCCCCGCCCCAAAGCCCAGTCACAGCGAGGTAGGTGCTGATTTATATGTAAATATATATAATCTTGTCCCCCCTATCCCCCCACTTCCTATGCCCCTGATCTCTAGACTCTGTATCATGTACATATAGACTGGGAGTAGATACATTAACTCAAACAAATTACCAGGGCCCAGAACAATCAGAATATGTTTAGTCTCCTGACCGTGCACGCAATAACCTTAAAGGTATATGAAGTTTCCAGGATTCGGAAGCATCTAATAAAGCAGAATCAGTAGCGTAGGAAAACATTTTTGCATGAAAAATCCCCAAATAAACTTACCATACAGTTTTCAGGCAATGGATTTTGAGTAGGATCACCCTGAAAATCCAAGCTAAGGGCCCTATTAAATTCTCCCTCGTAGTTCTCTCGGTGCTCGCAAAAGGCAGTTTTCCTGCTGTTTGCGAGTACCGAATCTCTCGCAGCCTGCTTTACGATATGACTGCGAGAAAATGGCCGAGAATAGGCTCCGAGAGAGCTACGTAGCCTTAAATCTATGCACGAGTCTCGCATATCGTAAGAATCCCTACGTGGACAAAAAGTCCACGCAAGGGATCCGAAAGCCTCTACGTGCTGCCTCGGAACAGCCCGAGACAGCAGCGTGAGGCTCCCCCCTGCACCCTATACACATCCCCATGCTGCAGGGGTCTCTATCAGGACCCCTGCAGCACCCCCACATTAACCCCTTGCAGCGGGGGTCCCCGATCTGCATAGATCAGGCCCCCCGCTGCATTTAAAACTTTTAAATTCCCCGCCGCGGCTCCTTAAAGGGACCGCGGCACACTATTAGCCAATCCCGGCCGCGGCACTTAAAATTAACCCCCCTCTATGCTGGGGGTCCCCATCGGGACCCCCGAAGTGTCCCCACATAAACCCATTGCAGGGGGGGTCCCCGATCTGCATAGATCAGGCCCCCCGCTGCATTTAAAACTTTTAAATTCCCCGCCGCGGCTCCTTAAAGGGACCGCGGCACACTATTAGCCAATCCCGGCCGCGGCACTTAAAATTAACCCCCCTCTATGCTGGGGGTCCCCATCGGGACCCCCGAAGTGTCCCCATATAAACCCCCTGCAGCGGGGGGCCCCGATCGGCACCGATCGTGACCCTGCTGCAATTCAATTTTAAATTTCCCGCCTCGCGGGTCCTCAAAGGACCGTAAAGGTCCTGAAAGGACTCGCACTAAAAATAATAACCCCAGGCAACTATAATTAACCCATTAACTCATGATGGTCAATACAGACCAGCATAAGACCTAAATTAACCCATTAACTCATGATGGTCAATACAGACCAGCATAAGGCCTAAATTAACCCATTAACTCATGATGGTCAATCCAGACCAGCATAAGGCCTAAATTAACCCATTAACTCATGATGGTCAATACAGACCAGCATAAGACCTAAATTAACCCATTAACTCATGATGGTCAATACAGACCAGCATAAGGCCTAAATTAACCCATTAACTCATGATGGTCAATCCAGACCAGCATAAGGCCTAAATTAACCCATTAACTCATGATGGTCAATCCAGACCAGCATAAGGCCTAAATTAACCCATTAACTCATGATGGTCAATCCAGACCAGCATAAGGCCTAAATTAACCCATTAACTCATGATGGTCAATACAGACCAGCATAAGACCTAAATTAACCCATTAACTCATGATGGTCAATACAGACCAGCATAAGGCCTAAATTAACCCATTAACTCATGATGGTCAATCCAGACCAGCATAAGGCCTAAATTAACCCATTAACTCATGATGGTCAATACAGACCAGCATAAGACCTAAATTAACCCATTAACTCATGATGGTCAATACAGACCAGCATAAGGCCTAAATTAACCCATTAACTCATGATGGTCAATCCAGACCACCATAAGGCCTAAATTAACCCATTAACTCATGATGGTCAATCCAGACCACCATAAGGCTCTATTTAACCCCATCAGTCCCATAAGGGTATATTATTACCATTATGGGCCTGTTACAACCCAACATTAACCACATAAGTGCCATGATGGTCCTCAAGGACCATCATGACACTAACTACAAACACTACACTATAACCCCCAATAAACCATTTAATCTAAACTAACCCCCCTCTACACTAATCTATTAACACTTACACTACCTACCTACACTACCTACCCCCTAATAAACCTCCCCAACACTCTAATTACAAAAAACAAAAAACCTACAGTACAAAAAACAAAAAAACCTACAGTACAGAAAACAAAAAAAAATTACACACCTGAAAAGGAAAGACAGATAAACACAATACAATAATACATATAATACATTACATACATTACATACAATACATGACATTACATATAATATATTAAATATAATATATTAAATATAATATATTACATATAATACATTACATACATTACATACAATACATGACATTACATATAATATATTAAATATAATATATTAAATATAATATATTACATATAATACATTACATACATTACATACAATACATGACATTACATATAATATATTAAATATAATATATTAAATATAATATATTACATATAATACATTACATACATTACATACAATACATGACATTACATATAATATATTAAATATAATATATTAAATATAATATATTACATATAATACATTACATACAATACATGACATTACATATAATATATTAAATATAATATATTAAATATAATATATTACATATAATACATTACATACATTACATACAATACATGACATTACATATAATATATTAAATATAATATATTACATATAATACATTACATATAGTCCTAATCAAATACCCCCTATCTATCTAACATACAATCTATTTAATTTAAAATAAATCCTAACTATATCAAATACATCCCCCTATCTATCTAATATACAAAAAATCCTAACTACATACACAGACCCTTATTCTAAAATAAAATAAAATAATTACAGTCCTAACTACATACACAGACCCTAATTCTAAGCTAAAATCAATAAATTAAGACCACTTACCTTTAAGATGTTGCTTCAGATCACTAACCTATGGGTCAAACAAAAAAAAAAAATTAGTACAAAACATTAACATCAAATAAATAAACATTATATACATTCTACATATTCAACTCACCTTTACAGCATGTCCAGTCACTGTTAAGCTCTTCCGGCGCGGCCCTGTTAAAAAAAAAAAACACAATACATCAATACATGAATACAATATATAAACAATAAATAAAATACACAAATAAACATCTAAATATACATTTAACTTACCTCCCCGCGATGTCCCCGGCCTTCTCTCCTTCAGCCCCGGCTGGGCCGCGGAACCATCCGCGCTCTAAAAAAAAAAAAAGAAAAAAAACTAACGGAGGTCTGCACTGGCAGACCTCCCCGACGCTACTGAACCTCCCGGAGTCGTTTCCGGGAGGAAATTGGCATTGGCGGCTTGTGATTGGCTGAAAAAGCTGTCTATCAATTTCAGCCAATCAAAAGTCGTCAATGTGTGAGCCAATCAGGATGGGATACACCCCAATATCCCACCCTGATTGGCTAAAACACTTGTCTATCTTTATGGGAACCAATCACAACGCTCAGATGCCTTCAGCCAATCACTATGGGATACACCCCCACGGAGTGATTGGTAGAAGACATCTGCGCATCCTGATTGGCTCCTACATTGACGACTTTTGATTGGCTGACAGCTTTTTCAGCCAATCACAAGCCGCCAATGCCAATTTCCTCCCGGAAACGACTCCGGGAGGTTCAGTAGCGTCGGGGAGGTCTGCCAGTGCAGACCTCCGTTAGTTTTTTTTTTATTTTTTTTTAGAGCGCGGATGGTTCCGCGGCCCAGCCGGGGCTGAAGGAGAGAAGGCCGGGGACATCGCGGGGAGGTAAGTTAAATGTATATTTAGATGTTTATTTGTGTATTTTATTTATTGTTTATATATTGTATTCATGTATTGATGTATTGTGTTTTTTTTTTTTAACAGGGCCGCGCCGGAAGAGCTTAACAGTGACTGGACATGCTGTAAAGGTGAGTTGAATATGTAGAATGTATATAATGTTTATTTATTTGATGTTAATGTTTTGTACTAATTTTTTTTTTTGTTTGACCCATAGGTTAGTGATCTGAAGCAACATCTTAAAGGTAAGTGGTCTTAATTTATTGATTTTAGCTTAGAATTAGGGTCTGTGTATGTAGTTAGGACTGTAATTATTTTATTTTATTTTAGAATAAGGGTCTGTGTATGTAGTTAGGATTTTTTGTATATTAGATAGATAGGGGGATGTATTTGATATAGTTAGGATTTATTTTAAATTAAATAGATTGTATGTTAGATAGATAGGGGGTATTTGATTAGGACTATATGTAATATATTATATGTAATATATTATATTTAATATATTATATTTAATATATTATATGTAATGTCATGTATTGTATGTAATGTATGTAATGTATTATATGTAATATATTATATTTAATATATTATATTTAATATATTATATGTAATGTCATGTATTGTATGTAATGTATGTAATGTATTATATGTAATATATTATATTTAATATATTATATTTAATATATTATATGTAATGTCATGTATTGTATGTAATGTATGTAATGTATTATATGTAATATATTATATTTAATATATTATATTTAATATATTATATGTAATGTCATGTATTGTATGTAATGTATGTAATGTATTATATGTAATATATTATATTTAATATATTATATTTAATATATTATATGTAATGTCATGTATTGTATGTAATGTATGTAATGTATTATATGTATTATTGTATTGTGTTTATCTGTCTTTCCTTTTCAGGTGTGTAATTTTTTTTTGTTTTCTGTACTGTAGGTTTTTTTGTTTTTTGTACTGTAGGTTTTTTGTTTTTTGTAATTAGAGTGTTGGGGAGGTTTATTAGGGGGTAGGTAGTGTAGGTAGGTAGTGTAAGTGTTAATAGATTAGTGTAGAGGGGGGTTAGTTTAGATTAAATGGTTTATTGGGGGTTATAGTGTAGTGTTTGTAGTTAGTGTCATGATGGTCCTTGAGGACCATCATGGCACTTATGTGGTTAATGTTGGGTTGTAACAGGCCCATAATGGTAATAATATACCCTTATGGGACTGATGGGGTTAAATAGAGCCTTATGGTGGTCTGTATTGACCACCATGAGTTAATGGGTTAATTTAGGCCTTATGCTGGTCTGTATTGACCACCATGAGTTAATGGGTTAATTTAGGCCTTATGCTGGTCTGTATTGACCACCATGAGTTAATGGGTTAATTTAGGCCTTATGCTGGTCTGTATTGACCACCATGAGTTAATGGGTTAATTTAGGCCTTATGGTGGTCTGGATTGACCATCATGAGTTAATGGGTTAATTTAGGTCTTATGGTGGTCTGTATTGACCACCATGAGTTAATGGGTTAATTTAGGCCTTATGGTGGTCTGGATTGACCACCATGAGTTAATGGGTTAATTTAGGCCTTATGGTGGTCTGGATTGACCATCATGAGTTAATGGGGTAATTATAGTTGCCTGGGGTTATTATTTTTAGTGCGAGTCCTTTCAGGACCTTTACGGTCCTTTGAGGACCCGCGAGGCGGGAAATTTAAAATTGAATTGCAGCAGGGTCACGATCGGTGCCGATCGGGGCCCCCCGCTGCAGGGGGTTTATATGGGGACACTTCGGGGGTCCCGATGGGGACCCCCAGCATAGAGGGGGGTTAATTTTAAGTGCCGCGGCCGGGATTGGCTAATAGTGTGCCGCGGCCCCTTTAAGGAGCCGCGGCGGGGAATTTAAAAGTTTTAAATGCAGCGGGGGCCTGATCAGTGCCGATCGGGGACCCCCGCTGCAAGGGGTTAATGTGTGGGGGCTGCGGGGGTTCCTATGGACCCCTGCAGCAAGGTGTTCATGTGAGGACACTTCGGGGGTCCCGACAGGGACCCCCGCATTGAGGGGGGGTTCATTTTAGGTGCCTGGGGGGGGTTTGGAGTACCCCCCACGGCAATGCTTATGTGGGGGACTGCCGCGGAGGTCCCTTTTAGGACCCCCGCAGCACTTGATGAGGAGTGGGAGCCTGCGATATCATCTCGCAGGCTGTCACTCCTCATGTACATTTACGCAGTGTAGATACGTACGGCCCTGCTGCGTAGCTCACACGTTGCTCGCAGCAGGGCTAATTTAATAGCATTGTAAGTTAGAGAAACTTTGCAGTACGTAGGGCTTAAGTAGAAGCCTCTTATTTACGAGGCTGGAATTTAATAGGGCCCTAAATTAGCATAAAATTCATAATTAGTTGTGGACAATCAGAGGCAGCCACAACAATGTATTTGTTTCCTGTTGTAGCAAACATCATCACCACAAACCACATTTTACTCCGAAACCCAGTCACCATACCAAAAAAACAGAGGCCTCTGATTATTTTCTTATTATCAGATTTTATTTATACAAAACGTGGGTCAGCAACAAAAAACATCCAAAATGATCTCTGCTGACTGACGACTAAACACAAATATAAATAAAACACAGCTTTTATAGTGAATTGCATAAAGAACATGGTATAACCCATATTACCTTCTAAAAAAATGAAACATTCCCACCAACAGCCAATAAACAATTTATATAAGGTGATCAAATATATTATAAAACATGTGGTGAGCATGCATCAAGCATGCCTGGTACGTCACACTAGTGTACAACAACTCTTACTTGTTATCTCTGCTCATAGGTCAAATATTGGCCTTGTGGACTACCGAAATACATATTGTTTAGACTAAAATAATAATAAATGTTTATTATTGGAAGAAGGACTTATAGAATAAAAAACAATACATTTATAAGTAAAAGGTATACTTAACTGTTTCATACCTCACGGCCTGCAATGGAATAAGTACTGTTTCAGAGCTAAAGTTCGCAAGTGCTACAAAAGTGATGAATGCTATGTATACAGTATATATACACTAAAAATGTAAGGATATTTGTTTTCCCTACAACAGTCCCTCTCACTGGCTGAGACAAATCGGTTCTGGAGGCAGCCATGACACTGACAGCTGATTGGCTAGGACACAACTCTACAAAGCTCATTGGCTAGGATGCTCTGTCTACATAGGTGCCATGAGGGTGGAGCTCACATAGAGAAATGTCAGATGTGTTTCCAATGACAGAATATAGAGAACTCCTCAATAAAATGATTTAATCTGAGACGCCCGATTAGATAGACACAGGATATCACACAGGCTGCCAGGTACCTTTAAATATGCCCACTCCTCTGCTGAATCAGATAATCAGACAATGCAGTGGCAGCTCCATGCACGACATCATTGTACATAAAGTGAATACATTAAAAGCTGGTTTTATAAAAACAATTGCACATTATCATTTCACATAACATGCTGTAAATAATGAAAAACATTACATTAAATTAATTTTAATAGGTGAAGGTACTTCCATAAATTCCCAAAATATTTTCATTTAAAACTTCAAATCACAACCTTTTGTTCTTGATTTCTCTTTTTTTCCTGTAAGATACTTCAGCTAGCAGGTATCTTTCATATTTGTCTCTCTCTTGTCTCTTCTCTTATCTTCTCTCTTCCCTCTAATCTATACATATTGATGTCAGGGAGTCTCCTTATACATTGTGTCTTTTTGACTTTGCACCAGTTTAGGCACCTTGCTTTGATTTTTCTCTAATTTATTCATATATTTTGAATATCCAGGACTAGATTCTAGTTAGGGAACTATTATGTGATTTTTTTCAGTTACTCCTCATTGAGTCTCATTGGGTCTAACTGGGTCTCATTGGATCTCATTGGGTCTTACAGGGTCTCACTGGATGTCATTGGATCTCATTGGATCTCATTGGGTGTTATTGGGTCTCAGTGTGTCTTATTGGGTCTCATTGGATATCACTGGGTCTCATTGGGTCTTATTGGGGTCTCATTTGGTCTTATTGGGATCTCATTGGGTATCACTGAGTCTCACTGGTTGTCATTGGATCTCACTGGTTGTCATTGGATCTCACTGGGTCTCATTGGATCTCATTTGGGTCTCATTGGATATCACTGGTTCTCCTTGGGGTCTCATTGGGTCTCACTGGGTGTCATTGGATCTCACTTGGTCTCATTGGATCTCACTGGGTCTCATTGGATATCACTGGGTCTCATTGGGTCTCACTTGGTCTCATTGGGTCTCACTGGGTCTCATTGGATCTCACTGAGTCTCATTGGGGTCTCATTGGGTCTCATTGGGTGTCATTGGATCTAAATGGATCTCATTGGATATCACTGGGTCTCACTGAGTCTTATTGGGTCTCATTGGATCCCACTGGGTGCCATTGGGTCTCACTGGGTCTTACAGGGTCTCACTGGGTCTCATTGGGTTTCATTGTATCTCACTGGGTGTCATTGAGTGTCACTGGGTCTCATTGGGGTCTTATTGGGTCTCACTAGGTGTCATTGGATCTCATTGGATATCACTGGGTCTCATTGGGTCTTACTGTGTCTCATTGGGTTTCATTGGGGTCTCATTTGGATGTCATTGGGTCTCACTGGCTCTCGTTGAGTCTTGTTTAGATGTCACTGGGTCTCATTGGGTCTCACTATTGATGCTCTGTGATCCTCCCTGGCAACTAAACTGTTATCCAGACTTGTTCCTGGCTGTGGACAAACAGAATATTCATCCAGAGGTTATTTTCCAGTGATGAGCTGCCTTGTGAGGGTGAGTCATCCTCTGCAGTATAGCGGGTATTAAACCATTGTCATTCAGAGAGACGCTCTGCGAGTTACCAGGAGCAACAACATTATGGCGCAGGATTAAAAATACTGCCTCCATTTTATTTTAATAAAACACTTGATATGAAGACATATTTTTGATTTCTGGCATTATAAATAAATTGGGGCGACAATTTCCTATTTAAAAGACACTGGAATAGCAGTAATTTTTAATCTAAATATAAATTAGGGTAACATGTAAAGTTACAACGACCCCCCCCCCCCCCCGAACAAGATATACATATTTTTACTTTCTTTTACTTGTCTTCTTTTATTTGTTCACCTGTAGACAGGGCCAGATTTACATCTCTGGCGCCCATCGGCACAACCTCATATGTGCACATTGGTGAAGGTCCAACACACATACTAGGCTTTCAATACACTCTCCGCTCTTGCAGCAGTTTCCTCACACTTGTAACTCTGATATATTTAAATGTGATTAGTCTCGAATAAGGAGAGGCAGCCATGGCCATCAGGAAGTGCTAAATTGTCAGACACAAGATTACATCAACACAATGTTATCCATTGGCTGTGTTAAAGTAGTTTCAGCTGGCAATAAGATCTGGATGGGCGCCAACTAATGATTGATTATCTCCGATCAAGTCTATTTAATCAGATTGTCTTCCAACCAGTCCCTTCCCAGACTTTTGATGACCTTATGAGGGTGGAGATTACATTTTTTAAATGATTTCATTTTATTCATAATCAATGCATAGTGAAAATGGCTAGTTCCTTTTCTTAGCACAATGTTCTATTATTTTAAGAATATTGCAGATAGATGGTCACTGATTGGTTAATATGAGACACAGTGTATACGTCTGCATATGCTGCAGAGGGCAGACCCATACGGGGACTATTTATTTGATGTGATGCAGTAAAAACAGTGCTTATAATCACTTCTTAATAAAACAAAGTACATAAAAGTAAATAGATACAAAGGTATAGTATGCACATAGTAACACCCAGGGACCCTCCATATTAAGTTATTGTCATTTATCTAATGCAGCTAATGCTACATGTATTACTGAGTTGTGTTATAGGGCAACTGAATATATGTTTTTAAGTCAGTTGGTTTTAAGAAGGAACGGCCCTAAAAGTCCAAACTAAGGGCCCTATTAAATTCCAGCCTCGTAAATAAGAGGCTTCTACTTAAGCCCTACGTACTGCAAAGTTTCTCTAACTTACAATGCTATTAAATTAGCCCTGCTGCGAGCAACGTGTGAGCTACGCAGCAGGGCCGTACGTATCTACACTGCGTAAATGTACATGAGGAGTGACAGCCTGCGAGATGATATCGCAGGCTCCCACTCCTCATCAAGTGCTGCGGGGGTCCTAAAAGGGACCTCCGCGGCAGTCCCCCACATAAGCATTGCCGTGGGGGGTACTCCAAACCCCCCCCAGGCACCTAAAATGAACCCCCCCTCAATGCGGGGGTCCCTGTCGGGACCCCCGAAGTGTCCTCACATGAACACCTTGCTGCAGGGGTCCATAGGAACCCCCGCAGCCCCCACACATTAACCCCTTGCAGCGGGGGTCCCCGATCGGCACTGATCAGGCCCCCGCTGCATTTAAAACTTTTAAATTCCCCGCCGCGGCTCCTTAAAGGGGCCGCGGCACACTATTAGCCAATCCCGGCCGCGGCACTTAAAATTAACCCCCCTCTATGCTGGGGGTCCCCATCGGGACCCCCGAAGTGTCCCCATATAAACCCCCTGCAGCGGGGGGCCCCGATCGGCACCGATCGTGACCCTGCTGCAATTCAATTTTAAATTTCCCGCCTCGCGGGTCCTCAAAGGACCGTAAAGGTCCTGAAAGGACTCGCACTAAAAATAATAACCCCAGGCAACTATAATTACCCCATTAACTCATGATGGTCAATCCAGACCACCATAAGGCCTAAATTAACCCATTAACTCATGGTGGTCAATCCAGACCACCATAAGGCCTAAATTAACCCATTAACTCATGGTGGTCAATACAGACCACCATAAGACCTAAATTAACCCATTAACTCATGATGGTCAATCCAGACCACCATAAGGCCTAAATTAACCCATTAACTCATGGTGGTCAATACAGACCAGCATAAGGCCTAAATTAACCCATTAACTCATGGTGGTCAATACAGACCAGCATAAGGCCTAAATTAACCCATTAACTCATGGTGGTCAATACAGACCACCATAAGGCTCTATTTAACCCCATCAGTCCCATAAGGGTATATTATTACCATTATGGGCCTGTTACAACCCAACATTAACCACATAAGTGCCATGATGGTCCTCAAGGACCATCATGACACTAACTACAAACACTACACTATAACCCCCAATAAACCATTTAATCTAAACTAACCCCCCTCTACACTAATCTATTAACACTTACACTACCTACCTACACTACCTACCCCCTAATAAACCTCCCCAACACTCTAATTACAAAAAACAAAAAACCTACAGTACAAAAAACAAAAAAACCTACAGTACAGAAAACAAAAAAAAATTACACACCTGAAAAGGAAAGACAGATAAACACAATACAATAATACATATAATACATTACATACATTACATACAATACATGACATTACATATAATATATTAAATATAATATATTAAATATAATATATTACATATAATACATTACATACATTACATACAATACATGACATTACATATAATATATTAAATATAATATATTAAATATAATATATTACATATAATACATTACATACATTACATACAATACATGACATTACATATAATATATTAAATATAATATATTAAATATAATATATTACATATAATACATTACATACATTACATACAATACATGACATTACATATAATATATTAAATATAATATATTAAATATAATATATTACATATAATACATTACATACATTACATACAATACATGACATTACATATAATATATTAAATATAATATATTAAATATAATATATTACATATAATATATTACATATAGTCCTAATCAAATACCCCCTATCTATCTAACATACAATCTATTTAATTTAAAATAAATCCTAACTATATCAAATACATCCCCCTATCTATCTAATATACAAAAAATCCTAACTACATACACAGACCCTTATTCTAAAATAAAATAAAATAATTACAGTCCTAACTACATACACAGACCCTAATTCTAAGCTAAAATCAATAAATTAAGACCACTTACCTTTAAGATGTTGCTTCAGATCACTAACCTATGGGTCAAACAAAAAAAAAAATTAGTACAAAACATTAACATCAAATAAATAAACATTATATACATTCTACATATTCAACTCACCTTTACAGCATGTCCAGTCACTGTTAAGCTCTTCCGGCGCGGCCCTGTTAAAAAAAAAAAACACAATACATCAATACATGAATACAATATATAAACAATAAATAAAATACACAAATAAACATCTAAATATACATTTAACTTACCTCCCCGCGATGTCCCCGGCCTTCTCTCCTTCAGCCCCGGCTGGGCCGCGGAACCATCCGCGCTCTAAAAAAAAATAAAAAAAAAACTAACGGAGGTCTGCACTGGCAGACCTCCCCGACGCTACTGAACCTCCCGGAGTCGTTTCCGGGAGGAAATTGGCATTGGCGGCTTGTGATTGGCTGAAAAAGCTGTCAGCCAATCAAAAGTCGTCAATGTAGGAGCCAATCAGGATGCGCAGATGTCTTCTACCAATCACTCCGTGGGGGTGTATCCCATAGTGATTGGCTGAAGGCATCTGAGCGTTGTGATTGGTTCCCATAAAGATAGACAAGTGTTTTAGCCAATCAGGGTGGGATATTGGGGTGTATCCCATCCTGATTGGCTCACACATTGACGACTTTTGATTGGCTGAAATTGATAGACAGCTTTTTCAGCCAATCACAAGCCGCCAATGCCAATTTCCTCCCGGAAACGACTCCGGGAGGTTCAGTAGCGTCGGGGAGGTCTGCCAGTGCAGACCTCCGTTAGTTTTTTTTCTTTTTTTTTTTTAGAGCGCGGATGGTTCCGCGGCCCAGCCGGGGCTGAAGGAGAGAAGGCCGGGGACATCGCGGGGAGGTAAGTTAAATGTATATTTAGATGTTTATTTGTGTATTTTATTTATTGTTTATATATTGTATTCATGTATTGATGTATTGTGTTTTTTTTTTTTTAACAGGGCCGCGCCGGAAGAGCTTAACAGTGACTGGACATGCTGTAAAGGTGAGTTGAATATGTAGAATGTATATAATGTTTATTTATTTGATGTTAATGTTTTGTACTAATTTTTTTTTTTGTTTGACCCATAGGTTAGTGATCTGAAGCAACATCTTAAAGGTAAGTGGTCTTAATTTATTGATTTTAGCTTAGAATTAGGGTCTGTGTATGTAGTTAGGACTGTAATTATTTTATTTTATTTTAGAATAAGGGTCTGTGTATGTAGTTAGGATTTTTTGTATATTAGATAGATAGGGGGATGTATTTGATATAGTTAGGATTTATTTTAAATTAAATAGATTGTATGTTAGATAGATAGGGGGTATTTGATTAGGACTATATGTAATGTATTATATGTAATATATTATATTTAATATATTATATGTAATGTCATGTATTGTATGTAATGTATGTAATGTATTATATGTAATATATTATATTTAATATATTATATTTAATATATTATATGTAATGTCATGTATTGTATGTAATGTATTATATGTAATATATTATATTTAATATATTATATTTAATATATTATATGTAATGTCATGTATTGTATGTAATGTATGTAATGTATTATATGTAATATATTATATTTAATATATTATATTTAATATATTATATGTAATGTCATGTATTGTATGTAATGTATGTAATGTATTATATGTAATATATTATATTTAATATATTATATTTAATATATTATATGTAATGTCATGTATTGTATGTAATGTATGTAATG
This sequence comes from Discoglossus pictus, assembly GCA_027410445.1. NCBI lineage: Eukaryota > Metazoa > Chordata > Amphibia > Anura > Alytidae > Discoglossus > Discoglossus pictus. Next base: position 107,467,730 of record CM050172.1, on the reverse strand, counting down.
TATTATATGTAATATATTATATTTAATATATTATATTTAATATATTATATGTAATGTCATGTATTGTATGTAATGTATGTAATGTATTATATGTATTATTGTATTGTGTTTATCTGTCTTTCCTTTTCAGGTGTGTAATTTTTTTTTGTTTTCTGTACTGTAGGTTTTTTTGTTTTTTGTACTGTAGGTTTTTTGTTTTTTGTAATTAGAGTGTTGGGGAGGTTTATTAGGGGGTAGGTAGTGTAGGTAGGTAGTGTAAGTGTTAATAGATTAGTGTAGAGGGGGGTTAGTTTAGATTAAATGGTTTATTGGGGGTTATAGTGTAGTGTTTGTAGTTAGTGCCATGATGGTCCTCAAGGACCATCATGGCACTTATGTGGTTAATGTTGGGTTGTAACAGGCCCATAATGGTAATAATATACCCTTATGGGACTGATGGGGTTAAATAGAGCCTTATGGTGGTCTGGATTGACCATCATGAGTTAATGGGTTAATTTAGGCCTTATGGTGGTCTGGATTGACCATCATGAGTTAATGGGTTAATTTAGGCCTTATGCTGGTCTGTATTGACCATCATGAGTTAATGGGTTAATTTAGGCCTTATGCTGGTCTGTATTGACCATCATGAGTTAATGGGTTAATTTAGGCCTTATGCTGGTCTGGATTGACCATCATGAGTTAATGGGTTAATTTAGGCCTTATGCTGGTCTGTATTGACCATCATGAGTTAATGGGTTAATTTAGGTCTTATGCTGGTCTGTATTGACCATCATGAGTTAATGGGTTAATTTAGGCCTTATGCTGGTCTGGATTGACCATCATGAGTTAATGGGTTAATTTAGGCCTTATGCTGGTCTGGATTGACCATCATGAGTTAATGGGTTAATTTAGGCCTTATGCTGGTCTGGATTGACCATCATGAGTTAATGGGTTAATTTAGGCCTTATGCTGGTCTGTATTGACCATCATGAGTTAATGGGTTAATTTAGGTCTTATGCTGGTCTGTATTGACCATCATGAGTTAATGGGTTAATTTAGGCCTTATGCTGGTCTGGATTGACCATCATGAGTTAATGGGTTAATTTAGGCCTTATGCTGGTCTGTATTGACCATCATGAGTTAATGGGTTAATTTAGGTCTTATGCTGGTCTGTATTGACCATCATGAGTTAATGGGTTAATTATAGTTGCCTGGGGTTATTATTTTTAGTGCGAGTCCTTTCAGGACCTTTACGGTCCTTTGAGGACCCGCGAGGCGGGAAATTTAAAATTGAATTGCAGCAGGGTCACGATCGGTGCCGATCGGGGCCCCCCGCTGCAGGGGGTTTATATGGGGACACTTCGGGGGTCCCGATGGGGACCCCCAGCATAGAGGGGGGTTAATTTTAAGTGCCGCGGCCGGGATTGGCTAATAGTGTGCCGCGGTCCCTTTAAGGAGCCGCGGCGGGGAATTTAAAAGTTTTAAATGCAGCGGGGGGCCTGATCTATGCAGATCGGGGACCCCCCCTGCAATGGGTTTATGTGGGGACACTTCGGGGGTCCCGATGGGGACCCCCAGCATAGAGGGGGGTTAATTTTAAGTGCCGCGGCCGGGATTGGCTAATAGTGTGCCGCGGTCCCTTTAAGGAGCCGCGGCGGGGAATTTAAAAGTTTTAAATGCAGCGGGGGGCCTGATCTATGCAGATCGGGGACCCCCGCTGCAAGGGGTTAATGTGGGGGTGCTGCAGGGGTCCTGATAGAGACCCCTGCAGCATGGGGATGTGTATAGGGTGCAGGGGGGAGCCTCACGCTGCTGTCTCGGGCTGTTCCGAGGCAGCACGTAGAGGCTTTCGGATCCCTTGCGTGGACTTTTTGTCCACGTAGGGATTCTTACGATATGCGAGACTCGTGCATAGATTTAAGGCTACGTAGCTCTCTCGGAGCCTATTCTCGGCCATTTTCTCGCAGTCATATCGTAAAGCAGGCTGCAAGAGATTCGGTACTCGCAAACAGCAGGAAAACTGCCTTTTGCGAGCACCGAGAGAACTACGAGGGAGAATTTAATAGGGCCCTAAATTAGCATAAAATTAATAATTAGATGTGGCCAATCAAATGCAAG
>CM050172.1:107401926-107465533 GCA_027410445.1 Discoglossus pictus | reverse complement strand
GATTAGAGGGGACACCATGACAGTATATGTATAGATTAGAGGGGACTCCATGACAGTAATATGTATAGATTAGAGGGGACTCCATGACAGTAATATGAATAAATTAGAGGGGACTCCAGGACATTAATTTGTATAGATTAGAGGGGACTCCATGACATTAATATGAATAGATTAGAGAGGACTCCATGACATTAATATGTATAGATTAGAGAAGACTCCATGACATTAATATGTAAAGATTAGAGGGGACTCCATGACAGTAATATGTATAGATTAGAGGGGACTCCATGACATTAATATGTATAGATTAGAAGGGACTCCATGACCGTAATATATATAGATTAGAGGGGACTCCATGACATTAATATGAATAGATTAGAGAGGAATCCATGACAGTAATATGTATAGATTAGAGGGGACTCCAGGACATTAACTTGTATAGATTAGAGGGGACTCCATGACATTAATATGAATAGATTAGAGAGGGACTCCATGACATTAATATGTATAGATTAGAGAAGACTCCATGACATTAATATGTAAAGATTAGAGGGGACTCCATGACAGTAATATGTATAGATTAGAGGGGACTCCAGGACATTAATTTGTATAGATTAGAGGGGACTCCATGACATTAATATGAATAGATTAGAGAGGACTCCATGACATTAATATGTATAGATTAGAGAAGACTCAATGACATTAATATGTAAAGATTAGAGGGGACTCCATGACAGTAATATGTATAGATTAGAGGGGACTCCATGACATTAATATGTATAGATTAGAAGGGACTCCATGACATTAATATGTATAGATTAGAGGGTACTCCATGACAGTAATATGTATAGATTAGAGGGGACTCCATGACAGTAATATGTATAGATTAGAGGGGACTCCAGGACATTAATATGTATAGATTAGAGGAGACTCCATGACATTAATATGTATAGATTAGAGGAGACTCCATGACATTAATATGTATAGATTAGAGAAGACTCCATGACATTAATATGTATAGATTAGAAGGGACACCATGACAGTAATATGTTTAGATTAGAGGGGACTCCATGGCAGTAATATGTATAGTCTAGAGGTGACTCCATGACAGTAGTATGTATAGATTAGAGGGGACTCCATGACAGTAATATGTATAGATTAGAGGAGACTACATGACATTAATTTGTATAGGTTAGAGGTGACTCCATGACATTAATATGTATAGATCAGAGAGTACTCCATGATATTAATATGTATAGATTAGAGGGGACTCCATGACATTAATATGTATAGATTAGAGGGGACTCCATGACATTAATATGTATAGATTAGAGAGGACTCCATGACATTAATATGTATAGATTAGAGAGGACTCCATGACATTAATATGTATAGATTACAGGAGACTCCATGACATTAATATGTAAAGATTAGAGGGGACTCCATGACATTAATATGTATAGGTTAGATGGGACTCCATGACATTAATATGTATAGATTAGAAATGACTACATGACAGTAATATGTATAGATTAGAGAGACCTCCATGACATTAATATGTTTAGATTAGAGGGGACTCCATGACATTAATATGTATAGATTAGATGGGACTCCATGACAGTAATATGTATAGATTAGAGAGACCTCCATGACATTAATATGTATAGATTAGAGGGGACTCCGTGACATTAATATGTATAGATTAGAGGAGACTCCATGACAGTAATATGTATAGATTAGAGGGGACTCCATGACAGTAATAGGTATAGATTAGAGGGGACTCCATGGCAGTAATATGTATAGATTAGAACGGACTCCATGGCAGTAATATGTATAGATTAGAGGAGACTCCATGATATTAATATGTATAGATTAGAGAGGACTCCATGACATTAATATGTAAATATTAGAAGAGACTCCATGACATTAACATGTATAGATTAGAGGAGACTCCATGACATTAATATGTATAGATTAGAGGAGACTCCATGACATTAATATGTAAAGATTAGAGAGGACTCCATGACATAAATATGTATAGATTAGAGGAGACTCCATGACATTAATATGTATAGATTAGAGGAGACTCCATGACATTAATATGTATAGATTAGAGGAGACTCCATGACATTAATATGTATAGATTAGAGGGGACTCCATGACAGTAATATGTATAAATTAGAGGAGACTCCATGACATTAATATGTATAGATTAGATGGGACTCCATGACAGTAATATGTATAGATTAGAGAGGACTCCATAGCAGTAATATGTATAGACTAGAGATGACTCCATGAGGTTTATATGTATAGATTAGAGGGGACTCCTTGACATTAATATGTATAGATTAGAGGAGACTCCATGACAGTAATATGTATAGATTAGAGGGGACTCCATGACAGTAATATGTATAGATTATAGGAGACTCCATGACATTAATATGTATAGATTAGAGGAGACTCCATGACATTAATATGTAAAGATTAGAGAGGACTCCATGACATTAATATGTAGAGATTAGAGGGGACTCCATGACATTAATATGTATAGATTAGAGGAGACTCCATGACATTAATATGTATAGATTAGAGGAGACTCCATGACATTAATATGTAAAGATTAGAGAGGACTCCATGAGATTAATATGTATAGATTAGAGGAGACTGCATGACATTAATATGTATAGATTAGAGGAGACTCCATGACATTAATATGTAAAGTTTAGAGAGGATTCCATGACATTAATATGTATAGATTAGAGGAGACTCCATGACATTAATATGTATAGATTAGAGGAGACTCCATGACATTAATATGTATAGATTAGAGGAGACTCCATGACATTAATATGTATAGATTAGAGGGGACTCCATGACAGTAATATGTATAAATTAGAGGAGACTCCATGACATTAATATGTATAGATTAGAGAAGACTCCATGACATTAATATGTATAGATTAGAGGGGACTCCATGACAGTAATATGTATAGATTAGAGGGGACTCCATGACAGTAATATGTATAGATTAGAGGGGACTCTAGGACATTAATATGTATAGATTAGAGGAGACTCCATGACATTAATATGTATGGATTAGAGAAGATTCCATGACATTAATATGTAAAGATTAGAGAGGACTCCATGACAGTAATATGTATAGATTAGAGGGGGACTCCATGACAGTAATATGTATAGATTAGAGGGGACTCCATGACAGTAATATGTATAGATTAGAGGGGACTCCAGGACATTAATATGTATAGATTAGAGGGGACTCCATGACATTAATATGAATAGATTAGAGAGGAATCCATGACAGTAATATGTATAGATTAGAGGGGACTCCATGACATTAATATGAATAGATTAGAGAGGACTCCATGACAGTAATATGTATAGATTAGAGGGGACTCCATGACATTAATATGAATAGATTAGAGGGGACTCCATGACAGTAATATGTATAGATTAGAGGAGTCTCCATGACATTAATATGTATGGATTAGAGAAGATTCCATGACATTAATATGTAAAGATTAGAGAGGACTCCATGACAGTAATATGTATAGATTAGAGGGGACTCCATGACAGTAATATGTATAGATTAGAGGGGACTCCATCACAGTAATATTTATAGATTAGAGGGGACTCCAGGACATTAATATGTATAGATTAGAGGGGACTCCATGACATTAATATGAATAGATTAGAGAGGAATCCATGACAGTAATATGTATAGATTAGAGGGGACTCCATGACATTAATATGAATAGATTAGAGAGGACTCCATGACAGTAATATGTATAGATTAGAGGGGACTCCATGACATTAATATGAATAGATTAGAGAGGACTCCATGACATTAATATGTATAGATTAGAGAAGACTCCATGACATTAATATGTAAAGATTAGAGGGGACTCCATGACAGTAATATGTATAGATTAGAGGGGACTCCATGACATTAATATGTATAGATTAGAAGGGACTCCATGACATTAATATGTATAGATTAGAGGGGACTCCATGACAGTAATATGTATAGATTAGAGGGGACTCCATGACAGTAATATGTATAGATTAGAGGGGACTCTAGGACATTAATATGTATAGATTAGAGGAGACTCCATGACATTAATATGTATGGATTAGAGAAGATTCCATGACATTAATATGTAAAGATTAGAGAGGACTCCATGACAGTAATATGTATAGATTAGAGGGGACTCCATGACAGTAATATGTATAGATTAGAGGGGACTCCATGACAGTAATATGTATAGATTAGAGGGGACTCCAGGACATTAATATGTATAGATTAGAGGGGACTCCATGACATTAATATGAATAGATTAGAGAGGAATCCATGACAGTAATATGTATAGATTAGAGGGGACTCCATGACATTAATATGAATAGATTAGAGAGGACTCCATGACAGTAATATGTATAGATTAGAGGGGACTCCATGACATTAATATGAATAGATTAGAGGGGACTCCATGACAGTAATATGTATAGATTAGAGGAGTCTCCATGACATTAATATGTATGGATTAGAGAAGATTCCATGACATTAATATGTAAAGATTAGAGAGGACTCCATGACAGTAATATGTATAGATTAGAGGGGACTCCATGACAGTAATATGTATAGATTAGAGGGGACTCCGTCACAGTAATATTTATAGATTAGAGGGGACTCCAGGACATTAATATGTATAGATTAGAGGGGACTCCATGACATTAATATGAATAGATTAGAGAGGAATCCATGACAGTAATATGTATAGATTAGAGGGGACTCCATGACATTAATATGAATAGATTAGAGAGGACTCCATGACAGTAATATGTATAGATTAGAGGGGACTCCATGACATTAATATGAATAGATTAGAGAGGACTCCATGACATTAATATGTATAGATTAGAGAAGACTCCATGACATTAATATGTAAAGATTAGAGGGGACTCCATGACAGTAATATGTATAGATTAGAGGGGACTCCATGACATTAATATGTATAGATTAGAAGGGACTCCATGACATTAATATGTATAGATTAGAGGGGACTCCATGACAGTAATATGTATAGATTAGAGGGGACTCCATGACAGTAATATGTATAGATTAGAGGGGACTCCAGGACATTAATATGTATAGATTAGAGGAGACTCCATGACATTAATATGTATAGATTACAGGAGACTCCATGACATTAATATGTATAGATTAGAGAAGACTCCATGACATTAATATGTATAGATTATAAGGGACACCATGACAGTAATATGTATAGATTAGAGGGGACTCCATGACAGTAATATGTATAGATTAGAGAGGACTCCATGACATTAATATGTATAAATTAGAGGGGACACCATGACAGTAATATGTATAGATTAGAGGAGACTCCATGACATTAATATGTATAGATTAGAGGGGACTCCATGACAGTAATATGTATAGATTAGAGGGGACACCATGACAGTAATATGTATAGATTAGAGGGGACTCCATGACAGTAATATGTATAGATTAGAGGGGACTCCATGACAGTAATATGTATAAATTAGAGGGGACTCCAGGACATTAATTTGTATAGATTAGAGGGGACTCCATGACATTAATATGAATAGATTAGAGAGGACTCCATGACATTAATATGTATAGATTAGAGAAGACTCCATGACATTAATATGTAAAGATTAGAGGGGACTCCATGACAGTAATATGTATAGATTAGAGGGGACCCTTCATGACATTAATATGTATAGATTAGAAGGGACTCCATGACCGTAATATATATAGATTAGAGGGGACTCCATGACATTAATATGAATAGATTAGAGAGGACTCCATGACAGTAATATGTATAGATTAGAGGGGACTCCAGGACATTAATTTGTATAGATTAGAGGGGACTCCATGACATTAATATGAATAGATTAGAGAGGACTCCATGACATTAATATGTATAGATTAGAGAAGACTCCATGACATTAATATGTAAAGATTAGAGGGGACTCCATGACAGTAATATGTATAGATTAGAGGGGACTCCATGACATTAATATGTATAGATTAGAGGGGACTCCAGGACATTAATTTGTATAGATTAGAGGGGACTCCATGACATTAATATGAATAGATTAGAGAGGACTCCATGACATTAATATGTATAGATTAGAGAAGACTCCATGACATTAATATGTAAAGATTAGAGGGGACTCCATGACAGTAATATGTATAGATTAGAGGGGACTCCATGACATTAATATGTATAGATTAGAAGGGACTCCATGACATTAATATGTATAGATTAGAGGGGACTCCATGACAGTAATATGTATAGATTAGATGGGACTCCATGACAGTAATATGTATAGATTAGAGGGGACTCCATGACAGTAATATGTATAGATTAGAAGGGACACCATGACAGTAATATGTATAGATTAGAGGGGACTCCATGACAGTAATATGTATAGATTAGACAGGACTCCATGACATTAATATGTATAAATTAGAGGGGACACCATGACAGTAATATGTATAGATTAGAGGGGACTCCATGACAGTAATATGTATAGATTAGAGGGGACTCCATGACAGTAATATGTATAGATTAGAGGGGACTCCAGGACATTAATTTGTATAGATTAGAGGGGACTCCATGACATTAATATGGGTAGATTAGAGAAGACTCCATGACATTAATATGTAAAGATTAGAGGGGACTCCATGACAGTAATATGTATAGATTAGAGGGGACTCCATGACATTAATATGTATAGATTAGAAGGGACTCCATGACCGTAATATATATAGATTAGAGGGGACTCCATGACATTAATATGAATAGATTAGAGAGGACTCCATGACAGTAATATGTATAGATTAGAGGGGACTCCAGGACATTAATTTGTATCGATTAGAGGGGACTCCATGACATTAATATGAATAGATTAGAGAGGACTCCATGACATTAATATGTATAGATTAGAGAAGACTCCATGACAGTAATATGTATAGATTAGAGGGGACTCCATTACATTAATATGTATAGATTAGAGGGGACACCATGACAGTAATATGTGTAGATTAGAGGAGACTCCATGACATTAATATGTAAAGATTAGAGGGGACTCCATGACAGTAATATGTATAGATTAGAGGGGACTCCATGACATTAATATGTATAGATTAGAAGGGACTCCATGACCGTAATATGTATAGATTAGAGGAGACTCCATGACAGTAATATGTATAGATTAGAGGGTACTCCATGACAGTAATATATATAGATTAGAGGAGACTCCATGACATTAATATGAATAGATTAGAGAGGACTCCATAGCAGTAATATGTATAGATTAGAGGGGACTCCATGTCATTAATATGAATATATTAGAGATGACTCCATGACATTAATATGTATAGATTAGAGAGGACTCCATGACAGTAATATGTATAGATTAGAAGGGACTCCATGACCGTAATATGTATAGATTAGAGGAGACTCCATGACAGTAATATGTATAGATTAGAGGGTACTCCATGACAGTAATATATATAGATTAGAGGAGACTCCATGACATTAATATGAATAGATTAGAGAGGACTCCATAGCAGTAATATGTATAGATTAGAGGGGACTCCATGTCATTAATATGAATAGATTAGAGATGACTCCATGACATTAATATGTATAGATTAGAGAGGACTCCATGACAGTAATATGTATAGATTAGAGGGGACTCCATGACATTAATATGTATAGATTAGATGAGACTTCATGACATTAATATGTATAGATTAGAGGAGACTCCCTGACATTAATATGTATAGATTAGAGAGGACTCCATGACAGTAATATGTAAAGATTAGAGAGGACTCCATGACATTAATATGTATAGATTAGAAGAGACTCCATGACATTAATATGTAAAGATTAGAGAGGACTCCATGACATTAATATGTATAGATTAGAGGAGACTCTATGACATTAATATGCAAAGATTAGAGAGTACTCCATGACATGAATATGTATAGATTAGAGGGGACTCCATGACATTAATATGTATAGATTAGAAGAGACTCCATGACATTAATATGTAAAGATTAGAGAGGACTCCATGACATTAATATGTATAGATTAGAGGAGACTCCATGACATTAATATGTAAAGATTAGAGAGTACTCCATGATATTAATATGTATAGATTAGAGGGGACTCCATGATATTAACATGTATAGATTAGAGGGGACTCCATGACAGTAATATGTATAGATTAGAGGGGACTCCATGACAGTAATATGTATCGATTAGAGAGTACTCCATGACAGTAATATGTATAGATTAGAGGGGACTCCATGACATTAATATGTATAGATTAGAGGGGACTCCATGACATTAATATGTAAAGATTAGAGGAGACTCCATGACATTAATATGTATAGATTAGAGGGGACTCCATGACATTAATATGTATAGATTAGAGGGAAGGAGAGAGAAGGAAGGATGGGGGATGGAGAGAAAGTGTGAGAAGGAGAGAGAGAGAGAGAGAGCGGGAGAGAGTGAGAAGGAGAGAAAGAGAGCGGGTGAGAAGAAGAGAGAGAGAGATGGAGAGAGAGAGAAGGAGAGAGAGAGAGCAGGAGAAGGAGAGAAAGAGAGAGCGGGTGAGAAGAAGAGAGAGAGAGAAGAAGAAAGAGAGCAAGAGAAGGAGAGAGAGAGAGAAGGAGAGAGTGAGAGAGCGGGAGAGAGAGAGTAGGAGAAGGAGAGAGAGCGGGAGAGAAGAAGAGAGAGAGAGATGCAGAGAGAGAGCAAGAATAGGAGAGAGAGAGAGAGAGAGAATGAGGGAGGATTGAGAAAAAATAGACTGAGAGAGAGAGAAAGAGAAAGAGAAAGAGAAAAGGAGACAGAAGAGAGAGATAAAGAGTGATGAGAGAGAGAGAATGAGAGACAGAGAGAGAGAGAAGGAGATAGTGAGAAGGAGGGAGGGGGAGAGAAGGATAGAGAGAGGGCGCACAGAGAGAATGAGCACAGAGAGAGTGCACACAAACAGACAGAAGACACAATTTTTAAGACAATATTATGCCATCAATTTTATCGGGCAAGTGACTAGTTATATATATTTATATAATCTGGGCATGCTTATCTGCTCTATCACCTAATGAATTGCTGTGGGTGTCATGTACATTATATTTATTTTATAACCAGGGCTGTGTCTGTTACTTCACCAGGCAGGGAGAGTCCGTGTGTCTTGATAGAAGCATCTGAAGGTGTCTCTGTGTTCAGTCTCCTCTAATTTATTGAAGTAAATTACCAGAAATAAAAATGGCCAATGCAGCGTAATTGAATATAATGATGGGTAAGAAGCTTTATTTTATACAGAATACAACCCGTAGAAGTTTCCATTATTGTCTCTAAGTCTCGCCCTCCTAGTTCTTTGTACGGCTCCAATCCAGTAAATTAATAGTTAATTCTCCAAATTGCTGGTTTCCTAGTAAAATCCATTTAGAGCTTTTTTTATTATTATATTTTATAAAGTGCGACAAATTCCCAGAATAAAGAGCTATTTTGGTTTCTATGTAAAACGCGCTGTTTTCTCGTCGCCTTCTGGCTCTTTGCCAGATATCATTTACCCGATTGTTGAATTTTCTGTCACTTTAGTTTATTAAATATTTGCTGCGCTAAAGACTCCGGGCGGGGTTCGTAGGCTGAACAAATATACGGAGCGCATTATTTGGTGATAAATCAGTTTTTTTATTAACCGAGGCAGAAAATGCAGAATAAAAGGTATATTTCCTATTTGAACACGACGCATACATTCAGTGTTACAAAACATGTTTATGAACATACTAACGACATACTAACGACATTGGCAGCCGTGTGAGCCACGAGCATACAATCATATGTAAGGAACTACTAATCTGTCTGTAGCCCGAGGGGTATAATGATCATACTTGGGATTACTCTTCTATTAAGCTGTCTTGTGTAGGGCCAATGGTACTGAATGGAGATATCTTATGCACCACGGGTTTCCTATAGATTTCAAATCCTGTTAGGAACAAAAGCAAAATGTCTGTTACTGTAACCTGAATAAAACAGATAGGGCGCTGTGTACTTGTTTAGTAAAATCGTTTTTATCATCAAATCAAGTTCTTTAAAAGAGCATACTATAAACACGACACACCTATAATTAGACCCCTGGGGAGTGTATGGCGCTGCAAAATTAACCATATAAAATGAACCAAAGTTGTCCCCTGAGGGGGAGGAATAAAAGATGGAAAATAAAACATTGAACAACATGAAAAGTTGTTTATCTGCTGTATATTAAATATTATTATTTTTTTATTTATTATTATTACTAGCGACTTGTTCGTCATAAAATGGCGGCGATAGAATTGTAAGGCAGGTAATGTTTGGTACACAAAGTAAGTCTTTTGGTTGTGTGAGTACCGTCGGCGCTCATTGCGAGCCTCTGGGTTGGTGTATGTTTGGTTATTAGAGCTCCTTTGGTGCTGATTGTAAGGTTTGCGCTGATGGGCTTTTGCCGCGCATTGCCTCTCCTCTGGTGTAGTTGTGGTTCTGTAAACACGTTGGCGCTGCTTGTGATGTGCGCTGTTCGCATTTATCGTTTGTTGTGATTCTGTCATTTTTGTATTTGGTTTCCTCTCTCTATGTATTTTTTTAATGTAAATCAATGAATTATTAAAGTTCTAAATGAATATACTTTACCTATTTGTAAGTAATATATGCAGGAAGCATTGTCCTGAAGAGCTGACAATCTGTTGTGATGTTCCTGCAGCATCCACTGTGTGTTTGTGCTGTGGAGCTGAGGTGTAAGTGTCAGCAATGTGTGCAGTGTGTAGTGTAAATAGGCTGCGTGCGCGAGGGGAAGCCGCTTGTTTATCTGTGTAGTTCCGCATTGTGTAATGTGAATGTTATTAGTTTGCAGTTAGTGTAAAATGGCTGCATTGTGTGTGTGTTACGCGGGTGTGGAGCATTTAGCGTGCCTCCTTATAGTGTATTTAGTAGGTCGTACGGGTCTGTGTAAAAGTCGTATGTGCTTGGCAGTGTTTTGCGTGCTTAGGGATCGTGTAGCGTTTTCGTTTTTTTCGTCTGCCATTTTTTCTTTCGCTTAGGGATTTTTTGAGTGGCGAAAATCTTTAAATTGTATTTAAATTGGCGCGTAACCTCATTCCCAGACGTCCTGGCTGTCCCCCCTTGCTGAGTATTTAGTGTTTTCTTTGTGTTTTTCGCTGTGCGTGTTTCGGACGTTAAGTTCCAATTTTGTTGCGGCTCGTATTGGTGTTGACCATTTAGCGTGCTTCCTAATAGTGTATTGAGTAGGTCGTACGGGTCTGTGTAAAAGTCGTATGTGGTTGGCAGTGTTTTACGTGCTTAGGGGTCGTGTAGCCTTGTTTTAGTTTTTTTCGGTGGCCATTTTTTCTCTCACTTAGGGGATTTTCGAGTGGCGAAAATATTAAAATTCTCTCTAAATTGGCGTGTAGTCTCATTCCCAGACGTCCTGGCTGTCCCCCCTTTTTGTGTGTGTATTTAATTTTAATTTAATTTTGTATTTAGTGTGTTTTTTATGTTTTTCGCTGTGCGTGTTGTGGCCGTTAAGTTCTTATTTTTTGCAGCCCATATTTTTTTTCCCCCTCAGTGGTGGTTTTATTTAGTGTTACAGCCCGTAATTTTTATAGGCGATTTTTTCAAAGTGCTACGGGTCTTGTGTTTTTGAGTTGTGTGTTGATGTGTAGTCCCTCGGGTTGTAGGTATGATGCGCAAGGAGTGTGGGGTCGCTCCCTGCCTAGCTCCTACAGGGTTGTAGTTCTACGGCGCTCATCTCCACCAGCACAGTGAGCGCCTTTGGCGCTCCCTGCCTGTCGTACGGAGTCCTAGGGATGATCGCCTACGTCGCTCATCTCCACCAGCGCAAGGAGCTCCTTCAGTACTCCTTGCCTGGCCGCAACCGCAGCACTCGCCACATTTGCTAGCGAGCCTGCAATTGTAACGTTGCGTTGCCACCGTTTTTTGGCAAGCCCGGCTGCTGAGGACTATATATGTGATTATTTTTATACACTTTTTCGATGAGAAATAATGTTTTCTTTTACTTTTTCTACAAAACTGATTGTTATAAGAAGGTCATTCAGGGTGTCTCCGGATATTATATTATGGCTGAATATTTATTTTATGGCTATTTATGGCCCGATGGCCACTTTAGCGCAGCAGTGTATGAAGCGTGAAATATTGTAAGATTAATTAGGACCATTAATGTTTATGTTGGTGCTGTTTCCTTTAATGCGAAGCTTCATGTTCCGGCCAATCTTCCAGAAAATGAACTTACTGGAGCAGAATGGGATCTGGGTCATTAGAACGATACACGAAACGGAATAAACAGAATTACCAAAAAACACTGAATAAATAAGACAACAAACACTCTGAGATAAGGAAGGTTACAATGCCATCTCCAAGTAAAAACCTACATGTAAAAGTGTAAAATATGACCTCATATTAGCTTCTATCAATGATCTCTCAGCCGGACTCTACCCTCTCCCAGGACACATGCTCCATTTAACCAAACACATTACTGAAACACCCTCCCCCTTGACCCTGCACCCTCCCTTACCCCCCCCCCCTCACAACAACCACAACCCTGCCCACTGTCCAGACATGCTCTCCTCTGGACCATGTAAACCCCACAAACTTTGCCGGTCCTTAGACACTACACAAACAACCACCACCCTGGACCCAGCCCACTCCTCAAATACTCCCCAGACCCTGGACATCATCTTCCCTGGACCCTACCCACTTCCCATACATGCTCCCCCCAGGATCTTCCCAATCCCCAAACATCCTCTTCCCTGGACCATGCTCACTCCTCAGACTTTCTCTCACTCTGGGCCATGCATACTCCACAAATATTGCCCACCCCCCAATCATGCACACTTCCCAAAAATCCTAAACCTGGATGGTGCCCACACCACAAACATTGCCCCCCAGACCCTGCACTCCACAATCATTGCCCCCCAGACCCTGCACACTTTTCAGACATTCTTTCCCCAGATCCCTGCCAACTCCCCAAACCTGCCCATTTCCTAGATATGCTTCACCTTGGACTCTGTCCACTTTCCAAACATTATCTTCCTTGGACCCTGCCCACTTCCTGTAAATACTCCCCTTGGAACCTTGCCCACTCCCCAAACATCCTCTGCACTGGACCTTGCCCACTCCTCAGACATTCTCACTCTAGGCCATGCACATTCCACAAAGATTGCCCCCCAGATTATGCACACGTCCCAAAAATCCTGGACCGTGCCTATTCCTCAAACACTCCCATGGACAGGTTCCCCCTAAACCCAGCCCACTCCCCAAACAACCTCCCCCCTCCACCCTTCCCACTTCCTAGACATTCCTCCCCCTAACCTCTGCCCACTTCCCCCCAAACATCCTCCCCTACTGTTCCCTGTCCTCTCCCCCAGTGGACCATACACATGCCCCAGACATCAGCACCATGGACAGCGCCCATCTTTACATATGTTCCTTAAGCAACAGATTTACTTCTGAACATTATTGGACACAAAGCTTCTTGTACAGAACATTTCACTCAATGCTCACAAAACAAATAAATAAACATCAGTATAAATATACAGAATGTACTCGAGTATCTGCCAGGTTTGTGGCCTTGAGGTGATTCATGTCTCTCTGACAACACACAGATAATTGGAGGCTCATACAGATGCCGGAGATGTACAGATAGATCTCCCATCAGTTGCTTTGTTCCTCCAGATGTTCCAGTTTCTTGGTATCAATTCTATTTATCTTTAGGATGGGGCTTGTTGCAGAAACGTCATCTTCTGAATGTCTTGATCAATCTCTTCAAACTCTTATTTATGACATCGATGCACATGAAAGGAACGATTCAGCCCCCACACCATACACACTAGTGGGTATTTTGCAAGAAAGCTGATACAATGTGGCATTGACATGAACATGTTGGAAATCATTTGGTAACTTCCATTTTACACGCTCCCCATTGGTCATTGCCCACTCCCCAAATAACTACCATGCAGATTCTCGAGAGATTCCAGTCACGGCTGATGCAGATCGGTCTCTGATTGGACGGCAGCGGTCTGACCACAATAAGGGCCTCATTCAAATGAGTAATCATAAGCTACTGTAGCCCGTAAGTGAGGCCGTAAGTTAATTTGCTATTCAATTGGCTTTTTTTTTTGCGGGCTCCGAACGGTTAACGGGTTACGGGCTTGAAAACTTTGCGGTGGTTAAACCCGGAACTTACAGCCTCCGGAAGACTTCTATCTTTCACGTCCGCAAGACTTCCGATCGCTAAAATCGCAAATCGATAATCAATTGCAAAAATCGCTCAAGACCACACGCGCAGTCAAGCCCGCAAATGGCAAATGCGGCCAAAAGCTTACGGCTTCCAAATAGGACCCGCAAAGGTTTTACAGACTAGATGGTAACACTGCAAATCACAATAAAAATACACCAAATGGATTTTAAAATATGGGGACAGCAATGGAAGGCATTACACTTACACGCACAATAACTCACAACTATCAAATATTACAAAAAATACAATTGTATTTTCTTCATAGGTTGTAATGGTCATGCATATGCCAATATGAAGAGCCATGTGGCAAAATGCTGAAAGCTATTAAAGACACACCACCTCATTAAATTGCAACACTAATACATGCAAATGGCTGACATATTAACCCTTTCTCACTTACAGAGGCTCTAATGTGGACCCTAAAAATACAAAGATCATCTGATATACATCTCACTCATCTCATCTACATTGGGAAAACAAATAGTTGCCAAATTACACCACCGGATTTGGTTGTTTAGTCCCTCAGTTGTGTTCAACTCTCTGTGACCCTATGGACTACAGCACACATACTTATGTTTCTGTGTGTGCGTATCCACAAGATTTGCATTGAAAACTTACTGGAGTGGGTTGCCAGTTCCTTCTCCAGTGGGCTGTGATTTGTATGACCTCTCGTCTATGGCCTGCCCACCTACAGTGGCCCTACATGGTATAGCCCACAGCTTCATTGAAGTACACCAGGAGGCAGCGGCACCTGGAGTGGCGGTGGTGGAGGCATGGGGGAAGGAGAGGAGTGGCCGGGCTGTGGATGGATGGGGATGCGTCTGGGGTGGAGATGGCAGGGCTGGGGACCATGGTGCACGGCGTCTGCAGTCACTTGATGGAATGCGCTCTGGTCCACCCCCATCCTGAGCAGCCGGCCAGTTATGATTCAGTCATTAGGTGGTGCCTCCTCCATATTGCACCTGGTCAGGCTGCGCATGACCTCTGCATGATTGGCGGAGATGCTGGCCTGGATATACTTCATCTGCTGCAGAATGAGGGCCAGCCTCTCCACCTGAGCAGCCTGGCTTTGTGTTGGAGATGGAGGGCCCTGGGGCGTGGCCTGGTGAGGAGGTGTTGGTGGCCCAGTGGGGAGGGTCTGGGGCCCAGCTTGAACCTGTCTCAATAAGGGCGGTGGTGTTGGTGGGCCCGGTGGTGGCGGTGCAACCAATCAGACGCACTGCTGAGGGGAGGAGGAGGAGGGGAGGAGGAGGTGGTATCAAGTCCAGCTGGTCCCTCCAGTGGGAGGGCTCTGGCAAGATGTTGAGTCTCTGAAAGAGGGGGATAGTGTGGTCAAATCCTGGTGGTGTGGCTGGTAGGCTTGCTGGTGACTTCACTAGCCAGATGACATCCTCCTCCTCCAAACCAGGGCCCTCGGCTCCTCTTCTTTTCTCCTCCTCTCCTCCACCACCCCCAACCTCCTCCTCCTCTCCTCCACTGTGCCCAATCTCCTCCTCTCCTCCACCACTCCCAACCTCCTCCTACTCTCCTTCACCACTCCTCCTCTCCTCTACCTCTCTCTCCTCCTCACCACTCTTCATCTTCTCCTCCTGCCTCCCCACTCCTCTCCCCTCCTCTCTCCTCCCTCCATTTAAATCTCTAAAATAATATAAGGTTAAATCAAAAAAAGTTTTGTGGGATATATATGAGGCAAAAAAAAAGTGTATTATGTGTATCTATAACTGTTGGGGGATGGGGTGTGGGGGATGGGATGGGGGAGATGTATGGAATTACCTAGCCCTATGTGTATCTATGTGTGTTCTTTAACTTATGCATATTGGTATTATGTGTAATCGGTAAATATGTGTAATCAAGGATTAAGTGTAAATTCGTAATTAGATGAATGGAAATAAACAAAACCGCAATATACTGCTCTCAGAATACGACCCCCTCCTCTCTCACGCAAAAACCTCCAACTCCAGGACCTGCTACCTTGTCAGAAAAGACAACACAGTCAACGGATGGGCGGGTAAAACGCACCTTTTATATATCACATATAATAGTTGTCAAACTGCAAGTCGTCATCACGCTTTGTGAGCTCGTAAAGTGAGCTTGCAAGCTAGGGACGCAGTTCAGGCCACAAATGCGGACCCTCGCAAAGTGAGGGTCCGCATTTGCGGAAGGTGGAGGCTCTACGGCACCTCACTCGCGGTTACAAGCAACCCAGAGAAGCAAGACTTTGAAAAAAACAACCATGACGCAGGACGTAGAAAAAAAAACAATAACGCGCAATGAATAAATACGGACTTACACAAAAAATACGAGACACAGGACTTCGAAAGAAATCAATTATGACCTCACAAAAATACGAAATTAGCGGCCGTAACGCGGACATCCACAAACAACAAAAACACTTCCAAATAAAATAAATAAATAAACACACACGCAGCATGGGGGGACAACCACAACATCTGCCCCCAATTAAAGTCGAATTTAAGGAGTTTTGGAACTTGAAAATCGGCTAAGCAAGAAAAAACATGGCGGACGAAAAGAATGAAAACGAGGCTACATGACCCAAAACCTGCAAACAACCGCCAGGCACGTACGACTTTTGTCAAGGACGTACGAGGTACAAAAACGCAAAATTAAAAATACGAACTTAACGGCCGAACCGCTCACAGCGAAAAATATGAAAAACACACAAAATACAAACACAAATAAAAAAAAAACATTACACACAGCAACGGGGGACAGCCAGGACGTCTGGGAGTCAGGTTGCACGCAAATTTAGGACAAATTTACAGAGTTTAGAAACTTAAAAATCCCCTAAGCGAGAGAAAAAATGGCGCAGAAAGAAAAGAAAACGAGGCGACACGACCCCTAAACCCACAAAACACCGCCAGGCACATACGACTTTTACACAAACCTGTACGAGGTACAAGATACACTATTAGCAAGGACGCAAAATCATCCACACACTCGTACCACATACACAATCGCCGCCATTTTACACTAACTTACACAATGCGGAAGTACACAGCTACACTAACGGCTTCCCCTCGCGCACGCAGCCTATTTACACTGCACACATTGCTGACACTTACACCTCCGCTCCACAACACTGCAAACCTACATTGTATGCTGCAGGAACATCAAAACAGATTGTCAGCTCTTCAGCACATTGCTTGCTGCATATAGTAATCGCAAATAGGTAAAGTATATACATTTATAAATTTAATAATTAATTAATTATCATACAGAAAAAAAAAACACCACAAGATCGCAATAAACAACAAAGACCTTCACCGCGCGCCTCACGAGGAGCGCCAATGGTGCTCATAGGACACAAAGTACACCATGGGAGACGCTCGCAATGAGCTCCAAAAGGAGATCAGCACGGACCTTACAATAAGCGCAAAAGCGGCCATGAAAAGAAAAACACCAACTAAGAGGCTCGCAATGAGCGCCGAAGGATCTCACACGACCAAAACCCTTACTCTCTGTGGCAAACAGCATTATCTGCCTTACAATTTTATTGCCCCGTCATTTTTGACGGGCAAGTCGCTAGTATATATATAATGTTCTACTTATAAATAATGCAGTCCATTTTGATACTTTTAAAATGTGCAGCAAAGAGGGAGAACTTCTCACTGACCTCAGTGTAACGAATTGAATTAAAAACTAAATGAATGGGGTCTATGTCTGCTTAGGGCTTTGATCAAACTAATTCTTAAAATACTCCCCTTGGAGATGACATATACAGTAGCAGTGACTTCAAGTGACAAGTTGGAGACGATGGCTGGAGCGAGAAGCCCCTTCTACATTGCATGCTACACATTGTAATTGTTATTAATGAATTAGATAACTTATTTAAGTAGTTTGTCTGTCTCCTATACAGAGGTGGAGCAATGCACCGGGGCCCTCCTCTGGGGGTGCGTTGTGCTGTCAAAAATATTTTTTTTAAATGCCCTTGGGGAACTCCACTGGGGAACTTCACCAGGCCCTCCATTCGCTAGCTCATTTAAGGTAAAAATATATATACTTTTAGGGGCCATACATTTTACACATTTTGTCATTTTTGTAGAACTTCTCCATTAGCAGATATAATCTCATATACTTTTTTCTTGGGTTTCCCACGATTTGTCAGCACTTCCCTCCATCACTTCTCTTCAACCCTTCCCCATCACCCCTTCATCACTTCCCTATCACTTCCCTCCAGCATTTCTCTCCATCACTTTCCTCATCACTTCCCTCCATCACTTCCCCCACCATTTCTCTCTATCACTTCCCTCCAGCACTTCCCCCATCACTTCTCCCCATCATTTCTCTCCATCACTTCCCTCCAGCACTTTCCTCCATCACTTCCCAATCATTTCTCTCCATCACTTTCCTCCAGCACTTCCCTCATTACTTACCCCCATCATTTCTCTCCATCACTTCCCTCCAGCACTTTCCAATCACTTCCCTCCATCATTTCTCCATCACTTCCCCATCATTTCTCTCCAGCACTTCCCTCCAGCACTTCCCCATAACTTCCCCCCATCATTTCTCTCCATAACGTCCCTCCAGCACTTCCTTCCATTACTTCCCACCATCACTTTCCTCATCACTTCCCCCATCACTTTCCTCATCACTTTCCTCATCACTTCCTTCCTTCACTTCCCTTCACCACTTCCCTCCAGCACTTCCCTCCATCACTTCCCCGTTACTTCCTTCTATCACTTCCCCATAACTTTCCCCATCATTTCTCTCCATCACTTCCCTCCATCACTTTCCTGCATCACTTCCCTCCATCACTTCCCCGTTACTTCCTTCTATCACTTCCCCATAACTTTCCCCATCATTTCTCTCCTTCACTTCTCTCCATCACTTCCCTCCATCACTTTCCTGCATCACTTCCCTCCATCACTTTCCCCATCATTTCTCTCTATCACGTCCCTCCAGCACTTCCCCATCACTTCCCTCCATCACTTCCCTCATCACTTTCCCCATCATTTCTCTCTATTATGTCCCTCCAGCACTTCCCCATCACTTCCCTCCATCACTTCCCCATCACTTCCCAATCACTTTCCCCATCATTTTTCTCCATCACTTCCCTCCATCACTTCCCTCCATCACTTTCCTGCATCACTTCCCTCCATCACTTTCCCCATCATTTCTCTCTATCACGTCCCTCCAGCACTTCCCCATCACTTCCCTCCATCACTTCCCCATCACTTTCCCCATAATTTCTCTCTATCACGTCCCTCCAGCACTTCCCCATCACTTCCCTCATCACTTTCCCCATCATTTCTCTCTATTATGTCCCTCCAGCACTTCCCCATCACTTCCCTCCATCACTTCCCCATCACTTCCCAATCACTTTCCCCATCATTTCTCTCTATCACGTCCCTCCTACACTTCCCCATCACTTCCCTCATCACTTTCCCCATCATTTCTCTCTATTACGTCCCTCCAGCACTTCCCCATCACTTCCCTCCATCACTTCCCCATCACTTCCCTCCATCACTTCCCAATCACTTTCCCCATCATTTCTCTCTATCACGTCCCTCCAGCACTTCTCCATCACTTCCCTCCATCACTTCCCCATCACTTCCCTCCATCACTTCCCAATCACTTTCTCCATCATTTCTCTCTATCATGTCCCTCCAGCACTTCCCCATCACTTCCCCATCACTTCCCCACCATTTCTCTCTATCACTTTTCTCCATCACTTCCCGCCAGCACTTCCCTCCATCACCTCCTGCCCCATACTTCTATATCTGAGTCGCTTGTCGCTCGTACGCTGTAATAATCGCAGATTCGCTGTCACTCGATCTCGTGATGAATAATTTACTAACCGTTATATTTGGCTAAAATTACAGCCGGGAGAACAGAAGTGACAAAGAGAACATTAATTAGTACAAAGAGGTTCCAGTTGTTATTAATATATTCGTTCATTCTGGGCTTAATGTTCTGAATAAATGTAAAATTTATAGTATTTATATTTAGGTAAAAAAATTATAAAAAGGGCTATAATCCTGTAAAATCCTTCTATATCAGGCAGCCTTTATTTATAGTCATTGTTATTACAAAGTAGAAATAATACATTATAAAAAGTTCACAAGTGCATTTAAAGGGATATGTAAGTGAGCTGGATTATGAATGCATCTGATAGAGGAGAATTAGTAGTGCATGGAAACATTTTTTGTATGAAAATATCCCAAAATAAATATTAATAAGCTTACCTTGAAGTTAGCAAAATGTCCTATGTGTTTTGGCATTTGCATTTTATCGTGTACACCCCTAGAAAACTCCACCTCAATTAGCATAACATTCAAAGTCAAAATCAGGCTAATACATTGTATCATTCTACACCTCAGTGGCTTCTGGCGTGTGCTCAGTACAAGAACTGCAACAGTTACTCCCTGTGCTCTGTACCAGAACGGTCAAAATGTGTATCTTGCTGTATTTCCTGTGGGTACACTGCTGTATTTCCTGTGTGTACCCGGCTTATGTAAGCGTCCTGTGGGTGTGAACCACTGGATTTGGCTTTTGTGCAAATAACGTTTTCTGGCATGAAAAATAAATAATTTCAAAACGTTATATTTTTGAGATTAAAAAAACAAACATCTGCAGATGGAAGTATTCCTCCGGCTTGACTTGAACAAAGATATAAAGTTGTTGAGTGGTCAAAAAATCAATTATCTGTGTCTGCTTAGCCATTGGGCGTTTTAAATGGTAGGTGGTTCAGTGGTTAGGATTCGTTGCTTTCACCACTGCGACCTGGGTTCGATTCCAGTCAGGGAACCATGAGGTCACACCACCCTGAAGCCATGCAGGGCTGGGCCTGGTCAGTACTTGGATGGGAGACCACCTAGGAATAAAAAGAGCTGTATGCTGTGGCCCACTGGAGAAGGAACTGGCAACCCACTCCAGTATCTCTGCCATGAATACCAAGTGGATCAGCATGATCATAGTAGACATGTTACGGTCCATGAGGTCACGGAGAGTCAGACACGACTGAACGACACAACAACAAATAATGCAAAGCACTTTGTACTATTTAACCCTTTGCTTCTAGAGGGAGCAGCAATGCATTATTGGCTTCTCAGCCAGTGCAGAATTTTGACTTGTAATAATGTGTATTTTCTGAACTATAGATGATTTATTTGTTGTGCAAAAATGCTGTTTCTGTGTCTAAAACTTGTTTAAAAGGATATGTAAGTTTCTGGGATTATGAGGCACCTGATAGAGGAGAATCAGTAAGGTATGGAAACATTATTTGCATGAAAAGATCCCAAAATAAACATTAATAAAGTTACCCTAGAGTTTGCAAAATTTCTTCTGTTGGTTTTGAGAAGGAACGGTCCTGAATATCCAAGCTTAATTAGTATAAAATTAATAATTAGTTGTGGCCAATCAGAGGCAGGTGCAGCAATGTATCTGTTTACATCTCACTTGCTGAGACAAAGCTGCTCGAGAGGCAGCCGTGATACTGACAGCTGATTGGCTGGTATAAACTCCTCACAGCTCATTGGCCGAGGATGCTCTGCCTACATAGGTTCCTCGGAGCACGCACAAGAAATGTCACATGTACTTTGATACAAATATACCAAATTCCTCCAAAAAATTATTTTATATGAGACGCCCAATCAGGAGATAGCACAGTACCTTTAGTGCATGATGGGATGTTTGGGACGTCATTGTCATTTTACATTTTCACTTTGCAACAACATCCAAAAATAAATAGTAATGTATTTTCATTGCTGACAAGTATTAGTTTGTGTGAGTAATGTTGGCGCAATGCGCAGCTTGTTCTGAGACCTTCTGGCTCGTTGTCAGTTCTGCTTTGGCATTTTAATCAAGCTGTCTCTGTTAATAAGCAGATGATGAGTCTGATTCCTACATATGGAAATAGTCACGGATTCATGTAAACACCCCCCCCCCCCCCCCCTCGAGCCCCCCGCGTCTCTGTGCTTCCAGAGATAAAACTGGGCCCAATGGCTCTTACTCAGTCACTATCTTATTGTAACAAACAGGATACAAACTAATTATTACATTTAATCTCTACAACTTCATTCTGTTTTTTTTTGTGTAACTTGTCCATAGAGACCACCATATTATGTCTTCCACCAATGGACCTAGAGCAGTTGTTCCCTATCATATCCACAACCAACACCAAGTGAGGTCTAGATAATGATCCTTTATAAGCAAACATTTATTCGTATTAAATCTCAACTGCCACTTAGATTCCCATTCCTCTAATTTATGCAAATCCCTTTGGAGGGAAAGTACATCATTATCTGATTTAATTACCTTGCACAACTTTGTGTCATCAGCACAAATGGAGACACTACTTTCCAGTCCCACCTCTAAGTCGTTAACAAATATGTTAAAAAGGAGAGGACCTAATACTGAACCTTGAGGAACCCCACATACCTAATACTAAGGAACCCCACTTACCTATTACTGAACCCTGAGGAACCCCAAATACCTAATACTGAACCCTGAGGAGCCCCACATACCTAATACTGAAGCCTGAGGAACCCCACATACCTAATACTGAACCCTGAGGAACCCCACTTACCACATTAGTCCAATCTGAGTATGCTCCATTTACAACAACCAAGGTCTATAATTCCCCGGATTTGCTCTTGCTCCCTTATTACATATAGGTATCACCTCTGCTTTTCTCCAGTCATCTGTGGTGAGTGAATCTTGATAGATTAGATATAAAGGTTTGGCTATTACTGAGCCCAGTTCCCTTAGTACCCTTGGATGTATTCCATCAGGACCCGGGGCTTTATTAACATTTATTTTTTCCAACCTCTTTTGGATTTCTTCCTGTGTTAACCAATTATTTGGTGATGGTAGTGTAGCCCCATTATGTTGCCGTGTCCCAACCACTGGTACCTCTCTTGTGTATACCGAGGAAAAGAACCTATTTAGCTCATCTGCCTTTTCCTGGTCACTAATTATCAGACTGTGTCACAATGTAATGTTCCTATAGCTTCCTTCCTCGCCTTCTTCCCATTTATATACATGTTCGGGTTAGTCTTACTCTCTTTTGCAATACATTTTTCATTTTCTATGTTAGCTAGTCTAATAGCCCTTTGGCTGCCTTGTTGATTTCCTTGTACTCCCGTAAAGCAGTCTCTGTCCCCTCTTGTTTGTATAATTTAAATGCCTGTTTTTTACTCCGTATCTTGATCTTTAAATCATTAAGCCACATTGGATGGGATTTACTCCTTTTACTTTTATTCCCTTTTATTTTCTAAGACTTGCATGCCTCGGGATGAGCACCAAAGGCCGTAGCCTTCACTGCTCATTGCGAGCCATTTTCTAAGTTGTTCGGGCCTTGCAATGAGCGCCAAGGCCCGCAATGAGCGCATTCGGCGCTCAGTTGCGCATGCGCTATCCCGTATCTTTTAACATTGCTTGATGACAACTTGCAGTTACCACAACTATTATACTGTATGTGATAGCAGAAGGTTCAATGTGAGATAAGCAGGAAAAGCAACTTCCAATCAATAGGTGCCATCATGTAGGGTGCCAGGAAGTCGTGCTGGATGTTGGAGCAGTTGAATGATAGAGATCATGGGCATTGAAAGTGATTAACGATCCAGGCAGGACACCCGACCAAGGTCACCATCATTATTTCAACTGCCCACAGTGTTCCCACAATTTAGATGAAATACTCTAAATCTGTAATTAAATATATCCTTATATTTTGTTTATGTTTTTTTTTTTTATTCTTTAGTCCTTTACTGTGCATATTGTAATTATATATTTTTTTCATCATTTACTGGGCATTTTATTTATTTAGAGAATACAGAGACATAAAACATATTGATCTTCCAATGGTTTGTTTTTCTCCACCTTACAAAAAAAGGAGAAAAGAGCAGGAAATAATAAATCATGCAATTAAAAAAAAGTCATAATAAACAAGTGCAACAAAAAAAGAAATGTAGATGTTTCTAAGGGAGAAGCTGGATGATGCTTTCCTGTATCCAGCTGTGAGAATATCTCCTGTACTCGATATATTGATGACGTCCTCCCATTGTTCTTTTTAGATCAACTTGACATTGTCTCGATGGCTGAAACCACAATGACCCCGGGGGAAATAGAGATGGAAATGACCAAAATCCAGAGGCTTCGAGAGGTGCTGGTGAGAAGAGAGTCCGAGCTCAGATTCATGTGAGTGTTACTCAGAGTGAGCTTCACATATTGAGCACCCACTCTACTTTACATTTGTCTTTTATTGCCTTAAAGAGACTCTGTCATCCCAACCTTAAGTTGTTTTTTTCTGGCTCCCACCCCAGTTTGTCTCTCCTCTTCTCTCTTGCGTGTCTGTCTGTTTTAGCTAAATCTCTATTTATCTCTTCTCTATTTCTCTTTCTTCTGTAACAACGCGTCTCTTCAGGAGTTTGGGAGACCCAAGAATATTTGCTACATTGTGTCTGGTTTCTGGCGTTGTTACCATAGACCACAGACTCTTTGTTACATGTATTATCTTTATTAAAAGGCCACTGAACTCACTGTAAGTGCTCTTCACAGTGTGGTAAAGCACAAGATTGTATGATATCTATATTTTTTTTTATTACACTAATGACAGCTAAAAAATCTTACATTTCAAATTTTTGTTTACACACAGTCTTGTCAGCCCACTGGCTGTTGAATGAGTAATTAGCAGAGTGGCGATTGTGTGAGAGTATATTGGGGAAAGTTGTGATTGCACATCTTTCCCCTGGCTCAGATTACTCCTCACTGACCAGCTCACCCATAGCTTTCTTGTTTTAAGTGAGTACCAGCATTCCATACCTGCCCAGATAGATAAATAAGTTATTTTTAAATTTTTTAAATATGTGCATTTTCACTGAGATATGAAATAAAATCTGAGCTGGTCTGCATTGCTTAAATTCCAGAGAAGGAAGAGAGCAGAAACCTGAAGTTTCTGGTTTCAAGAAAAAATAAACCCATTACAATGTCTGCTCCCTTCAAACTGGAAATATAAGCAGTCTGATAAAAATCTTACCATGGACTTGAAGGGGGGGGGACCCCTGCAACCTGGCTGGTGCAGTAATGGAGCAGAGTGTGGGCAATCTCTTAGATATGTAAACACAGATTCTATTGTATTTTATATCTAAGTAAAAAATGCACATACCGTATTGGTCCGAATATAAGCCGCACCTTTTTTCTGATTTTTGAGCTTGCGAGTTAAGGGTGCGGCTTATATTCCCGACCGTCAAAAAATCTTTGCCGATTTGCGAACTTTGCTTGTAACAAGTGCGACTTCTATTCGCGAATGCAAAATTACTGCCGATTTGCGCGATTGCGAGTTAAGGGTGCCGGTTTTCGAGCTTTAGACTGCGGTTATGAATAGCGATTTACGGTTTTAGTGATTCTAACATCCTGTAAAGCCTGTAACCTGCAAAAAAAAGCCTGTTTCTTGCAATGGCTGATCCCTTTGAGAGTCTTTTTCTCTCCAATTTTACAGGTGCGGCTTATATTTGAGTACCATCTTTTTTCTATTTTTCCCCTTGAACTTTACGGGTGCGGCTTATCTGCGGGTGCGGCTTATATTCGGACCAATGAGGTATTTAAAAAAAAAAAAAAAAAAAGTATTTCAACATTGTTTTAGGAGATCTTTACAGTGATGTGGCCCAAAGTGTGCTGTGTCCCTTTAATAAATGGTTTCTATATTACAGATCTGCATTTTCTCATGATGAATCAGAGCTGATCAGTAAATGAATTATATAAATGTGTGATTTCCATTGGTCCTATCTCTGCTCTGAGCTTTATTTAGTGCATAAAATCAGAAACCTGCAGAGATGTAAAATGAATCTGTTTAGGGTCTGAGATTTATAGCTCAATGTTTAGAAAACTCATGAAACTGCTGATGTGGCCACTTCACACCGTTATTGCTCTACATCATTTCAGGCTTTCGGAGCCGTCGCACCAAGAACTGCCATAAATTACAAATGTATTTTTGACTCAAAACACTTTAAAACCAAGTGATTTGGAACAAAAATGTGTTTAAATGTTGCTTTATTCTGAGTGTGATTGACTAGGTTTTTATTCTCTTTTTTGTATTAAAGGGACATCGAGGTTACTGGGTTTTACTATGTATATAATATACCTGTGTATTTACTTTTATGTACTTTATTTTATTAGGTAGTGCTTATCAGCTCTGTATTCGCTGCCTAAAATCAAACAAATAGTCCCTGTATGGGTCTACCCTCTGCAGTGTATGCAGACATAGACACTGTAATGCTGACTGTGCAGTGTATCATACTAACCAATCAGTAATCATTTCTCAGAAACATTCTGCAGAGACGTGGTCCCTGATAGGCTAGGACACTGCACTCCATATCAAGGGCTATATAGTCTGTGTCTGCATATGCTTCAGTGGGCAGGTCCATACAGGGACTAGTTGTTTAATTTTTGACAGTAAATACAGATCTCACAAGCACTTTCTATTAACATAAAGTACATAAAAAGTAAATAGTTACAGAGGGATATTATATACCGAGTAACATACAGCAACCTTCCATATTCCTTTAAGTGTTATCACTCGTTAAAGAGCCAGTAAAAGTTCCCAAACATCGTAGATTATTAATTATTGTTGATTAATGTTATTTAAATCATTGTATTTGTTTCCATTAAACTTTCATTGCAGATTACAGTTATTAGCTGTCAGTCAACTTTTCTATCACTTCTTCTTTTCTTTGTATTAGAGACTAATCTAATTACCCCCTGGGGTTCACGCATGCTCAGAGTGACTGAAGCAAGTGGTAACTGAAATGTTAGATTATGTTCTCAATCTCCATCAACTTGTTGCAATCATTCTGAGCATGTGCACTACGAAAAAGGTATAAATGGTCTTTTCAACACCATTGTAGATACATTATTGTACAAAACTAACGCCACATTTGCCCCCACCCAAAAGTTTTAAATATTTTGCTCACTTTATTATTCATTTATCCCCTCTAGGGCTAATTCATTTTCAGTGTCTCTGTTTCATTTTCTTTGTTCCCTATTAGCTATAATCTGCTGCATTGTTTATTCTTGATGGTGCTCAACCCCAAACTCATTATCTACTATGTCCAAAATTCTGGATCAGGCAGTGCTGCCCTCCCTTCAATTAAACAGTGTAACAGATTATGGCACACTATAATGGAGGAGAATGAAACAGGCAGAGAGACTGAAATGGAGGTGAGCAAATAAATAATAAAAACTAGGGGGGGGAAAGTAAACTTGTTTGGAGGGGTAAATGTGTTTATCTGGATCAGTACTTTGTCATGGTGAAGGGGCTTGATGTAGGGTCACCCAAGATGGGCAGGTCATCGCTGAGAGGTCAGACAAATCACAGTCCAATGGAGAAGGATATGGCAACCCACTCCAGTATCTTTGCCAAGAAAACCATATGGATAAGCTCAACCAGAAACATAAACAGATGTACCTGGCATCACTCGTCTGTATGGTCACCGAGAATCAGACACGACTGAAGGGATGAATAACAACAACAACAAAATGTCTTTAATGCTTATCTAGAATTACTTTAATTTATATTCAGACTACAAGAGCTTTTGTTACAGTGAATCTTTAAGTTATATGCCCCCTTGTCTTATCTACCAGGCAGACAATGTGCACCCACTGGAGCTGTCTGATAAGGCTCCGGTTTTGCGCTATCTGTGACAGATCAGACTTTAATATCCGGCTCCTGAGCATCACAAGAAATGTTCTCTGTGCTGTGAAATATTATTACTTATCAGATTATTCAAATCTGGAAGCATGAAAAGTATTAACATCCCACAGCTCTGTCACATTTATTTATAAACATCATCAAATCCCCCCAACCCCGTCCCATCGGTTCTATCAGTTATTATAAAGATAAAAGACACAGACAGAAACTTTAAATGTAGATTTAAGATGATTTGTTAAATATATATATATATTTTTTATTCATTGAATTTTTATTAGATGGAAATCGCATAAAGTTACAGATAATATGTTCCAGTCTTATTTACATCTAGAATATATATACATTTATTGAGTATAAATATACTTCCATACACAATAAAACATTAGCTTCATTAAAGTATATACAATGTTCCAGCTATAAACATGTAATTGTGATTCTCTCTGAGTTATTTTGGTTTTTAGCTAATTACATTTAAACACATATATAAAATATATATATATTTGTGGTAATAATAAAAAGACCTGCTGTATAATGTCTTGATACAAACACACAATTGTTATAACAAATTATTAACACTAGATTTTTTACAGATGTATATAATAAGTTATATTTATAAAATACACATTGAAGTCATGTAAAAAGTTGTCTGTATATAAGCCATATTTTTACAAACAGATATGATTCCCTATAGACTATCCCCATCATCTGGAGAGAGCTATGATTCCCTACAGACTATCCCCATCATCTGGAGAGAGCTATGATTCCCTACAGACTATCCCCTACAGATATGATTCCCTACAGACTATCCCCTACAGATATGATTCCCTACAGACTATCCCCTACAGATATGATTCCCTACAGACTATCCCCATCATCTGGAGAGAGCTATGATTCCCTACAGACTATCCCCTACAGATATGATTCCCTATAGACTATATTGGAGACAGCGTTGCTAGTGATTTAAGGTGTCACGTAGTCCGCATGGGAACCACCTCCGTTCATATTTTATTTTATCATCTTCCAACATTTCAAACATATAACTATAAAATAAAATTGGCCACCATAGTTACCTACTTTACAAGATTAGACATTCCCGACAATCCTTTCTCCTTTACCGTATTACCGCTCTTTCTGAAGTAGCCCCCCCCCCCCCCCCTTTCCCCTCTTCACCAGTGGTTTGGTTTCTATGAAGACAACGTTTGAGGAGGAGAAAGTTTTGAAAAAGCAAATTAGTTACCAATGAAATGTCTGGTGTGTACAAGGCAATGATGACCACTGTGACCACTGCTGTCAACTTTCTGTAAAATACCATATTTCATTTTACGGACCCCTGTAGTTTCATATTTACTGTTGGCTTGGAGAAAGAAATCTGATAATGGGCAAAAGGTTTTTATTAAGTAAAAAACGGCCTTCAATGTATTAATTATAATAGATAATTATTATTTGCTATGGAAAAATTAGGTAGGGCCTAAGAAAAACATCCTTTATAAAACATTTACATTGTATTTAATCAATGAATTACTATGTATGAGCTGTTATCTCTCCACCCCCTAAATTATGTGTTGTCTATGGAGCCGCCCAGAGGGGAATATTGTCCAATCAAACATACTGTACTTGCAGTATAATAGTGGGAGGTGTCATGTTTTCCCTGACCATTATTTGGGTTTAGTAATTATTGTTAATTAATATGTTGCTATGTTAAGTTATTTGCCCTATGTGAGTTGATTACTGTATGTTGTATTGCTTCCCTATGTGTGATTGACGTGTAATGTTTGATTCTGTATGCTGCATGTTTGGTTCATGAAGTGTTAAATAATTTAGAAAGTGGTGTTGTCTGTAACTGTCAGAGAGGAGATTTCAGTTACATGGAGTGAGATGTAATGGTGTCTCTGAGAACAAGTCAGTCTGAAGGCAGTCTGTGATCCTTGTGAAGAAGTTTGTAAAGAAATGTGAGGCAGTTGAGATACTGCTGTGTTGAATGTCTTAATGAAGACATATGCTCCTAAAGAAAAGGGAGGTGACGTATCTTGAAGACATATACTCCTAAAGAAAAGGGAGGTAATATATCTATAAGATAACATAACTAGAAGATATATGTATATGTCAGCATTACTGGTGAAGATAAGCGCTATTACTGTGTGACTGAAGTGGATGTTGTGATGTCTTGCAGATGAAACAAGCAATACAAAGCTCTGCACAATCAGAACAAGGAGTTGCAATTACAGATGAAGAAATTACAGGCTAATAAAGATTTATTAGGGCAGATGGAGAAGAGTAATCAAGAAAAAGATGAAAAAAATCAAAACAGTGTAGGAACTTTTAGTGACCGAACGCATAGAGTTGGCAAACAAACAAGAAGGGTTAAGAAGTTATACCGGAACTATTCCCCATCCTCAACAGTTTGTGACACAAGGGATGTATTGCCCACTTTTGGTCACATAGGCCCATGGACTGTTTTAGTCATAACAGGACGGCTGTTGGGACTGGCCTAGTTGGAGAGGGTTGTTATGGCATGGGATCCACTGGAGTCACTTCCAGAATTGTTTTGCCCCTGGATATTGTACAGAAGAAAAAGAACAAAAACTTGTCCTGCACACTCAAAAAAGGGACTCGGGCAGGGGGAGGCCTAGAGGACCTTTTTTTTTTTTACATTTGCCCCAATGGGGTTGAGTAGCCCAGCAACTCAAACATGGACTTACGCATGGACTTGGTTTATGCAGCATGCCGGTGTTCATCTGATAGAGATGATCACCGGGATGCTGCATTTAAAAGGGGGGAGTAGTTGTCATGATTCCCCTGATCTTTATTTGGGTTTAGTAATTGTTATTTAATATGTTTTTATGTTAAGTTTATTACCCTAAGTGTGTTAATTACTGTATGCTATGTTGCTTTAGTATGTGTGATTGACATGTAATGTTTTATTCTGTATGCTGCATGTTTGGTTCATGAAGTGTTAAATAATTTAGACTGTTGTGTTGTTGGTCTATAACTGTCAGAGAGAGTGAGATGAGATCCAGTTACATGGAGTGAGATGTAATGGTGTCTCTGAGAACAAGTCAGTCTGAAGGCAGCTTGTGATGCTTGTGAAGACGTTTGTAAAGAGAAGTGAGGCAGTTGAGATACTGATGCGTTGAATGTCTTCATGAAGATATATGCTCCTAAAGAAAAGGGAGGTGCCATATCTTAAGATATATGCTCCTAAAGAAAAGGGAGGTGACATATTTTGAAGACATATGCTCCTAAAGAAAAGGGAGGTAATATATCTATAAGACAACATATCTAGAAGATATATGTATATGTCAGCATTACTAGAGACAATAAGCGCTATGACTGAAGTGGATGTTATGATGCCTTGCAGATGAGGACTTGTCAATAGTAATTTATACTAAGTCCAGAAGACTCACAGACTTCTTTTGAACTTGTTATGAATAACAACAACAACTAAAGCAGTTCCTGATTTTTATAATGCTGAGCCTGAGATCATATTTTCTTGAATACTGTATCTCAGTAAGGGCATTTTAAGAGACATTGGCTGTCTTGGTGAAGGGATCAAAAGAACCGGGTAGATCTGCTGGATGGGTTTGGCCATAACAGCCTTATCAAGCCTGACTGAAGAAGCAGATCGTAATAGGAGGTGCCTAGAAAGTGTATTTGTGTACAATGCTAGCAGCTCATGTTACACCCCTGCCTGCTACTAATGTGTGTTTAAATGAGTGGTCTCAAAAGGTTTTCATTTTGTTACTTTGGTACCTCGACAATTCCCACGCGAGCCACAATACTTCATTCAGGGAGTGGAGAGATCTGGAGCTTATACAGTCTGTGATTTGATTTAAAGTAAGTTTTTCAAGCCAAACCTAACTATGCTTTAGGGACCCCTTTATAAGACCACTAAAGTGCACCTTTAATTCATCACAAGTTTCTGTTCGTTATACTAAAATGCTACAAAAAGCAACAATGTAACAATCCGTCTGCAGACTCTCCATCTACAAGCAGAAGGTTGTGTTTTTTTAACCCAAAATATGTTTGTGACTCAGTTTAACATCTGCCAAAATAGTGAGTTTCAGTTCTTTTCCCTGCAGCATTTCTCTGGTGTGGACCTAAACATCACACAGACCGCCCCCACACCGGCTGCGGGAGCATGACGCGTATACGTCGCACCTTCCTTCCAGATTCAGCTATCTCTGTGATTAAGATCTTGCATGGTTCTTATTAATTAGTTACAAATAATTCATAGAGATAAGAAAAATAAGGGGCAGAGGTGAGGGGACTAGTTACAAAAAATAAACTTATAATAAAAATACATTTGAGAACCCGGCAAATGTAACAATAAAAATATTTGTAGAGATCCAACCGTTTCTGTAATGCTAGTTATGGTGTACAGTATGGGGGCTCAGTGTGTTTTGTTCTTTGCTGCCCTAGGCCCATTTATATTTGCACACCCCTCATTCACCTATATGTGTATATATATATATATATATGTGGTGTGTGTGTTAGAAAGTGTAAAATACTCTTACAAGCACTCGATGAAGATATATATATATTTACATATATATTATACAATTCTACGTCACTGCACCTGCATCGTCAGCCAGCCTGCTGCCTCCTGGGAATGTTCTTCCCTAGGCGCGGGCCTTGTGGGCCTAGGCAGAAAAAGACCACTGGTCAAGAGGGTCAGTAGGAAAACTTGTAAAAAACAAGCTTCAGGAGAGAGAAGTAGCATAAAGTATATGTAGTTAAAGGGATATAAGAAAGCCCCACAATTATATTGTTCAAAAATAAGTTAAAAAACAAATAATTTTATAACTAAATGTTATGAAAAATAGCAATAATAAAAAATAATAATAATTATTATTATTATTATTATAAAACAGAGGTTTAAAACTCACGATTTATGCCAAGGAATCAGCCTCATTGTATCCTTTACCGGCCTCTGCATTTGATCTATTATGGGCTATAGCACATGCTCATAATGATTTAGGTAACTGGCTGTGAAGCTGAGATTAGCTGACCAGTCAATTCCTAGCCTCAATGCCAAGTGGCTGAATCAGTATGAGCATGTGCAAGCACCGCAACTGCCACTAAGTGGTAACATTTATCAGTAATAGATATTATGCAGAGGAGCGTGTCAGTGATACTGTTTTTTTTTTCTGATTTTATTATCACAAACATCTTATTAATCACCGTTATCAGAATTAAAATCTTGAAGAATCCTTCACAGAGCCTCAAAGCAGCTGCCATTAAAATGGATAAACTGTAGAATCTGAGCCAAAATTATCATCTCTTAAAAGAAAAATCTGGAAGAAACTCTGCAGCTATAATGAGTAATTTAACATTCACTGCTGAATAATTCTTTTTATAGTTGGGTTTGGAAAGTAGCAAAAAATATAAGATAAGGAGGAATATTCAGAGATTAAGAGGGACACAGTGGGGGCTAGAAATTATAAATAATAATAAATGTATCAACTGTATTTATCAATTATAATAATAGATGTACAACCGGAATTGTGTTAATATGCATTTTCTTATAGAAAACTTAAATTGCAACTGTTGCCTGCAAATCATCCTTCCTGAACCACCAACCAAGCCTTGCTTTAATCTTTGTGCTAGATTGGAATATTGCTAACTAGGCTGCACAATGAATGGCGGGGGGATTTGCTAAATCTTTGGAGCTTTAATATCTGACACCCACCACCTTTCTCAGCACATGCCTAGTGCAAAGAAAACTGCAAGCCCTACACCTTCAGAAATGTAAACAACCCTCTCACATATGCAATCTTCACCAAATGGATGCCTCCATTGATCAGTAGAGGCGTCAAAATGTATATTTCTAATTTAAAAAACTGACTCTATAACACTCACCCTGCCCAATTATTATCTTATTTACACTAAAAGTATTCAAACATTTATATTAATTTTAATATATGGTTAATTCTAATATATGTAGATGGCCAGATCGCCTGTCTATAAAGTAATTATCTGTCATATAATGTATTATTATCAGTCATATAAAGTATTATCATCATATAATGTATTAAACTCCTCATTTATTGCCAGTAGCCCCTACCCTATTGTGGGCCCTGGTGCTTTGCACCTTCTGCAGCAGTAGCTTCTCCTCTGCTCTCAGTTATGGTATTATAGTAACATACCAATAAATCTATGAATATTTGCAATTGGAAATAAATAAAAATGTCATTTAGTAAAAGAAAAGACCTTGCTAATTTCCCTCATTATCGATAAATGGCTCCCTGGTTTAATGTCGTCCTTTTGTGCATGGCTTCTAAGGTGTCAATATGTGAAGTGTAATGATCAGAAGCCATATGCAAATGTAAGCCGTTAATCCTTTAATTAGGTAATTAAGTACAGGCCAGTCTGTTAGGAGGATCTCTGAACAACAGCAACAATTGTAGTTAATTCTATTAATATCAGATTTTAAATAACTTCAAATGGCAGATATTCATGTTTCTATTGTTACTTTACCATCCTAACCTGATTAGGGAGGCGCTGTGTTCCTTTAAAATGACATAGAAGGTGCCTGGATGTTACTAGGTATATAATATCCATGTGTAGAATATCCATTATGTACATTATTTTATTATAAGCTACATATTTACTGCCTAAAATCACACAAATAGTCCCTGTATGGGTCTACCCTCTGCAGTGTATGCAGACTCAGACTCTGTAGGGCTGGATGTGCAGTGTCCTAGCCTATCAGGGACCACATCTCAGCAGCATGTTGCAGAAAGATGGTCACTGATTGGTTAGTATGAGACACAACACAACAAGTCCAGTGTCTTCATGAGCTGCAGAGGGCAGACCCACACAGGGACAATTATTTTATTTTCTAGTAAAAACAGAGTTTCTGAGCACTTCCTAATAAAATAAAGTACATGTCAGTTAATAGATACACAGGGATATTATATACCTAGTAACACCCAGGAGCCCGCCATGTCCCTTTAATGCGCACACAGAGTCACAGATGGTCTCCTGCTCGTCTCCTCCTCGCTGCCAGTGATTCCTCGCTCTGTATATGAGGCTGCCCATCAGGGAATGCCCAATGTCAGTACTGTGAACATCCTCGTTCCACTCCGCTGCAGACAGTTATATCTGACTCTGGCGTCCCCCTAGCTCGTTGCCCTCTCACCTCCACCCCTGGGAGCGCCTCTGGGCAATGCAAATTCCTTTTTACTTAATTGGATATTATTGGGTTAATTCTGTCTCTTTTATGCTTTTATAAACTCCTGCTAAGCTATTTTTTATTCTGCCAAACGCGGCTTCTAATTATCTGATTGAAGTAATTGTTCTGCATAGATTACTAAGATTAATATGATAATAAACTGGGAAACTATTATTAGAGATGCTGCAGAATTAAAGGGACAGGGGCGACCCGGGTTCTAATACATATATACGATAGCCCAGGTAGTAACTTTATTAAAGTTATATTAGAAGAGATTAAATTGTATTGTATTTGTATTTACTTTAACTTGAACATC
Source organism: Discoglossus pictus (assembly GCA_027410445.1). NCBI lineage: Eukaryota > Metazoa > Chordata > Amphibia > Anura > Alytidae > Discoglossus > Discoglossus pictus. The sequence goes on along the minus strand of CM050172.1, from coordinate 107,430,004 downwards.
TGTGCATATATTAGGAGCGTGTCCCCATCACAAACAAGTTATACAGCTGAATTCATACTGATTGGCTACAAACAACACATACAGATTTATTAATTCTGATTCTGGTTATAATGCATACAGCTGTATTCATACTGATTGGTTTTGATGCATACAGCTGTATTCATGCTGATTGGTTTTGATGCATACAGCTGTATTCATACTGATTGGTTTTGATGCATACAGCTATATTCATACTGATTGGTTTTGATGCATACAGCTGTATTCATGCTGATTGGTTATAATGCATACAACTCTATTCATGCTGATTGGTTATAATGCATGCAGCTGTGTTCATGCTGATTGGATTTGATGCATACAGCTGTATTCATGCTCATTGACTGCAGACAACATATACAACTGTATTCATGCTGATTGGTTATAATGCATACAACTGTATTCATGCTGATTGGTTTTGATGCATACAGCTGTATTCATGCTAATTGGTTTTGATGCATACAGCTGTATTCATGCTAATTGGCTACAGACAACGTATACAGCTGCATTCATGTTGATTGACTTAATACATACAGATGTATTCATACTGATTGGCTAAAGACCACTTATCAGTACTAATGTACTATGAGGAATAACTAATATATACAGATGTTAGTGCTCTTTGACTGATATCTTAGTGCTTGGTGACTAATAGGCACATCTCATACAGTGACATTAGCGCCTCTATGATCGCTAACAGGCCCAACTTAAACAGCCGTGTAAGTGCTCAGGGGCTCATACAGGTGTGTTAGTGTTCAATGACTAAGCAGCACGACTTATACAGGTGTGTTAGTGCTCATTAGCCGTCATTTACATATCATACAGCTGTATTATTCTCATTACCTGACAACTCATACACTTGGGTCAGTGCCTATTGACTGCCAGGAATAGCTTGTATGAGTGGTCACCAACAACCACAACTCATGCAGAGATAATTATTTAGAAAGACACAGTCCTTAATTATGAGAATGTGAGTCACTGCAGATCATTGGGCTCAGGCTTTTGAGATTCATTTTCTTTCTGGCCTGACTCTGATTCTGTCTGCTACAATCTCAGCAGGGTGTGTAGTTGTCAAGCAATGAGCTTTCCATTAGTCACATTCCCATTATGCATATAGGGATACAGCTGATGATTTTGTGGTGGAGATGTTGGTTTCTTCTTGTTGCTGAAGGTTGTCTGCTACCCACACTAGTGCCGTGAGCTCTGGCAGGGCATTAAGTGGCTCTGAGATGGCACATATGTTGTATGAGTCACAGCAGTCTGTTTATCACAAGATACGGACACCCAGCAATGTCTCCAGCTCTATATGGAACAGATTACTGACCTGCTTGAGTCCTCAGGAGGAATACCTGTGCCGAGGTTTAAATAAACACAAAAGAAGAAATCTGGGCGTGTGGTTACAATAAATATATATGTTTGAACTCATCATTTATACAGAGCTTATTCTGGATTTGCTCTGGATGATCAAACCAAAGAATGAATTCAAGAGTCAGTGGCCAACTGGACAATGAAGTCAAGAGTCAGTGGCCAACTGGACAATGAAGTCAAGAGTCAGTGGCCAACTGGATAATGAAGTATAGAGTCAGTGGCCAACTGGACAATGAAGTCAAGAGTCAGTGGCCAACTGGACAATGAAGTATAGAGTCAGTGGCCAACTGGATAATGAAGTCAAGAGTCAGTGGCCAACTGGACAATGAAGTCAAGAGTCAGTGGCCAACTGGACAATGAAGTCAAGAGTCAGTGGCCAACTGGACAATGAAGTCAAGAGTCAATGGCCAACTGGGCAATGAATTCAAGAGTCAGTGGCCAACTTCAATGGCTTCCTATTACTACCACTATCTAACCCTTGTCTACAGATCTCTACTTCACACCATAAGGGCTACAACGTTCTCTGTGATCCAAATGTTTCTCAACACTCACAATCTCATCCCACCTTGTGTCCAATCCCCCTTCTGTACTTTCTGCCTCTTCTCACCCCTTCATTGGATAACCTCCCACTCCATATAAAACAGTCACCAAAACTAGAAACATTTCACAAAAACATTAAGACTCTTCCTGTTTCTTTCCAACCTTTATATAACTTAAATACTTCCGCCTTGATCTATATTGTCCATGTCCCTGAACTTGCTCCTGGCACATCAGGAACAAACCCAAATCTCACCTTGTGCTCTGTCTATTATGTTTCAAAAAATTGAAACCTCTATGTCTCAAAACTGAAGTTCCATCTAATAGGAAAAATGCCTGTATACAAATTTAAATAAATTAGTGATGAATTAAGTCAGTGCCGCCATGACTGTATGATGAGTGATGTCAGTGATGCCATGACTGTATGATTAGTGAAGTCAGTGCTGTCATGATTGGATGATGAGTGATGTCAGTGATGTCATGATTGGATGATGAGTGAAGTCAGTGCCGCCATGACCGGATGATGAGTGAAGTCAGTGCCTCCATGACCGGATGATGAGTGAAGTCAGTGCCGCCATGACTGGATGATGAGTGAAGTCAGATCCGCCATGATTGGATGATGAGTGAAGTCAGTGCCGACATGACCGGATGATGAGTGAAGTCAGTGCCGCCATGACTGGATGATGAGTGAAGTCAGTGCCGCCATGACCGGATGATGAGTGAAGTCAGTGCCGCCATGACTGGATGATGAGTGAAGTCAGTGCCGCCATGACCGGATGATGACTGAAGTCAGTGCCGCCATGACTGGATGATGACTGAAGTCAGTGTCGCCATGACCGGATGATGAGTGAAGTCAGTGCCGCCATGACCGGATGATGAGTGAAGTCAGTGCCGCCATGACTGGATGATGAGTGAAGTCAGTGCCGCCATGACTGGATGATGAGTGAAGTCAGTGCCGCCATGACTGGATGATGAGTGAAGTCAGATCCGCCATGATTGGGTGATGAGTGAAGTCAGTGCCGACATGACTGGATGATGAGTGAAGTCAGTGCCGCCATGACTGGATGATGAGTGAAGTCAGTGCCGCCATGACCGGATGATGAGTGAAGTCAGTGCCGCCATGACTGGATGATGAGTGAAGTCAGTGCCGCCATGACCGGATGATGACTGAAGTCAGTGCCGCCATGACCGGATGATGACTGAAGTCAGTGCCGCCATGACCGGATGATGAGTGAAGTCAGTGCCGCCATGACCGGATGATGAGTGAAGTCAGTGCCGCCATGACTGGATGATGAGTGAAGTCAGTGCCGCCATGACCGGATGATGACTGAAGTCAGTGCCGCCATGACCGGATGATGAGTGAAGTCAGTGCCGCCATGACCGGATGATGAGTGAAGTCAGTGCCGCCATGACTGGATGATGAGTGAAGTCAGTGCCGCCATGACCGGATGATGAGTGAAGTCAGTGCCGCCATGACCGGATGATGAGTGAAGTCAGTGCCGCCATGACCGGATGATGAGTGAAGTCAGTGCCGCCATGACTGGAAGATGAGTGAAGTCAGATCCGCCATGACTGGATGATGAGTGATGTCTGTTTTGTTACATGATGATGCCATTGAACCAGACATTGGGTCATTGTGTGATTCTTTGTCCTATAAACACTTCGCACAGGACTGCCGTTTGTAACATAATGATGGGGATCCAGTTTATAATCACAGACAGTGAATAATAGGCAAGGAAAACTAGACTATATTTTCACAAACAGTATTTTACATGAAACTAAACTATTATAATAATTACACTATTTTGTGTTCCTAATCATCCTGGGACCGGCAATAGCATCTAAAGTAAAAATGTGATGAGTCAAAATGTGTTAATTTTATATAAATTAGGTGACTTAATTAATATTATCCTCATTAATGAATTGTTTTATAAAATTTACATTTTACTTACTTCTTAGAAGGCTCATGTGTATCTGATTTTTACCTTCTGGAGCATCCCCCTTTCTTCCTGTTCTCTCTCATGTAGGGTGTCATGTTTCACAGCCGTGATCTAAAGTCACCTCAGCAGGGGAGGGGCTTCACACTTCCTGTGTCTCCAGTGACATGCTCTGTGTCTGGGCAGCATCAGCCCCTGGTAGTGTAAAGTCTCTTGCCCATTGATGTGACTTTAGATCACAGCAGTGAAACATGGCACCCTACATGAAAGAGAACAGGAAGAAAGGGGAAGGATCCAGAAAGTGAGAATCTGTTACTTTGTAGTCTACATAGAAGTGAACTGTAAATTACTATGAAATACTTTGAGGAGGATAAAATTAAGTAAAACATTGATATGAAAAAAATCCCTGTAAAGTCCCTTTAAATTCTATTATACAACATTTAAATTATTTTATTATATTTTTATAAAGCTAAATCATTTTTGCCTGTAAAAAATAAGAGTCTGGTGTTTTGTTTTTCCAAGGGCAAGATAATAAGGGCAAGATCTGATCCGATCAGGAGATCCTGTACGAGGCTCCTTGGCAGATTGTCCCTGGCTTGGTTTTTATCAGAGGGGGCTTTTAATGATGTTGATGTTTTGAGTGCGCAGTGTTTGATCTGTCGCACCGCCAGGTAAATTCGATTTCTCTCTGAAGTCGGAGTCCTATAAAAAAGCCAGATGAGTACTGGGTGTCTTTATAAAGGATTAACCTCTTCAGCTCTGCACAACAAGTAAGGGATTGTAAAAAAGCACAGCAGGATTGAATCTGGGCTGTGAATTACTGCTGGAAGCTAAAGGGTGTTTTCTATAATGTAGTAATCAGTCTGCAGGTGAGTAGTCAGAATCCAATTTAAACAGGGAAGGTGCAGTTATAGTGTAAGTTTGGGAGTTTTAATGAAAGGAGGGAGTTCAAAGAAAATGGGTTAAATTGTTGCATCATTATAACATAAATTGTATCCATGCTAATGCCAAAAGTCATGGAAAATGATCGAGTTAGAATTATTAGCAGTAAATGCAAAATAGGATTTAATAGGAATTACTGAAACATGGTGGGATGAATCTCATGACTGGACTGTTAATCTGGATGGTTATAACCTATTTAGGAAAGATAGGGGCAATGGTAAATAGGAGGAGGGGTTTGTAAATTCCTCCAAAAGGACTTGAATAAATTAGAGAAATGGACATCTAAGGGGCAGATGATATTTAATACGAATAAATGTAAAGTTATACATCTAGGAAGGAAAAATAGCCATGCAATTTATAACCTTAATGGAGCAAATCTGGGAGTGCTTGTGGGCAACCACCTAGGTAACAGTGCTCCATGCCAAGCAGCAGCTGCAAAGGCAAATAAAATATTAGCATGTATTAGGAAGGGTATAGAAGCCAGGGAAGCAAATATAATTCTGCCACTATACAAATCTCTAGTACGCCCTCATTTGGAATATGAAGGACAATTTTGGGCACCACTTCATAAAAAGGATATTTTAGAGCTGGAAAAAAATACAGAAAAGGACAACAAAACTAATAAGGGGAACAGAGGAGCTAAGTTATGAAGAAAGACTAACCAAATTAAACTTATTTTCTCTAGAAAAAAAAACCCTAAGAGGAGATATGATTACCTTATATAAATACATCCAGGGTCAGTATAAAGATTTGTCAGGGGAGCTTTTTGTGCCAAGAGGTTTTCAACTGACAAGAGGACATCCTGAGGTTAGAAGGAAAAAGATGCAACCTTAAAGAAAGAAAAGTGTTCTTCACAGTAAGTTAATCTGTGGAATTCTCTACCAAAGGAGGTGGTGACAGCGGATTTGATAAATAACCTTAAAAAGAACTTGGTTTAAAGTTGCAGTCTATACAAAGCATTTTTTCTTTGTTATATCTTACAGAGGCTACTTGATCCATTATCATAGTGTGTATTTTTTAATGAATGTCTGGATCTATCCTGTTATGGTGTTGGGACAGGTCTGCTGCTGCAGTATGGCCTCCAACTGCTAGATGGCGCTGCCGATATTCTGCAGCACTGCCAAAATGTGAGAGAAGTTCAAAGCTTATAATGTTAGCCTAATGCTTGAAATAACCCTAACCATCACTCTAACCCTAACCCTCACCCTAACTTCACCCTAACTATTTATCAAAGCCTTGACTCTATGATATGGCACCGGAATATCGTCAGCGCCATCTAGAGGATGCTCACCGCCACGGCTGTTGCCTTGTGCTGCACTCCCATAAGAGGATAGGTCCAAATGTCCTAAGGTAGAATAAATTGTTATTATTAGACTTGCTCTTTGAGGCTTGTCGCTGTCAGCCAATGAGTAGGAACATAGTTGTATGTCTGTCAAGCCAAGTTCAGTCTTGGAGAGCCACACACAGGCCTGGATATGAGGGTTTCCATTCTGTGCACAGGTGAGTCAATCAGGTCTTGGCCTGTGTTCGGCTCTCAAGGACAGAACCTACCCACCTAGGAAACCCACGTTCCACTACATGCTTGGTTTACAGAGAAATATTTCCTTTTAAACAAGTTTTTCTGAATATTTTTTTCATGCAAAAAAGCAAATTTTGTGACATTTAAGCTCAGTTCTCAGGACGTCCATCTGCAACCTCTGCTGGGAGACTCTTCCCCTTATCTACTACCCTTGAGCACCACTGGTCTCCAACCATTCCTTTTATAGTGAATATATAAGTGTCCTGGGCACCGATGTCTGGGCAGATACTTCCTGGGGGGATTTACAAGACAAGGACATCCTATAACCCTATTTGTTCTAAGTCTTAATGTTTCTGTCTTCACAGGATCGACGACATTCAGCTGTGCAAGGAAATCATGAGCCTCAAACAGGAGCTGCAGACGTTAGTGGACGTCCCAGGTAACTGGACGGAATTTACCTTAAATCTACATAATTACAAAGTATCTGTCAGAAATAGACACTAAAGTACCTGCTCAATACAAGGGATGTGATACAAATGTTACATTGCTGCTGATATACACCAAATAAATAATAACTAAAAACTACATGTGAATGGCCCAGTTACAGCAGAAATGCAAAGTATAAATATAATTACAATTTATTATCAAAAAATGTACTGGATGTGTTGGATAATTGTGCTGAAAATTGGTTTCTTAAACATAAATTAGATGAAATGGTCCTCCCACTCTACTAATGAGTTTATCTCACGTGATTAATTATCTTTGCCACTTGGTGATAAGCCACAGGAACCTGACGAGTTGGATACATAATAATAGTCACAGAGATTTTAATTATTATCATTATTTTGATTTATTTTAATAGGACATGTTTTGGGGTTATCAGCCCCTAATCTGAGAGATAATTAAGCTTGTGAGATAAAGTTACTAGGAGAGCTGGAATACTTTTTTCATGTAATTTAGGCTTAAAAATATTCAACTTTCAGCAAGATTATCTAACACTTCCACTCCATTTTTTAATAACAAGTTATTACAATAATAGGTATCTAGTTGTATACTTTCCATTTCCTTCCCAACTGGTACATTTAAGTTCTAATTACAGCTAGTGGACAAACTACATACAATGGGAGGATGTTTTTGCGTCATCCATTGTATTCAGCACTAGACAAATTGCATGTTTGAGACCTATGCCTTCTGAGGCCATTGATCAAACTAGTATGCTAAACATTCACACGAGCAAGAAGTTTTGGTTCCCATGCAGTTTGTGTAATTCCCCACTGAATTTTATACCCCGCTATCGGGCTGTTTTTTAGCGCTGATCCCTTTAAATCCCAGCTCAGCGCTCTCCAATTCACCATAGCGCTGTCTTAGAACTATCACATATATAGTTAGTTGTCAGTGTGGGGAACGTTGGTCACTCTTCGAGGGATGCAAATGCAGGCCTTACAAAGCGAGCCGAGCAGTTAGGCCCATGTTACCAACACCCAACAGGGGCTGCAATGAGCTCACATCACCCCCAATAGTACCTGGTTCCTGCCAGTAGGGGCTTCAATGAGCTTGAAAGGCGCTCATTGCAGGGCTCATTGCAGGGCCCCCAGGGCTCGCATCACTTGGTTCCACCCTCCTTTCCCTCATCCTCCTCCTCCCTTTCCCCCTCTCCAATGACCTCCCTATCTTCTTTCCCCTCTCTTACTGTGATCCGATGAGCTCCTGCTGCTCTCTCCCCTGCAGCGCGTCTTCTGTCTGTGTCTGACCGGCATATGCTAACGATGTGACACGCATGTGACATCACATATTAGCATATGCTGGTCGAACGCAGCCAGAAGACGCATTGCAGGGGAGAGAGCAGCAGGAGCTCATCGGATTACAGTAAGATAGGGGAAAGGGGATAGGGAGGTCATTGGAGAGGGAGGGAAAAGGGAGGAGGATAAGGGGGGAGGAGGGAGGATGAGGGGAAGGAGGGAGGAGGATAAGGGGAAAGGGAGGAGGAGGATAAGGGGGAAGGGAGAAGGATAAGGGGGAAGGGGGAAAGAGGAGGGAGAGAGACAAACAGGGGAGGAAGAGGGGGAAAGAGACACAGGGGAGGGGAGAAGAAGGCACAAGGGAGGGAGAGGGGGAAAGGAGGCACAGGAAGGGGAGAGGGGAGAAAGGAGACACAGGAGAGGGAGGATTTTATTCCTGTTTATTTTTGATGGGCAACTTCCTAGTGGTGATATAATGCCCAGTTTAGCCCTTTTTCACATAGTGCTCCTGCATGCAGTAATGGGGTTTTACTGTACTGACAAAGGGTGGAGTCAGACACAACTCTTGTCTTGCATGCTAGACATTACAAAATCAGTGGCTCTTAAATAAACTCAATCTATAGCAGTGCTGGACAACTTAGTCTTATGAAGGCTGCCAACAGTCCAGGATTTCTGTGTCTCTCTGTTTATGTGTTCAGGTTCTCCCTGCTTGAGTACACCCAAGTTACTCAATTTTATTCATTTTGAACTATCCCCCTGTCCTCACTTAGAGACCTCCTGGACGGATGGCCCTAGTAGACCGAGTTGCCCACCACTGATCTATAGGAACCATCATTTATCAAGAAATCATATAGTGTGAGTGACCCCTAGTGGTAGGTCCAATACTGCAGTGTACGCTCAGGGTCATATCACAGGCAGGTATAGGCAGGACGTGCATCCCCCCCACACCCATTGTACCAAATATTAACCCACATATATACAGTAAATGATTAGTAAATAGAGAAAAAGAATCACAAACGGTTGGAATGTTTACAAAAATGGTAGTGGAAGTGGAACAGGCTCCAGTGGAAGTGGTCGGATCAAACATTTTGCATTTAAGCATGCCTGGAATAAACATAAGACAGTCCTGAGATAATTACGCCAAGCGCTTAGAACACATAGAAGGAGCAGAACATATGGGCCTTGTGGTCACATGTTGCGCAGAGATTAGACCTTAGATCAATATATAAATTCTAATACAGATAACAGGCCACATATTCAGGTTTTAAGCACCGCAAAGATGATTATTTTCCAAACAGTGAGAGCTCCAGACTTCAGATCATTTCCTGCCGTAGGTAGATCTGATGGGACGTGGAATGGCCGCAATTTCTATCAAGCATTTAGAAACAGAATGTGAAACACGCATGGCTAATAATATAAATTATGCTTAGGTTGTCACCCCAAGTTGTTTATTTTTTTATTTTTTTCTAAAAAAAAGAAACGCTACCTATACATTATACTAGCTGTGTATTTCTAAAGTGAATAAAGCCTGAGATAATAAGCATTGTTTCTATCTGACTAATAAAAAAATGTACAAAACAACAAAGTCAGAGGCGCTCATCAGAGAACAAACCAACCCTAATAGGTTAGTTCTATAGCCATGATAAGCCACTCTGAGAGCAACCTCTTTTAGCTCACTTGTGCCCTTCACAGGGAGAAATATCCTGTAGTATCAGTCAAAAGAGTGACCCAGCCCCGAAATACCGGGCAATTCTACCCTGAACAGGAGAAACAGCAAACCCCAGACGCGTTTCGGCCTTTATGGGCCTCGTCAGTGAGGTGCAGCTGAACTCCCTAAGGCACAGTGAGCAAGGGGTCCTCGTCTGGAGTCCCCTATTACCCTTAGGAAGACTAAAGGTAATAAAAAAATGTATTGAGAATAAAAGAATTACAGTCTGCTTGTCTCGTTAAAGTCTATAAATTTTCAAGCCAAACATAAAAAAACTTCCCCATTAATTGTATGATGTTCAGTTTGGGCTTTGTGTAGATCCTGGTAGGACAAGCTGCGCATATATTATATCCATGCAACGTATTAGGGGCATTTCCTGCCTCCCCAGAGTGTCGCGTCCTACGACACAAGTTCTTATAATGAATGTCCTCAGATTATATGTGTTTAGTACAAAAACCCTTTCCATTTCTATGAATTTATGGGGCATATGTACTAGGGCTTGACATTTCCAAAAGATCTCCAAAGCTTCAATCTATGTCTGACTTACAAGAAGTCTTGGAGACAAGAGAGTGAGAAGGTGATGTCATGGGAAGAGTGGAGAGGGACGGATAGGTAAATGTTAGGCGATCAGGTATTGTTGAGGGCCATCTCTTATATACGACATATTCCTCTTGTTCCATTATACAGAGCTGCACATGTTGACACATTACAAATTATTTATATTATTAATAATAATAACAAATTACTCAAACTTTAAAACCAAAACCACAAATACAAAAATATATATATTTTTTTTTGTTGAATCAGGACTTTTTACCAATTTATAAATGGTATAAAATCAGTTCTTCCAAACAGCCGTGCTCAGATACAGTTTGTATTAGGTCTTTACCGGCTGTCACATTTCTCATAAACCTTTCAGATTAGTCCACGTCGCGGTAGAGCTTTGAGAGACGTCTTGAGATGCATTTTCCACATGTCAGAGAGTGGTGACTGGCATTATAATAAGCTGCATAGGAATGAATGTAAAGCAGGTCTCGCAATGATAGTGACTAGAAATAGGGAAATTGAAGTTGATTACATTGATTCAGATATCAAAACAATCGCTAAAGTAAAGGCTAAATGCGAGTTAAGGGGCCAACTTAAATCTCCATCCATCTAAAAATTAAAACAATAATTATCTCTCTTTTATATATTAAACCTCTTAGTGTCCAAATGGTTTGTGTTAGTATTTATGGAAAGTAATTATGTCTTATGTATGATGAGAATGGGATAAAAGATGTTTAAATATATTTGTTTATTTATTAACTTATATTTATGACTGAATGTATAATTTCGTATTATGTTTTATTATATGAAAAAAAAAAAAAACAGGTCCGCATGCAGTAAGAGCTCTGAACTGTGCCTTTTAATAATAAAGAAAGTACATTTTCTGTAGCTTCTATATAAGAGTTATAGAGATAAAGTAAAGAGCAGGTTAAGTTTTAAGTAAGGAGTTATACAATTTATCCACTCCAGTTTTCTGTGAATAAGAAATGTTAGGTGGTGCCAGGGTGTGTTTTTTGCACTGCAACATCTAAACATATTGAAGTCAATTCTTCTGTATGATTAGTGAATATCCAACAGTTCAGATTGGCCACACTCTCCCAGCAACAGAGGAAAAGTGGTGTCAAAAAAGAGAGGGTATAGTATACGCTCAGTATTTTAAAACCTACAACAAAATACCATTGTTTTGTCTTGCTCTCTAGATTAACTAGAATAAATAATGGTCACCAACCGCATAGTTGACCATATCATATTATTCACCTGGAAATACATCTGTCTCTCAGCTTGGGAACTATAACTAACATATATAACTTTCTCTGTTTTTATCCCTCTTCATGATTGCAAAATGATATTAAAAATGATTTGATAGCAAATAACCAGATAAAGTAATCTAATATTTATGGATCACAATTCATAAAAAGTCCTTCTAACAAGTGGCGAGCCAGGCAGGAGGGAACTTTCATGTTTCATTTACTTGTTATAAAAGTATTATATTTGAGAAATAAGCCCCATAAAGCCCATGACTACATGATTTGTAATTAAATGCACATGAACTACACCTAATTAAATACCTTCTCTCTATTTTTTATCTCAAGTTTCTATTCACACATTATCAGCCTTATTAAATTGTGATTCGGCAAACTTAAAAGGGCTCTATTTAAGCACATAGCATATTTTTTTTTACAGAAGTTTTTAGTTAGTGAAGACCTTGCTTTTGGATAGAAGATCACTAACTAAAACCTTCTGTAAAAAAATATGCTATGTGCTTAAATAGAGCCCTTTTAAGTTTGCCAAATCACAATTTAATAAGGCTGTATGTCTTATCTCTTCCCCATGTATCTTCTCACAAGTCTCTGTTCCATCTCCCCCACTTCTCTACACACCGCCACTAGAGTTTCTCCTAGAATCTCTTCCCATATGTTTTTCTTTATATCACCACTAAAGTCTCTCATCACATCCATCATATCTGTCTACTCAACCTCTCTGTCTTGTGTCTTTTCCCTCCCCCATGTATCTCTGCATATTGCCACTAGAGCATCTCCCTATTGTCTCTCTTCCATCCCCCATGTCTCTCTATACATCACCACTAGAGTCTATCATTGTGTTTCTCTTCCAACCTCTATATCTCTCTACCTATAACTACTAGAGTGTCTCCCCATATTGTCTCTCTTCTGCCCCCCCATGTCTCTCTATATATCACCACTACAGTCTCTCCCCATATTGTCTCTCTTCCACCCGCTCATGTCTCTCTATATATCACCACTACATTCACCAAAACTGTGGTTTGAACTTATCTTTCTTTTGGGTCAGATATTTATTATTTGACAAATAAATGTAGTGATTTTGTTGCCAATTAATGATCATGTTGTTCAAGCTAAAAAAAGAACCACTTGTAATCATTTTATCCGTTGATATCCTAGGAATTCCTGGATTCTACTTGAGAGATCATCCCTGCACATACCCCCCTTCCCGTACAGTTTAGTAGATATGTGCGTTACATTAGACTATGACAGTTTGCCATTGCGGCCTTAATGTGGCATTTTGTAGGGATTCGCCAATGATTATCAAGCCCAACCTCAACAGAGTCTTCAAATTCCCGAAGATTAGAGAGGACAATCCACTGACTAAAAAACAAATGTACTAAAGCCAAAACCGAGGCGTGAAAGCCCGAGGCCAGCCCCCTCCCACACACTTCAATCAGGCTGGGAATAGAGGTACGGTCTCAGGATCCTGGGTAATTGTGTATATATTAAAAGTTCATGAAGCAAAGAACAGTAATCGCCTCTGGATATCCCCGGAAAGCTCCAGAGACTCCCCACTGATGGAAATTGATGGCAGTGCTTAGGACGTCTGAGAAGCTTTAATGCAGAGGGGGAAAAAATCCATTTAAATGGCCACTGTAGCCAAATATTTACATCTTGTTACGTGATCGGGGGCAACATATTTTCCAAATTCAAATTAAGACAGTTTCATTTATTAACCCTTATATGCAATAAAGCTGCAGCACAATCCGCCATGTTTTAACTATAGGTGGGAGGAGAATCTGAATGTGCAGAAATACCATTGAAATGTAGCAACTGTATGGGCAGTGCTATCAATAGGACTAATGGAAATCTCAGTCATCTCAGGATGACTGAAAAAGCGATAGTCTTACCTGTACACATCACGGATATCCTCAAATCCTGGCCTGTATTCTGCTCTTCAGGACTGAATTTGCCCGTCCCTGGTGTAATTGTCCCAGCTGTTAATGGAAACCGTATGCAACGTGAAGCATGGATGGTTGTGCTACAGCGTAAAGAAAACAAGTGAATGGTCCCAGCATGCGGTCTCGATGTAAGATATCTAAATAGTTTTAGGCACATTAAGTTAGTTATCCATTAGTAAGTCTATTTTAAGGGTTAAATTGTCCCATTAATAGCACTGCCCCATGTACATTCATGTTTAACACTTTAATCATGGCCAGATTTCTCATTAGGCCAAATAGGCAGCCGTCTATGGGGTGCTTCGTTGTGAAGGGCGCCTCATTTCACACTTTAAAATGTTCCTTGGCATAAAAAGGGAAATACTGAGGTTCACATACTCACTACTAGGGGGCAAATGTCTGGAACTAGAGAGTTAGAGGGAGGAAGCTGCTGTACCTATGAGTGCCAGAGATGTAAATCAGGCCCTGCACTTAACATGATGCTATAGACCAGGGGTGTCCAAACTCGGTCCTGCTGGGCCACACGCAGGACTGGATTTGTGGATATCCTTGCCACGAGCAGGTGAAACTATTGCTTCTTCAGTCAACCCGATTGACTCACCAGTGCACAGAAAGGAAATCCTGAAACCCAGACCTATGTGCGGCCCTCCAGGACCGAGTTTGGACACCGCTGCTATGCACTGTATCCAAGCCAATAAAATGTCAGAGTATGTGTGAGTTATGTCTACATATTGCAAAATAATTTTCCAATAATCATGTTCGGATTCGCCATAAAAGCACCTGCTTCATTGTGCTTGGTAATATGACCCTGTTTAAAAAGACCTGGAACACAGAGATGTTCTATTGAGCATATTTTATCTGTAATTCATCATCATATTCCATAGCTCTAGCTTTTTTACTATTGAAACATTTTATTTGACTAACAAATGAGAGACTTGACGTCTTTAAATAAAGAATTACAATGTATCTCATATAACATGCCTTATTGCATTGTTTGAATGAGTTTATCAAGCGGGTACTGGTAAGTTATTGAGATTTCAATTGGTCTTGATGAATGCACTGGCACTAAGGATTGCCACTATTCTTTTCATTCCTCCGTTTTTGGCTTTAATGCATTTGTTTTTCTCATCTGCAACAGCAGAAATAAAATGATTGGTTCCTGCTGCAACATAATTACATATAGAGGTGATACATTAAAGGCTGTAATGCAGACCCAGACTATTCCTCCCCCTCAGAGTGTAAACATGGCGCTTCCTTAATTATCTTCCAGAGAAAGATAAGACGAGTCAGCAGAAACAGAGGGAGGATGAGCTGATACAGAAGATCCAGAAGCTGGTGCAGAAGAGGGATTTCCTGGTGGATGATGCAGAGGTGGAGAGATTAAGGTATGGACTGAAATACAGCCAATCAATACTGGACATTGATGCCTGGACTAATTGGACACAGCGCTGTAACCTTGAATGACCTTTAAGCTTATATATTATTCCAGTTGATGAACAAGAATTGATATAGAATTTTAGATAGATATGCTAACTTTCACTGGGAATTTCAGGGTGTGTCAACAGTTTGCAAATGCAAGAAATTCAGCAAACTTTAGGGTAATAGTTTAAATGGTTATTTTGGGCTATTTTCATGCAAACAGTTTTTTTCATATTAATTCTCCTCTACATTAATAACCCAGCTCACTTGCATATACCTTCAATGCACTTTCTTTGATGTAAACTAAAGATTATACTTATATTGTGTGTTGTTGTTATCACAGGGAAAAAGAAGAAGACAAGGAAATAGCAGATTTCCTCCGCATCAAATTAAAACCTCTTAACAAAGAAACAAGGCCGGCAGCCAGTGAGTTGTTTTATTACACAAAATATTCCTGCCGTCTATAAGCTCTCTATGTATATATAATGTATATATAATGACCAGAATGTATATGTACCCGATCTACTCCAACTCATTTCTCCCTCCCCTAACCTCTCCTCACCTCTCCTCACACTCCCCTTATCTTTAGACCCCTCGTTATACTTCTGCTGTCTCCTCATACCCTGCACTCTCTCTACCCATATCTCCTTTTCCCCTCCCATCCCCCTCTCTTTGCCTCATCCAACCTCTACCTTTCCCATAATTCCCCTCCCACCCCTTTATCCACCATCATTATCCCCCACATTCCCCTTGTCCCTCCTCATATTTGCCACTATCACCCCTATGCACTTCCTCTTATCCATCCTTATCTCCCTCTTTGTTTCCCCACATCACCCCTACTCTCTCCCCCTATTTCCTCTTCTTTCCTTCCCTCTCCCCCTTCACATATTTCACCTATTTCCTCCCTCCCTCACCTCCCCCTCTCCGCACATGCCTCCCCTAATGTCTCTTACCTTCAGCCCCCTTCAAGTCCCTCCCATCAAATCCCCCTCTTTCCATAGGTGTAGGAACTGGGGGAGACGAGGGGGACAAATCCCCCCACACACACAGATTATTCAATGTGTGTGTTTATGTGTAGCGAAGCGGTTGTGTGGTATTTTATATTATACGCTGTATCCCCCCAGATTTTCCTCGGCTCCTACGCCCATGCCTCTCTCCCCTTATTTTGTCCACTCTCTCTGCTTAGCCTATTTTATCTTCCATTTGAAGATATTTATGCGTTCCCCGATCCCCACCACCATACTGACCACCCCCAGTGTGGCACGGCGAGGTGTCCGCCATAGTTGTGTACCCAAGAACATTCATTGAATGCGCTCGACCCTCCTTCAGTTGAGACCTGAGGATGGGTATCATTCAGGGATATGGTTTAATAATGAACTAAAAATCTTATAGAAAAATAATCTGAGGACTTAATTCACATGAAAAGAAAGTAAATGAAAAAAATTAATCTAAAACCTTCTGAATGTATAAGTGCAACGTTGCTTCTTGGTTTTTAAGATACTGTTGGCCGCCCTTATCTTCATGGGTTCATTCACTAAAACCAATGTCTACCCCATACATAATATTTTCTGATTATCCCACTTACGGAATTAATTTCAATGATTTCACCAAAAAGATAGTAAATGGTCTGGTCCAAGTTCATATGAACGGTGCTGGCTCTACATGGCTGCTTGGCTATACCAGCTTAGACCAGGCTCACATGGGCAAGAAGTTGAATTGGGCAGAATTTGATGTTACTTGATAATTATTTCTGAGCAATATTGAGATACAGGTACAACACATATTATCCGGCATCCTCCGTTTCAACGCCTTGCCAGATTAAGCGATTTGCCAGACCAGTGGTGGTCCAGCAAATCGGTTAGACAGGCCCCAAAGATGGCGACCTGTCCAGAAGTCCCTCCCCAGCTTGGAGAGGAGTCACCAGTCCAAGGAGACTTGGAAGAAGGTGCCACAGGCACATGAAGGCAACCATAATAGCCACTGCAGGAGGTCCCCGCTAAAAATGTGTCTGGACCATCCAATGCCAGATAATCGGTGTTGTACCTGTACTGAAATATAATAGGAAGGATAATCCTGGTATTAACATGTTCTAGTCCAGAGAATAAGTAGAACATCATGTTTATTGTCTTTCTTTGACTTTGCAGATGATGCACAAGAGAAGAAACTAGAACTCCCCCCAATGAAACCTTCCATAACTAAAACTGGCATGGCGGTCCTCAAAGATTGCTGCGGGACCACCCAGTGTAGTGTTATGTAGCTGGAGGTTCCTGGTGGGTCATCGGTTTGCTTTGATGGAATGAGGGTTTCACAAGAGAGGATTTAAAGCATCCAAAATCCTGCGGACTCAACCTATATGTGCTGTAGATGTTACAGTAATGCATTTACTAATAGTGTATCAATAGTGAGGCCCATCACTGTCGCATGGATCACTCAAAGAGCATGTCCAAGAGGAGTGTATATACCAAGATATATATATAGGTCAGCCCGCAACCCATACTGATGTGCAACAGCTTGAGTGATTACTTAGTAGAAGTAACGTGCAGATATATATACAATGACTGAGTATGACCTGTACAAGGTCCATTAGTGCTCCTTAACCCTCTCCCAGACTGTCAGGAACGGGTTCATTTTTTCTGTTCCACCTACAAAAAAAATATTTAAATTGGATATACAGAACTTGTAATTGAATTACTTATTAGTTGTATGAAGTATTACTATACGAGCCAGTTGGCTCATTTTAAGTGTGATTTTTTGTCCCTTTTTTTGAGCGACTTCATCGAATCTCCCGATAACTCAATAAATTTATTTTAAGATGTAAAATATTGATATAAAAAATCCAGCACTTTGTAGAATTTGTTCGGCGTTCTCCTTGCACATTACAACTGGAGTAAACAGTAGAAGATTTAGGTCCTAGGACTATACTGTGAAGTACCGCTTGTAAAATAAACTATTTGTATCTTTGTGGTTTTCCAAAAAAAAATGTTATTATACAGTTGTAATATTTAACCATCTTCCGCAAATCTTAAGTGTCAATGAACAAAAGAAGGTTCTGTGTTTCTGTATCCTGTAAAAATGGCTGTGATGTGATAATTAAACCTTTGTTTTTTTTGGAGGGGACTGAAAACTTTATTAAGGAATTAAATAAAGTGCAAAAATTAAGCATTTTCCAGATAGGGTTAAATATGAGAAAAACAAATAAGGTATTGAAGCTGGAGAATAAGAGATTTAGGGTCCACTTGCAGAAGTCCTACAAAGAAATGGTGGAAGGACATCCAACTAAGGATGATGGGGGGGGGGGGGGGGGGGGGGTGCACTTGCAAAAGTCTTCCACAGTAATGTTGTAATGACCATCCAACTAAGGATGATGGGGAAGGGCACTTGCAAAAGTCTTACACAGTAATGGTGGAATGACCATCCAACTAAGGATGATGGGGGGAGGGGGGGCACTTGCAAAAGACTTCCACAGTAATGTTGTAATGACCATCCAACTAAGGATGATGGGGGGAGGGGGGGGGCACTTACAAAAGACTTACTCAGTAATGGTGGAAGGACCATCCAACTAAGGATGATGGGGAAGGGCACTTGCAAAAGTCTTCCACAGTAATGTTGTATTGACCATCCAACTAAGGATGATGGGGGGAGGGGGGGCACTTGCAAAAGTCTTACCCAGTAATGGTGGAAGGACTATCCAACTAAGGATGATGGGGAAGGGCACTTGCAAAAGTCTTGCCCAGTAATGGTGGAAGGACCATCCAACTAAGGATGGTGGGGGGTGGGGGCATTTGCAAAAGTCTTACACACAAAGACAATCATTCAATTGCAATTTGGCCAATTGAATAGGGGTCTAAATAAGCACATAACATATTTTTTAAAGACGTTTTTAGTTACTAAACATCTATCCAAAAACAAGGTTTTCACTAACTAAAAACTTATTTAAAAAAAATGTTATGTGCTTATTTAGAGCCCTATTCAATTGCCCAAATCGCAATTGAATGAGGGCCTATTGGTGGAATGACCATCCAACTAAGGATGATGGGGAAGGGCACTTGCAAAAGTCTTGCCCAGTAATGGTGGAAGGACCATCCAACTAAGGATGATGGGGAAGGGTACTTGGAAAAGTCTTACACAGTAATGGTGTAAGGACCATCCAACTAAGGATTATGGGGAAGGGCACTTGCAAAAGTCTTACACAGTAATGGTGGAAGGACCATCCAACTAAGGATGATGGGGAAGGGCACTTGCAAAAGTCTTACACAGTAATGGTGGAAGGACCATCCAACTAAGGATTATGGGGAAGGGCACTTGCAAAAGTCTTACACAGTAATGGGGGAATGACCATCCAACTAAGGATGATGGGGAAGGGCACTTGCAAAAGTCTTACACAGTAATGGTGGAAGGACCATCCAACTAAGGATGATGGGGAAGGGCACTTGCAAAAGTCTTACACAGTAATGGTGGAATGACCATCCAACTAAGGATGATGTGAGGGGGGGCACTTGAAGAAGTCTTACACAGTAATGGTGGAATGACCATCCAACTAAGGATGATGTGACGGGGGGGCACTTACAAAAGTCTTACACAGTAATGGTGGAAGGACCATCCAACTAAGGATGATGAGTGGGGGGGCACTTGAAGAAGTCTTGCACAGAAATGGTGGAATGACCATCCAACGTATGGTGATGGGACATTACCACTGTAATGTCCTACCTACATGTACAGGGTTGGAACTACTGCTAGTTCAGGCGAGGCCATTGGTGGGCCCCAATGCAGTCAGAATTTTTTTTTTCAATTTATGTAGTGTAGTGTGGAACTTGGATTTGAAGATCGTATAAGGCACATTTATTGAGACCGCTGCATCAATTGATTGAAACAATAAGATTTGTTTTGTGTCTCTGAGTAGATTCTGACTCTCCGTGACCTCAGGGATGATAACAAACCAAGCACATTATTATTATTTATTATAGTTAATTTGAAACGCGCCAACATATTCTGTAGCGCTGTACATAAGTCATGTCATACATCTTTGTGTCCATGGTCATGTTGATACACTGGGTTTTCATGGCAGAGATGCTGGCTTGGGTTGCCAGTTCCTTCTCCAGTGGGTCATAGCATACAGCTCCTGGAATTCCTAGGTGGTCTCCCATTGAAGAACTGACCAGGCCCCACACTGCTAGTCTTCAGGGTGATGTGACCTCTTGGTTACCTCACTGAAATGAAACTGATGTTGCAGCTAATCCTAACCACTGGACCACCAGGAATCCCTAGCAATAGGATTGTAAACTTAAAAAAAAAAAAAAATAGGGACATGGCTAATTGTATTGTAAAGATTAAATAAACCACACAAGTGCATAAGAAAATAAATTCAAGGCAGTGCCCTTAAAGTCAAGATATACTGTGTTAAAGTGGGAGTGAAAAAAGCAATAGTGCAGAATCTAGTAATAATCTGAGGAGCTTATTGCTATAAAATAGGCTTCACCTTGTTTATTTATTAATTTTTGTAACTTCCCTCGAAAGAATAAGTAAGAAAGCCGACTCATACTACTGCTTCACAAATCTCTAAACGGGGGGGGGGGGGATATTTGATCCCCTGCTGATTTTGACAGTTTGTCCACTGACAAGGAAATGATCAGTCTATAATTTTAATGGTCGGTGTATTTTAACAATGAGACAAAGAATAACAAAACCCCCCAAGAAAAACGCATGTCAAAAAAGTTATAAATTGATTTGTAGGTCAATGAGGGAAATAAGTATTTGACCCCTTCATCAAAACCCTTGTTGGCAATCACAGAGGTCAGACGTTTCTTGTAGTTGGCCACCAGGTTTGCACACATCTCAGGAGGGATTTTGTCCTCTCTGTAGATACTCTCCAAGTCATTAAGGTTTTGAGGCTAATATTTGGCAACTTGAACCTTCAGCTCCTCCACAGATTTTCTATGGGATTATGGTCTGGAGATTGGCTAGGCCGCTCCAGGACCTTAATGTGCTTCTTCTTGAGCCGCTCCTTTGTTGCCTTGGCTGTGTGTTTGGGTGATTGTCATGCTGGAATTCCCATCCACGAGCCATTTTCAACACCGTCTGAGGGAAGAAGGTTCTCACCCAATATTTGACATTACATGGCCCCGTCCATCGTCCCTTTCATGCGCTGCAGTGGTCTTGTCCCCTTAGCAGAAAAACATCCCCAAAGCATAATGTTTCCACCTCCATGTTTGACGGTGGGGATGGTGTTCTTGGGGTTATAGGCAGCATTCCTCCTCCTCCAAACATGGCGAGTTGATGCCAAAGAGCTCGATGTTGGTCTTATCTGACCCCAACACTTTCACCCAATGAACCATTCAGATGTTCATTGGCAAACTTCAGCTGGGCCTGTACATGTGCTTTCTTGAGCAGGGGGACCTTGCGGGCGCTGCAGGATTTCAGTCCTTCACAGCGTAGTGTGTTACCAATTGTTTTCTTGGTGACTATGGTCCCAGCTGCCTTGAGATCATGAAGATTCCCCTGTATAGTTCCGGGCAGAAGAAAGAGGGAGGCTGACAGCTCTTTGGTCTTGGCCATGGTGGAGAGTTTGGAATCTGATGGATTGATTACTTTTGTGGACAGGTGTCTTATGTAGGTAACTAGCTGAGATTAGGAGCACTCCCTTTAAGAGAGTGCTCCTAATCTCAGCTCGTTACCTATATTAAAAAAAAGACACCCGGGAGCAAATCCTTGATTGATAGGGAATCAAACACTTATTTCCCTCACTGACCTGCAAATCAATTTATAATTTTTTTGACATGTGTTTTTCTTGGTTTTTTTTCTGTTATTCTGTCTCTCACCATTAAAATATACAGACCATTATCAGCAGGGGATCAAATAGCCACCACACACACACTGTACGTTTATTAAAATACTTACGGGGAAGTTGACAAATTAATATTTTTATTTTATTTATGAAGGTTTAAATATAACTCCTATAATAAGATTTCAGGTGAAAAAAAATACAATTTGTCTAATTTACTGTATGTAACGCACTGGGTCAGTTTCAAATAAGGGCCGCCTGGTTGGGATATCTCTTATGATTAGGCCTGGCTAAATGTCTGGGATAAGAAGTTGCATATGAGATCCCGAATACAAAACAAATTTCTTAGATGAATACATAAAACCTTTTTAACCAGTATCCACATCGCAAGCTGATGCTTTTGTCAGCGGACTCCCCTGAAAGTCGATGCTAAGATTGGCCAAAACGAATTATGCTAATCAGGAGAACGCAGATACAGTTGTATCATACTCTGAGGTTGCTGCGTTGCAACGAAGCCTGGGCTATGTAGTCTCTTTACAACTAAATAAGATTACAAGGATATATAAACACAGATCCCCACCCAACCATGTGATGCAATCCAGCACCAAGTACTTCCTTTGAACGGTCAAGCTCCATACCTAGATACATTTCCTCTGCATACTCAGTAATGTCAGTTTCCTCTGTGTGTGCAAAGCTGAAATTTACTCTGCCTATAAATTTGTAAGTACACTGAACTTTTCTATAGAAAAAGTATTTTTCTGATAATCACTTTTTTTTTTTTTAATCAAACTTTTGAAGCCCAGGAAACACATATATATATATATATATATATATATATATATATATATATATATATATATATATATATATATATATATATATATACACACACCTTTAAGAATATACATGTGGAATTAGTAATAACTTATGTTACAAAAGAAGACTTTCTAGAAAACATTTTCTAAAGAGCCCTGAAGTGTTGGAGAAGAAAAAAAAAAGTCTCAATATGCATTAAATGTAAACGTCTTTTACTAGAAAAATGTAATTATTATTGTGACGTATATTTTGTTGCAATTGACGTGTTCTACGGAATACAATTACGATTATCTTTCTTCAGAGGGAATTTGAAAAAAATAAATATTTGTTAGTATTTGGATTTGTTTTTCTCTTGTACAGTAAATGCTGCACAAGTCGGACCAGGAAGACATTGGGATCTGGAGAGAGTTTGATCCGATTAAATCCACTGGACACCTATCAGAGGGACATGGCATGTGGATGTTACTAGGTATATTTATTTACTTTTGATTTTAAGCAGCAAAAACAAATCTTGAAAGAACTTCGTAATATAAAGTGCATTACAGTAAATATTATATACCTAGTAACACCCAGGGACCCGCCATGTCCCTCTAATCTGCTGCACCTCACCCAATATTAGGTGTCCAGTGGATTTAATCCAATCAATAAAACAAGGTCAAAGTATAAAAAAAAAAACACAGACGATGCGTGCTTGCAATTACATTTTATTGACACAAAAACAGTTTGGTCCCAAAACACAAATAACAGCATTTGAGACTTTAAATGAACAAAACAGTGCATTATTTCAAGCCCCAGTAAAGTTCCAATTCCTCACAAGGAGGTGTACATTAACATTTTTTATTTTTAAATCTACAAAACTAAAGTTTTATTGTTCGAAATAAGGTTTTTAAATTGGCCTCATAATTTTTTTAATCCACAAAGAGAAAAAAAATGAAAGAAAGTGACATTAGCTTTTGCCTGTTTTGCAGTATGTATGAGCGGCATCCATACCAGACAAGAGGATATCCGTTTATTCTTAGAATGAGCTGGTTACAAGTTTATGATTTAGAGGACAAAAAGTAAAACTCAGTTCTGTCTACGATCGCACATATAACCTCCATGCTCAAGAAGTCCAGTCTTCTTTGCTATACGACAGCGTAACAAAGTATTTCAGGTGACTTGTAGTTTGTTACATGCCATGAGAACAGAAATTACCAATGTATTACACACTTCACTTTTTATGGTTTTATGTTCAGCTTACAAAAAAGAAATCCATGCATAGGGCTACGATGTGTTTTACACACACTATACACTCAATTTATTTTTATTTTTTAAAAGCAATCTAAAACAAAAATTATCCTGAACTGCCACCATGTGTGTAGAGGAAATGCCTTTGGTAAGGACTAGTGCGTCTAAGTGTGCAGAAAAGAAATGTGAATGTTTCCTACGTCTACACAGTAGCTACAACGATCAGTCCCAAATGGCCACAATTAAAAGATTCTTGTGCAAAATCCAAGAGGTAAAATCATGTCTCGGTATAGCCATTAAGTAAAAGCATTTTCTTCATTTATATGGCTATGGAATCTGGAGTACCATCTTTTATCTTTCAAGCATATTGCAAAGAACCCAATGAAACACAAGTGTAGAACCAATTAAAAATAAGGTCCTACAAGAAACCACCTACCTGACAGATACAATCCATTGTAAACGCCAGGGTAACCCAGAAGGAGTCTGTGGCCTTCTGTTACTATTCATCAAACATAAGGCAATTCCATTGGTTTTTACCAAAGAGTCAGTAGTGGCCTTTCTCCAAAAGCCATCCTGACTTCAAAATACTGACAAACGCTTCCAAAACCCAAGGAACGCATTTTTTTAATAAAAACTTTTTACAGACCTTTAAAAAGACAATATGCCATCCCACCCAACTGTAAGCTCCCCATGTTTTGTAAACAAGCTTAAAAAAATATCCAAAAAGCAAGGTTACATAGATCAACCTTGGCATTTCCACTTGTAGATGAAGATTCCCTTTATTCCATGGATGGGTCAACATCTACTAAAAGCTAACAGTACTACAACACTATGGCTCCTCAGCACATGATTTATGCATGTCCATGCATATTACTGTATATAAAGTCAGGAAGCTTTAGAGTGAAATGTTTATCCTCCCAAGACAGTTAAGTATTTTCTTTGTTGATAGCAAACTCAACACATTTTACTTTTTCAACCCAGCCCTTGATTAAACTGGAACACAACTTAAAGGGGAAGCCGTGTCATACCCTGAACTTAATATTCAGATCTTCAGTGCAAACAAAAAGTGTACGTCTACCTTAAAACTGGGCCCTTATACCCATATTTATACATAAATCTGTACAGGAAAAAAATATGATTCACAGTTCTAACAAGTCACCTGAAATATACAAGCGTTAAAAAAAAAAAAAAAAAAAAAGCGCAAACAAATAAGCATTTCAGTAACTGCACATTCGTAGTAACCCATTGTCCCTAAAAAGGTACGATTATGGCAATTTAATGTCCTGAGGGCCCGAACAATTCAAAAGTGGCACCTCAAAAAAGTACAGGATTGTCTTCATAAATAAGGGCGTTACCTGAGGGAATAAGGGGTTAAAAACGAGCATACCTTGCAGACAGATCGTGCTTAATGCCGTAAACGTTGTCTAATCAATTCATTAGAAACACTACAATTAGGGATTCATACACTGATGAGGCTTTAAGGAAATAAAAAATATATAGAAACGCATTTGTTTGTCAACATTTTCCTTTTCATAGAACATTTCATTTGCTGAATCAGGTAAAAATGCTCAATTTTACCATTATAGAGTAAAATTAAAAGCTTTCAGCAGCATTGTATTTGTAAAGGTATGGGACCATTAATATGGGATTTAATAAAATGGGGAATAAAGTGTCATAGAAGCCTCTGCTGGAACCTGTTAGCTTTTTTGTGACCGGATTGAGATCTTAACACAGAAATTAAAATTCAAAGCTTTGTTACAGGTGCAAACGAGAAATTTGCAGCCAACTTCACGCGGTTTCTACTTTGCTTCTTGACTGGGCTTTCCATGGATTCCTTGGCAGGATTGGGCTCTTGTGGGACTTCGGCCATCTTGCCTACACTGGATGATGTGGAATCGCTAGTCTCTTCCCCATTGGATACAGAGGTGTTATGCTTTTCTTCTGTTACAAGTAACCAGCCTGTGAGAAAGCATTAAAGAGAAAAGCATCAGGTATTTGATTCTTTAAAATATCATACACTATTTTTAAAGAAAAAAAAAAAAAATTAAAAAAAGACATATCTAGCCACTGAACTCATTGACCGTGATCTACAGTGTGTGAAAAAGAAAAAGAATGTATGATCACAGCTAAAAAAAGAATAATCTGGTTTTAAATATTTGCTTGCTAATTTTTTTAATGCAACAGCCCGTGGGCAGAACAGACTTTATGTAGAGTGCCATGTCCATCACGGTGTGCTCTATGGGGAAAGGTTATGGTTGACATCACAGCTTGCTATGGCTCCGGTTACACTGCACTGACCAATTAACCTATAGCTTTCCTGTTTTAGGCTAGTACCAGTCTTCCATGCCTGCACAAATAGATGTGGTAAGGGTTACATTTGTGTTTGTTGGATCACTGCACAGAGCAATCACCCCCCTACTGAGCTGGACTTTATACTTGCTCTGGTACTTGAGCTATGCTTTAACAAATTTTCTGCTAGTTCCCTTCAGACTGGAAATACAAGAAGTCTGACAAAAGCCTTACCATTAACTTAAATGCGGGGGGAAACACACCCCTGCAACCTAATTGGTTGCAGTAATGAGGCAGATGTGGAGCAGGCTGTGGGCAGTCTGTTTCAAATGTAAACACAGATTTTTATCTTAAATTTTCCAGTGGGAGAAGAAAAAAAAAATCTCAATGTGATGAAGTCCAAATTGTGCTGAATTAAGTGGCCCTTTAATTCAGAAGAAAAATAAAAAAGCACCCGACTACTATACTTCAAATCAATACCAAACAATGTCTCACCAGAGGTACAAAGATGTTCTTCAAATTGAATGAGATCCGCAGACTCCTGGACTACAGGATCCGGGTACAGCTGTGGCGAGGGTAGGCAGGAAGGCACTGGGCCACACAAGAGGTCAACAGGAGATGTGAGACACAGAAGCTCTTTCTCCATTTGGTGGCATACTGAAAAATAAATTGTGTTCAATATAAAAAAAAAAAATCAGTAAACTGCATCACAACCTCACATTATCACATATATAGTTGTCAGCAATACGGGTTGTTGCTAGGGCCGCAGTTGCAGGAAAGGAGCACCAAAGGCGCTCATCCCTACATTGCACTCGCGGCCCGTACTGCCTGTCCCGCGCAATGTCAGATGTTTGCGGCCCGTAACCACAAGGCCCGTGGCACTACCTGGTTCCTGCCAGGGGAGAACTCGCCCCCCAGCGCCTCCCCCTCCTTCACCTTTATTGCGCTGCTCCTGCCCATCGCGTCTTCTGTGTCGGGAACCGGCATATGCGCGTCACGTCATTAGCATATGCCAGGTCCCAAAGACCCGATGGACAGCTGCAGGAGTCCCAGGACTCCCATCACCCCCTCTCCCCTCACTTACCTGCACTGCTCCTGCCCATCGCGTCTTCTGTGTCGGAACCCGGTATATGCTAATGATGTGACGTCGCATGCGCCTCACGTCATTAGCATATGCCGGCTCCCGATGGACAGCAGCAGGAGTCCCAGGACTCGCATCACCCCTACCACCCTCTCCTCATCTTCCCCTCCTCCCTCCTTTCCCCCTCTCCAATTAACCCCTTCTCCCCTCACTTACCTGCATTGCCCTGAGGGAGTAGAGGGCCGGGGGGGGGGGGCGAAGACAGGAGGGAGTAGAGGGCCGGGGGGGGGGGGGGCGAAGACAGGAGGGAGTAGAGGGCCGGGGGGGGGGGGCGAAGACAGGAGGGAGTAGAGGGCCGGGGGGGGGGGCGAAGACAGGAGGGAGTAGAGGGCCGGGGGGGGGGGGGGGGGCGAAGACAGGAGGGAGTAGAGGGCCGGGGGGGGGGGGGGGGGGCGAAGACAGGAGGGAGTAGAGGGCCGGGGGGGGGGGGGGGGGGCGAAGACAGGAGGGAGTAGAGGGCCGGGGGGGGGGGGGGGGCGAAGACAGGAGGGAGTAGAGGGCCGGGGGGCGAAGACAGGAGGGAGTAGAGGGCCGGGGGGGGGGGGCGAAGACAGGAGGGAGTAGAGGGCCGGGGGGGGGGGGCGAAGACAGGAGGGAGTAGAGGGCCGGGGGGGGGGCGAAGACAGGAGGGAGTAGAGGGGGGTAAACAGACAGAGGAGGGAGTGAGACCAGGGGGGGGGGGGGGGGGGGGGGGGTTGGGCAGACACATGGGAGTAAGACCAGGAAGGGAAACGGACACAAGGGAGGGAGAGGAGAGTGGAAAAGAAAAGAAACACAAGGAAGTAGACAGGAGGAGAGGCTCCCGGTGAGCGCCGAAGTTGGTCACATTAGGTGGTAAACAACAATTTTATTGCCAGCATTTTTGACGGACAAGTCCCTA